>CM046838.1:39202049-39412049 GCA_025618425.1 Heliocidaris tuberculata | reverse complement strand
TTTGAGAAAATACTTTCTTCTACATTTTAGAATTATAGAATATCTAATTTTATGCCAGATCCTTCGAACGAGTGGTTTCCTCAACGATATCAACCACAATATACATGTACATGTAAGTAGCCATTCTCTTATAATGGTGAGTGAGCTAGACATGCATGTGGAACGTCGTAGCAAGCAATGTGCCCTAGCTCTGCTCTCGTAGACAGGGCTGATTCTACTGTGCAGTGCACTGCTGTTGGCCTGCACGGGGATGGCACCGATCTTACAAAATAGATGAAATGAAAATTAACAAGGCCATTAATTAGGGGGAGGGTATGGGAGGGAGTTTTATCATTGTCTTTGCTCATTCTTCTTCCCTCTCTCACTTTCCTCTTTTTTGTGTGTCTTTTCTGTCTTATTCCCCCTTGTTTAACCAATTGATTGAGGGGATAGCATGTGCCCTGTAGCTATTCAACTGTGTGTTGTTGTTGTTTTTTTAGAAACATACCATTGATCTATGATGTATTCTGACAAGATAAACTTCACATACACTGCTCTCTTACTCAATAATTGTCATCTCTGTTGTTCATTTTTGCAATTTAATGTATGATATTATCCAAAATTTATCAAGACCTTCTCATTTCATTTGGGATGAAAGATGGATAGATGAAGAAATAAAATGGAAAAGCTACATGGAAGTCTGTCCAGCTTACCATATACTCATTCTTTCTCATGATGGGTGACATCACTTGCCTTATCATTAATAAACAGGCCTGCCAATAGCAACACTAACCCTAACCCTATCTTTAATCAAATAAAACATTCTGCAAGTGTCACCAGAGCAAAGGTCAAAGCAAAATCAGTATCAGAAATTTTCAAATGACTTCCTACAACAGGCAACCATGCCTTCAAAACTGCAGCTACCTTGCCCCCACCGTCACTTAATGACTTTCCAACGCAAATCAGTGACAAGCTGGAAATACCACCATGGTGTAGAGAAGATCAAGTCTAACATTTTGTTGCGATTTGCAATCTCATCAGATCAGTTAGGAATGTGCAAGTTGCATTATAAGATTTCAAACCAAATCCTGGCCTATATAGTAAAACATTGTCAAAGCATACTTGCAATCACAGGACAGATAAAAAAACATCCTGAAAATTTCAGATGATCAAGGTAGTAGTGATCTGGGCCCCGTCTTATAAAGAGTTGCGATTGATTTGAATCGATCGCAACTTGAAATCAATCGCAACTCCTATCTCTTAAGTACAAAGTTTTAATTTGTGATCGATTTGAATCAATCGCAACTCTTTATAAGACGTGGCCCTGATCTACTACTAGTACCAGTACTGCCAGGTCTATAGTTTGTAAAAGTCAATTTGTATTCTTCTTCTTCTTATATTGATTTCCTCCGCTTGGCGAAGAACTGTGCTTGCATGAGCACAGGAGATCACAAATCCATAGCACTGTCAGAGTTTATTTATTTTTGTTGGGTTTTTTTTTGTACGAGTTCATTTTCTTCACCTTTACCCAAGATTGCTGTCGTCTCAGCAGTCGGGCTTCCAGTTCTGGCTCTTCTTGACTATTCTCATTGCTGGCTCGGGGTCATCCTTTCTTTTCCTTTTCTTGTATATTATTCCGTGTGTCTCTGGCTCTCTTACTGTGCTCTCAGTAGCTTGCTCTACATGTATGGGGAGCTGAATCATTGGTTTGCCCATACATGTACCCGGTCAAGTCTGGTCTTGAATGTGTTCACCGAGGGAGCAGTGACCACTTCCTCGGGCAGTGAATTCCACTCATTAATTATTCATTGGCTGAAGGCTTCCTGTCTTTCCTTGGTCTTGCATCTGTTTTTGGTGAGTTTTAGGCTATGACCCCTTGTACTGGAAGTAGAGTATTCAAAGAAGGCATTACTCAGGATTCTGTCGAGACCATGAATGATCTTGTATACTTGGATCATGTCACCTCTACGTCTTTGTGCATTTTGGTGCATTATTTCTGCAACTGAGATGTTGACAGCAACCATCAATAACACAACCCCAAATATAAAAAGGTCTTTTAACCCTTTCAAGACAATTGACCACATTTTGTGGTTTGGCTCAATAACTTTTGATCCAGAGCTCTAAAAAATATACCAGATGCATGAGTAGAAAGAGCAAAATTTTCTGCACACACTATGTCCATTTTTATTGCATGACCATATTGCGTTTGATGCCAGGAATTTTAAAAAGGAGAATTAACTTTGAGATCCTTAAATTGTTGGCAACACATCGAGAGGTTCAAAATCAATGTTTTTTCATCAAAATTGGCAATTTTTAAAACTTTACGGCAAATTCCTAACCATGTATATTTTTTTCAAAGACATTACAAGTTATTCGAACTATGTAGCACTAAAAGAAAATATTATTGTTGCCAATTTGAAGAACAAAATGTGATCACTTTAACCCTTAAATAATTCCTGTCCTGAAAGGGTTAAAGGGAAGTCTAGCCTTAGTATCAAGTTGTTCCAAAGGAAAAGGGGAATAAATCAAGAAAAGCAGATTTTTGTTTCTCCTTTTTAAATCAGTCAAGTTATAAGAAAGCCATGATTTTGTTATAAAGTTGCAATCATTAGACACTCATGATTTTCAAATTGACAAATAAATAATAGCACCTTAATGTTCCAACATTCAGTAAGGTTGAAATGTCATTTTCCGACTTTATGACCTGATATGACTTTTTTTGGAGAACCTACATGTAGAAGAACATGCTATCTCGAAAATATTTTTAGTACAGTTCCAAGGGAAAAAACGTGCTTCGTAGAAAATTGGAAATCAATAGTCAATAATATTTGTGTAGAACAAATGTCTCCAAGTACATCATGGTAGGATGATGAATTTTTTTATTCATTCATTTAAAACATATTTATTACAGTCTTCTTTATACAGTGTGGCACTTTCAATGAAGAATATTGCTCTTCCAAGAGGCCCTGTCTGTACAATTAAAAACATATTAAAACATTAAACATGTATGCAAAGTAGAATCTAAAAGGAAAAAAACAATAAGGAACTAAGGTGTAGAATAAAAATCAAGGAAAACTGTTGAAACATACTTGCATACACAAGAAAAACTACAAGTTAAATGAACAAAGATGAGGGAAAGTGGCTTCTCAAAGGGCATTTAAAATATGTACCCGGTAAGTGTTGGCATTGCCTCTTAAAAGGACAGCTCCTGTGTGGACGGTATGGTAGTGATGACCACTTTTTAAACTACTTGTATTTCTTTTTTCAAATGATTTTGTTCGAACTTTCACCAATCTGTTTCTCTGATTTTTCTTGATTTATCCGGATTAACTTGTTAGAAAATTAGATTGCCCTTTAAATTCAACAACATCATTCTTTACAATATGCATGCCATGTGCAGAAGCATGCAATTGTTTAGGGTAAATACACCAACTGTACATGTACTTTTTTCTTTCTGTTTTACTCTAAACAGGCATGAAATGCATAATGAAAAGCTTATTTTATCATTCAAAGCTTACTCTTTACAAAAGTAATGAGAGTCCAGTGAAAGTCATTACTCAGGTCAAAATCCAACAGCAAAAAATGATTGCTGTTTTGTATAAAATTTATGAAAAAAATTATAGTAGTAAACTCTTTAGCATAGTGCACAAATTTTTCACCTGATAGCTACATGTATGTAGTGTATATAGTTATATACATGTACTTGTGGTGAATATTAATTGGAAGTGTGATATAATATCAACCTTAGACATCATTATTCATATTCTGTTATGATATATTTTTCTAAAAAAATTTACTCTCTCTCTCTTTGTACAAAAAGTACACAAGCTAATAAGGTGAGAGCCTCTTTTCCAAAAATTGTTAAATTCCTTATGTAATGTTTTTACAAATAGAGCTATATAGATGTAGAAATACCGGCCTGAAAACAATCAGATAGCAGACATTCTGTGATATGTGTACAGGCCCAAAATAGCTAGGACTTTTCAGAGGTTTAATTGAGGTACACCTTGTTTAGGGGGTCTGTTCGAGGGGGTTAAACTTATTTAGGGGGAAATTTCTTGAGAAAAAGTGAAAAACCTCAAAAAGGGTGTGATTTTGACCAATGGATAAAACTTGTTTAGGGGGGTTTCGGAAAACCTGTGGTCACGTGTGTGTACAGCAATATATTTGACTGCCCCCTCCCCCTCCCCCGGGAAAATATGTTGTCCTCATTGTGAATGCTTTTTCAAAAAGCTATATTTCAGAATGGCAGTAATCCCTAGATTTGTTCTACATTAAGTACATGTAGGCAATACTTTTTTGAAAAAGTTGAAGATGGATATGTAGGAGTTGCATAGAATGTCACCTAGGGTGAACTTCCTTAATCTCATGTGGAGCATTCTGAAACACACACACTGGAAGAATGGATGTCCTACCCCCTTCTTTGACAACGTAATTATTAGATTTTATGGGTTATTTTAAAGAAATGTACCTACAGGTAGCTTGAATTAGACTAGTCACTCTCATAGACTTCAATGTTTTTAACTGATGCCAATTTACAGAATTTGGGTCAATAACGAAGAAGGTCCATTGTCCTCCAATATCAGTTTTCTTCCTGCCTGCTCATTGCAAACATTCTGAAATCTTAACATTAGCTTTAATAGTTATGACACAAAGCCTGATTCTTTCAAACCAACATTTATTTTCTTCCATCAATTTTGACAATATTCATCATCTGTTCAAATTGTACAGTTAGTAGTATGGATATAAACGAGAACTTGCAAAAAAATTACAAGAAAGAAGGCGCGATCCCAACATGTAGTGGGTACGCCTGAATACACATTACACAAACACAATATAAATTAATACAAGAATGGAAGAAAGGAACAGACAATTAAAGAGAGGGAGTGAAGTAGAGAGAAAGAAGGGAAGATGGGAGTAGAGAGAGAGAGAGGAAGAGGACGAGGACTGCGACATAGTAACAATTGAGTTGTATGGCATGCATTAATAATACAATGGCAAGATATACAGTGGAGAGTACAATGTCGAAATATTCACTGTCATCCTTACAAAATGATACTGGAAACAGGTTCGGATAGTAATTGAACATAATAATCAAGTCAAGGCATTGGAAAGGATATCCATCACATGGATATAAAGATTGTTTGATGCAATTCAAACCCAACACTTATTTCAAATAGGCATTTCTTTCAATGAATAACATTTAAAAGAATGTTCATGACCAAAATGTTCCTTTATGAGCTTATTCTCTTTAAGTCCAATATTCTAGTATGTATATAACCTTTGAAATGATATGTTAAAAATATTTCTAGTATAATATAGCGCACTTATACTGTTGTCCCTAAAATGCATCAAATTCACTTTTTATGCCTCCGCCCACCGTAGGTGGTGCCGGAGGCATTTATGTTTTCGGGTTGTCCTTCCGTCCGTCCGTCCGTCCGTCCGCCCTGCTTTCTTGTTCTAGCGATAACTCAAGAACCACATGAGGTATGAACTTCAAACTTGGTGCTAGTATGTATCACCATAGGAAGACGATCTGATTAGATTTGGGGGTATGCAGGTCAAAGGTCAAGGTCACAGAGGCCATTTTTCTGAAATTTCAGTTGTTAGCCTCGTTCTAGCGATAACTCAAGAACCACAAGAGGTATGAACTTCAAACTTGTTGATTAGATTTGGGGGTATGTAGGTCAAAGGTCAAGGTCACAGAGGCCATTTTCTGAAATTTCAGTTGTTAGACTAGTTCTAGCATAACTCAAGAACCATTTGAGGTATGAACTTCAAACTTAGTGGTAGTATGTATCACCATAGGAAGATGATCTGAATAGATTTTGTGATACGTAGGTCAAAGGTCAAAGGTCATAGAGGTCAATTCTGAAATTGCAGGTTTTAGCCTTAACGTGATACATGTATCTCAAGAACCATTTGATCCATTAACTTCAAACTTGGAACTAGTATGCATCACCATAATGAGACGAACTGATTAGCTTTTTGTTCACGTAGGTCAAAGGTGACAGGTGCTAGAGGTCATTATACAGATGTATGTGAAATTAATGTGTTTTTTACCTTTTTTATCACAATATCTCAACTATTTTGTATTCATGAGTAGGAGGAGATAAAGTGATCAGACTTTTGGGTTATAAGGTGTATTAAGGTCAAATGTCAAAGAGGTCAATTAACATGTAATTAGAGGTTTTTTATTCTGGTTTACCTTTGTTATCACCATATCTCAACTATTTTGTATTCATGACTAGGAGGAGATACACTGTACATGTAAAGTGATCAGACTTTTGGGTTATAAGGTGTAAAGTCAAAGAGGTCAATTAACATGTAATTAGAGGCTTTTTATTCTGGTTTTATCTACATGTATTTTACCAGTCTCTATAATGATATCTGTAGAATTTGCATCTTGACTACTTTTTAGTGGTAAAAAAACATTTTTCAGTACTGCCCTCTAAATTTATGGGCGTGGTCCCGAAGAAATCATTACATTTATAAATAGGACATATTCTAAGCTTTTAAATGGTATGAAATGCTTCTTAGTAGAATATATTTTTAGAAATTAACATTTATTAACATTTTGTCCCCATTTTCATGGCATGGCATATAAATACAATTGCTCAACATTTCACTTTGCTTGATATCATTACTAAACCTAAAAGTATGATAATGGCAGCTGTATAATCCTGTCATGGATATTTTTTCAAGCATGCAATGACTGTATAAGTATAAAAAGATAGGGTGATTAATTGATTAGACGAATCAGTAACATGAACACAGTTTTAAAGAAATCAACATGAATGTTAGATATATTTCTGATCTGGCAAAGGCGGAGGCATACATTTCGACTGCGCGCAGTCGAGAATTCATCTGGTTTAGTTTTATGGTTGAATGATTAACATATCAAAATAAAGGAGAACATAAAAGCCTTTAAATGCTATACTTTGGCTTCGTCAATTTTTTTTCTGATTGGAGCTTAACATGTGTTTCATTCTTTTTACCCATTCTATATCAAAGATCAAATTCATGAGTGTTTCCTGTCAAGTGATCACCTTTAGAGTGCAGTGTACATTAACAGAAAAAGTGTGGACAGCCATATAAAAACTACCCCAAATTAAACAGCAAATCATCAGTCCCAATGTTCTAAATCTTGCTTTGGATATGGTCATGAAATGAGACCAAATTAGCAACAGTGCATTGTACCATTTGAATGGATTGTACAGACTATGTGATGCAGCTCATGAAACTTGAATCATGCATACATTTTGGTCTATACAAAGTTGGGAATAAGCTGAACTTTTGTATTTTTTGTAGTACATTCAATCCTTTGGTCCTGCTGAGTTTTTGTTTTGTGTTGAATAAGAGAAATAACACTGATTTTCCTTGAGAGACATATTCACTTTCCAAAAATGTGATTATGTTACAGTTATTCAATAATAGCTGATACCCTTGCAATTCTGAAATACGGTAAATGAATATCCAACTGTATAGAACACTACCGCTATTTCTAAGTTGAAATTGGCTTATGCATATAAATTTGTCAGTAATAATTATTCAAACAAACAGCATTATCATCAACAATGTCACTTATACACCTGTATATACATGTAGACCTCTAATCATAAGATATTGATTCATCACCTTTTTATAATTTTCATAATTATTTTTCTTATGTGATTGGGTATGTCTGATAGAATGATCATAGGAAGATCAACATTATTGCACAGCTTGATACTCACTATAATTTGAAACATTTCTTTATCTTTGAAATGCCTCTTGCAAAAGTTGATGTAAAGATATTTTTATATCTTTCACCCCTGTGAAATTGATTTCTTGGGAGTTTTTTTCATAGCAGAAGTGATCTGAAGTATTTTTCAATAATGAGGTGTAGCAATCTACTTACATGCTATAAGAATATGTTCTTCCTGTGCTGAATTGAAAGTGTATCATCTTCATTTGTAAATACAAGTCAAAATTCACGTGTGATTCGTGTGATTTGTTAGAATATTAATATTTTTAATAAATCCTAAAATGCACAATTTTATTTTCCAGATGGGCATGCAGGTAGACACGTAGTGACTATCAACACAAATGAACAAGATGACTGCCAAGCTGAAGAAGGTACTGCAGGTGTACTCCATGTTTGTAGATCAAGATCATCCAGTACATCAACACTTACAGCAAAGCCATGAGGTACATGTATGTACAGAAATAAAACTTGCCTCATCCACATTGAAATTGAAGAGAATTGCATGCAATTTAATATATTCAGTGCAAACAGAGAATTTGATAAAGCAATGTGAACTTTTCCACATGTTAGTAAGCCAATACAGTGTACCTAATTGAGGTACACACAATAATTCAGATTGATGATATAATGAGGACCTTGGGACCATGAAAATTACCTTGTTATATCAGGGTTAAAAAACAAAATGACATAAAGACTTCGGACCAGCAAAATTGTTATATCAGAGCTCTTTATACCGAGTTTCCACTATAATATCAACGCAAATTCAAGGAATGTCTCATTACTAGCAACATTTATATTTCTTTTTCATGATGATATGTAGTTTTGGCTTCATCTATATTCCTTGCTAAAGCTCTTAAGACTTTTTATTGTTTCATTCAAAAGGGACCAATTTAAATTGATAAAGGATTTTAGACTACAGTAAAGGGCTGGTCACATTTGTCTGATAACGATAATGATAACGAAGTTTTCAATTAAAGGTACATGTACAAAGTACACCCTACATGTACTATATTGTGAGTACGCGTGAGTTTGCTCGTTTCTATTGATAGTATGGCAGCTTTTGGGTGTAATTTTAATGAAAAATCTCTTTATTGTTATCGTTATCGGACAAATGTGACCAGCCCTTAACACATGCATATGCTTGTACCACATTTGCTGCATCAGCAGAAAATTGGTCTGAGGAGATTTTTAAAATACTTTTGAAAACCTTAGTGCTCAGTTATCTGTAGCAAAAAGTCATTAAATATAGTATCATTGACAGAAAACAAATTACTCTTCACCATGAAATGAATTTCAATTCCACATTGGCTATGAATTTTTCATTACAAGCAATCAAAGTTGGGTATGTAGATGCACTGTACATACATGTACAGTAAGATTTTAAAGATAAGTTTTTATTTGACAAATGTTTTAGTCCATTATTACTTTTTGGTATGTAAACCTTTTTCTGAACATGACAACATTTTCCCTGTAAAGGGTGAGGAACTTGTCTGCCTTGTTAAACATATTTACCGCAAAGATCAAGAAATTATGTTGAAAATGTCTTCATACAATAATTTAATTTTGTAGGAAATGTGTCTATGGATCTATGTGTTAACTGTGAACTTATAATTATTTTATTCAGTGATACCTTTTGACCATTGACATTTGAATTAAATACAAACATTAATTGCCATGTTGTGAGTACAAAACAGAAAAGGAAATGGGAATGTTATGCTTAAAAATGTTATTTAGTGGTACTGAGGATTTTGCCTGTTTTTTGTATATATATATATATATATATAAAGTAGGTAGAACCATAAATTGCCATGAAATGTAATTTAGATGTTAGATATTGAATTTTTACTTACACTTTGTTAGTTTATTTGGACAGCACCCTAAATTTCAGGCAGTATTACAGAAATATTCTCCCAGTATATGCTAAATGTACGTTTTTATTGTACAAACGATGACAAGGAATGTGTCACACCCAAAGAGAATCACATACCAATAGCATAGTTTGGAGTCTGCTAGCTTGAAACATGTGTTGCAAACAAAATAATCCATCCAAAAGAAAAGAACTAGGAAAGAGCTGTGACAGGTTACAAACTGTATTTGCAAGTTACAACATAAAAGAAAAACAAATAAGTCAGAGGTATTTCATATTCATTGTAATGAATCCACATCATTCTTAATACTGCAAGCAAATAAAATCTCTGTTTTTGTTCTCATTCAACAGATTCCATACCAGCTGATCCCATCAATTACAAGGAAAAAGGCAACCACACAATCTCCTGAAATGAGAATGAGGAGGTCTGCAGACATGCAATCCAGAAGCTGTGAGGGGAAAGGGACCAAAGAATGGAGTATCTAGCAGAACAGATTGAGGTTGTCCTTGGGAGGAAACCCATTATAGCAGAGGCCTTTCTTAGTTCTATTTCTGGTGCATAGGGAGCTAAACCTGACAACCTCTCTGTCATTCGACTTAGATGGCCTAAGTAACTTTAAGGGGTCAGATCTTATGGACCAGATGGGGTCAGAGGCGTCGATTCGTTCGAAATAGACAAAGCATTGGGGGGGGGGGAACATTGTTTGTGAACAATGCTCTGCCCCCCCCCCCCCCAATGAATCGACGCCTCTGGATGGGGTGACTGTTTCAGAACAGACTACAGCGAAAAGCAGACTTGTGCTGGCATTCTAAAAATATATGACAGGTTTTGAGGAGCAACAATTGACTTTTCGCTGAAATTGGTGCTGCTGTGGCAAAAAACTTTGTTTTGAAAATGCAGTAGACAAGTCAGGTGAGAGTGTGGAGATGTCAGTGATCTTGAAATTATGAGAAAAACATGCTTGATCTTAGCTTAAAGCTGGGCAAGAGATATGTTCTAACCAGAGAGGACTCTAGAGGAAAAGATGGAGACAGTGAAAGGAGAGAAAAAGGAAGATAGAGGGGGAGAGGGGGGGGGGGGGGGGGAGAGGAGGAGGTGAAGAAGCAAAGTAGAAGAAGTGTACAAGTAGTGAGGTATTGTTTTAAGCATGGATGTACTTCTAGTGATGACAACTGACTATGGAAAAGAGCCGATGATACTCTTTGCCATATAATGATAGACAGAATCTGATTAGATAGAGATCTGTTTTGATAATCTGTAGGTTACGGTGAAATCACATGAGTGAATTCATCATGGTTTGAATTCAAGTTACCTAAGGACAGTCTTCATGTCCCTTTAGTCATTATCAAATCTTTATGAAACTGTTTGCAAGCTTAATTATTATTTTTTTATCAATTTCAATGAGTAAAGGCAGGCTACTAAATAATCGATGCAAGAAATGTACATAAAGTTTTGGAGTATCTCATATAAAGCAAAGAATTTTATTTGGAGTTAGTGCAGACTGTCTTAAAGTATAAAAATACGAAACTGGCTAGATTCTTTGGAACAAACCAAAGTTTGTATGTTACATCTATGAAAATGCTTTCTACACAAGTTTTCTCATGATTTTCCCCTCATAATAATGTACTTGTCATAATCCAATATCTTTGTAAGATGCCATAAACTTCGATGTAGTTAACTTCATTCCATATATATAGGAAAGAATTTCTTTTTACAAATAAATTTGTAAACAAATCTATCCTTATGTATGGCAAATGAAGTTATCGCTGTACAATATGTAGAAATACAGAATCCAAATTTAAGTGATTAGTAAAATCGGGGACAAGATTAAAGTGAGTGTGGGGGGGGGGGGGGTGGTCAACATGATTAAAGTTAAAATTTCTACAGTAGAAAACATATTACATGTACATGTATCACTGAGCATTTTTATACTCTTGTGATGCCTTGTGTCAGAGTTTTTTTAATAATTAAGATAAAACTAAAGGTCATTAAAAAATGGAGACATTAATTTGAAACTATACATTGGCTATTAATAAGTTCATGGTGAATATTGACTTGTATACGTATGAAGATACACTTTCAATCCAGGACATGTATTGATGTGTTTCATGTGTCACTATGTGATTCTGTGAAGCTTCCTTTTTAAGTCTGATTAACATTAGATGATCTCTCAAGATACTCATTTTCTCCCTGGCAAGTGACAACAATCTGTTGGTTGTATTACAGATCTTGGGATACCTTGCTCATTGTTGTTATTGGGAAAATATGGGCTGCTTAATTTGTTTCATCAATTGTAAGGGATTGAAATTGTGTCAAAGGTTGATTGTCTGCTTTTCATTTTTTTCAACCAATCAAGGTTGATAGTGCTTGTATGATAATACTTCATCTGTATTGTCACAATTGTTTAATTGTGTTGTCCAATGTGTTCACTATGTAATATGCAGTTTTTCTTCTAATGGATTTCCACAGTTTGCAGGTTTATTGATGACATTGCTACTCAGGTACATTGGAAAGTTTAAAGGAAAACTACTACCTCAAAGTGTGTAAAAGCAGCAAAACCTATTTCATTCCTGAAAGCCAGTGCATAACAGAGCATACATTTATATGCAATATTCAGCTTGTTTGAGTGAAAGAAACATAATCCTATAGCTGCGCACCCTTGAAGTCAGTGATAGGACCATTTGAGTAGCTATAACAGTTACTCTATTTTGAGTTGTAGACTTATGCACACAAGCAGTCAACACTGCACAGATGTGTCTTTTTAGAGTAACATGTATAATCATAATTGTACAGGCTGAACCTCATATAACCACCATTTGAAATAAATATTTTTCAGTCTGAAATATCTTGAAATCAAAGAGAGTGAATTGGATGTCTTTTTATCATAAAATGCAGGTGTTCCATACTAAATTCTTAGGGAATAAGTAATACCCGCACACATGTAGCTGTATCCACAAATTCCAAACTGATAGAACTCTATTTTTTGGCACTTTTTTACCAACTCTGTGCACTATTTTCTAGCAATGCTAATTTCTGTCATTTATCTACATTCATGTGTATTTCAGGTTATTAATTTTCCTGTGATGAAAAGAACAATTTATTGAGCAATTAATAATAAGATTCACAGATTAAACAAACATGATATACAGTGCGAGTCAGAAAAAATGTCCCACTTTTTCAAATTGAGTATGGTTTTAAAAATGTGGGATTGATAGAATGTTTTTAGCATGTATGGATAGAGCATATATTCCTTTGTTGCTTGGTAAAATCTGTTTCAATTTAGCTGTTACAGTTGAGCGCACAACAGCCATTGTTTGTAAGGGGGTCAAAACCCATTTGCGCCAAGTCTTATGATAAAAGGGCCCTGCCTGAGTTGGAACAACTCAATTATCATTACAAAAGGCTTTCTTGCTCATTGTGCAGTGAATCCAAATCCGGCAAGGTGCTGTTGATGTTGGCGCAAATGGGTTTTCACCC
Organism: Heliocidaris tuberculata; assembly: GCA_025618425.1. Taxonomy (NCBI): domain Eukaryota; kingdom Metazoa; phylum Echinodermata; class Echinoidea; order Camarodonta; family Echinometridae; genus Heliocidaris; species Heliocidaris tuberculata. Next base: position 39,398,978 of record CM046838.1, on the reverse strand, counting down.
ATACACATTAATTTGCTCATATCCAGTAAATTCATTACTGATTCTCCACAAATGTGGTATCAAATAAAAGGGGAAGAGTTAATCTGTCTGACGATGGTACAAGAAATATGATATATGCTATCATATTTGTAATATAAGCATTTTAAAAAGTGGGACATTTTTTCTGACTCGCACTGTAGAGGACCTATCACGCTCCCTGTATTTAGTAAGCATTCTCTCCCATTTTTCCACTTTGTATTTCCTATCATCTCCTTGTGATGCTTGTAGTGAGTGTGCAGATATTTGTTTAGGGATAGATGCAACATAAAGAAGGGGTATAGTTGGAACACAATGGTAATATAAATAATTCCATGCCCCCATGTATGTTCTGACATAATGTGACACATGTTTTGCTGTGCTAAAAAGTTTTGTTTGCATTAGTCTGAATACAACATCACCATGCATACGTATACAAGGTGTCAGAACAGGGGGTACTCGTTTTCCGAAGGTTCATAATTCCGAAACACAAATTTCCATAGCAGGGGGTTTATAATTCCGAAAATGAAAAAGGTTTGTTATTCTGAAAATGAAAAAGGTGTCATAATTCCGAAGGTTCATAATTCTGAAAATGCAATAGAGCCCTACATAAATTTTTGGAATTACGAACCTTCGGAAATATGAACCCTTTTTAATTTTCGGAATTGTGAACCCTATTTCATTTTCGGAATTACGAACAGTCGGAGTAACGAACCTTAGGAAAATGAACCTTCGGAAAAACAACATTTAAGCACTTGAACACGAGTCCATCGCTTTTGTACACATACACGATTGTATGGGTAAATGAAATGCCTCTGTTGATTTTTATGATGTTGTATACATTATTTCAAGAAGAAGTTCTACTCTTGTATGAAGATAATACTGAAATATAATCCATTGAATGTTCGAAGTCAAATTTGCTTATTTTGCAAGGTCTATGGAAATATGATATATAGTGAAGTGAAAAAGGGGTACTGTACCATCAAGTAAATATGATTTGAGATATACATTTTGAGGTTTTATACACAAAATAAATCATTGAATAGGAAAAACAAAGAAAATTATGTTTATGCTTTATTTATAGTGTTTAAATGTGTCTGGTTTGCATGATACTATGCCTGGATGTAAATCAGTTTGTGGCTCTGTGGCTTGGATTAAAGGGTGCAGTGGCATTAAAGGGAAAGTCCACCCTGATATCAAGTTGGTTTTAAAAGAAACGGAAAATAAAAGAAAAAGATAAATGGAAGTCACGGAATTGCCAATTTGTGTTTGATTACAACTTCAAAAATGCATAACTTTCATATTTCTCATTGGATTTTGTTGTAAAATAGGGGGAAATTGTTTCTCTAATTTTTCTGCTTTAATGAAAATAAACTAAATAGGCCTACCAGGGTGGACTTCCCCTTTAAGGGTACTGGCATCTCGGGGGGGGGGGGGGGGGGGCTACTGTACTTGGTGCATGAATACGAAAATACAAGCCTAGGCCGTTAATTAGTGAGGGTGCTGGAGGGGTTGTGGCGTCTTCTTTTCACTTTCCCTTCCCCCTCTGTTAATTTCTTTCCTTCTCTCCTTTTTTTTTGGGGGGGGGGTGCCATTTGATGAGGAACCATGTGCCCCCATGCTCCGTTTTCTATGCCACTGAAGTAGCGATCGTGTGTGTGCATGTGCGTTGTGTGTGTTTTCTCAGCAAACATTGCATTTTATATGAAAGAGTATTAATTTTGATCATCAATGAATAGGAAAACAAGCTTGAATAAAAGAGTTAACCTTCATCCATTAAACCATTCGCTCTATGGAAAGAATAATGATAAAGAATAAAAGTCAGTCCATCCTCATTTGTGGTTGTTGTGTTTATGTGCGTAAGGGTTTTGGAGGTGGAGAAGGGGAAGGGGCAGGTGTTTCAGCTAATATCGTAATATGTGGTTCAACATACATAGAAGCGGATGTTTTGATAAGTGAACTTAATTGTCCGTGAATTTTATATTTTCATGTTGAAGTTGAATCATCACGAAACAATTGAAACGTGTGTACACCTCTCTCTGTTTATAACATTTATTTTAGAAAACAATATATGAAAAACAAAGTTCATATGCGTTCTGTTTGAATGATGAGTTTCTTTTACAATGTAAATACTTTATATGATTTTATGAATTGGTATCGAAAAATAAATGAATCTTGAATCTTGAATCTTGAACCCAAAATGACCGTCAGAAGTTGGACGTGATCAATGGGAGAACAATCGATCATTTTATGGGAATGTTTTATTTATACTGTGGCTTGCATTTTCCTCCACCGCATATTTTTCCAAACTGATGGAACGTCAAGATGTCAAAAATACCGTAACCTCAATAAATGTGAAAGAAATAAGAAAATAAAAAGAAAGAGATATATATATATACTGATAACACAGCTTGTGTGTGAGATTGTTTAGAAAAGAGACTAGAAATTGGTTTAAAGAGTGAATGTGCACGAAAGTAGAGAGGAAGGACATGGAAAAGAAGTACACAAAAGAATATTAAAATCAACAAATTTTGGAAAACTGTAGAATACCCACAACACAATTAATCCTTACCCTAAACCTAACCCTAACCCTAATCCTAACCCTATATGTGTAACCCTAATGAACTCTAACCCTAACCCTAATCCCGCAACCTCTATCCTAACCCTAACCCTAACCCTAATGAACCCTAACCCTGATCCAGTGGGGTATGTAGACCTTGGACTCAGGAGGGGCCAAACATGTCAGTTTACTGTAATAAATTATGTAGTTGGGTAAGGAAACCATTATTTTGAGGGCCGTGGTTTGCTTTATGGAAGGGGGCATTTGTTCGGTAAATGAAGTAGGCCTAAATGTACAAGATTGAGAATTTATTCTCTTAGACATGATTCGTTTCCATGTATTCACTACCCTACTAAATACTTTCTTCCCGCTTGGTCGAAAATCTGTCAGGAGGGGCAACTGCCCGATGTCCCTTGAATCCTACTGACCTGCCACTCCTCCTCCCCAAACGCTTGTGCCATAACTCTAACCCTAACTCTGAACCTAGCCACAAACCAACCTCTAGCACTAATCATAATCTTAACCTTAATCTGTAAGTCAGTAGGATTAAAAGTTTAAGTTAGAATATTATCAGGTTTAGAGCTAACTCAAGGGAATAGAATAAAGTTTATGGCTAAGTGTTTGCAGTTTGGTTTCGGGTCAGGTTTTAAGAGTAGATGAATACTTTGGGGAGGGGTCTGGCAAATAATCAGGTTTACAGTATCAAAGTTTATAGGGTTTGTGTTTTTTTGTGTAGGACGTAGACCTCAGTTACGGTGTAAGGGTTAGGTTTTGGGGAAATTTAAGGGTTCGGATTTAGTTTTAACTTGATGGTTTTGGTACAAAAGAGACATGAAAAATATTAGAAGTATGCACGAGAAGAATAAAAGAATAGAAACGCTGGAATTAATAAGGTTCTGAATTCTTTTTTTAAAAGGCGTACCGCTGCTCCAAGTGGAAAAAGCCCTCTATTGACTCCTTTGAAATAGGAAAATCCGCAAAGTCATTCATAGTCTGTATATTCAGGCCCCTTCAGAATTTCAACCTTTCCTTAACCTTCTTATTGTGGTATGGACGAATCGTCGCTAAGACAAAGAGAGAGAGAGAAAAAAAAAAATAGATTCTACAGCTCCATCAGTAGAAATGTACAATACATCAAACTTTTAATTACCAAATCATCATACACACAAGGACGAATATTTGGGGGCGGGGGATGATGTTGATATACTGAAAATGACAGCTTTGTACGCGAGGCACACAGCAGAGAGAAAGAAAGAGAGAGAAAGAAAGAGGGGGGGGGGGGGGAGAGGAGTGCACAGGTAGATATGTTGTGTTTTAAAATGTAATGAAAGTACTTCATAAATCAAGAAGAGACATTAACAAACTTCAACAAAAATTCTCATCGCAAGTTCATGTTTTTCTACATTATATCGCCTTTTTCGTATTCTTCTTCCTATACTTTATAAGGGTGGCTAGGTCGAGATTAAAACAATATTAAAATTGAACACAAATAAGGGAACGCTACAGAGGCATGCCCCGACCCTCCCTTTGAATGCAGCAGAATTGAGCACATAAGGGTTTGGACCTACAGACTATTTTTCCTTGCTCTGATTGGATGAAAAGTTTCTGGACCGTCTCGACACCGGCCGGCAATACGTGTTGTGCAAATTACTCACACAAGTCCTCCTAGATCCTGTATGTTCATGCACTGCTGAGCTGCTTTTCAGCGGTACGGTCCCTGAGCACTCGAAATGTAAAATGCGTGCCAGTATTGGTACACGTACACAGTGGCGAATTTAGGGGGGGGGGGGGGCACATCCGGCCCGTGCCCCCCCCCCCTTTTGGAAGAAAAGTATGCATTGTGGCCCCCCTTTTAGAACAAACTTTTTTTTTTTCTTTGCTGGTCGCCCCTGCACGTACACATAGGTATATGTTTCCGATGTCTGGTCAATTTGCCTAATTTGTAGGAAATATGACTTAATTTTTCTTATTAGTCAAAAGTCTCTCACACTTTCTCTCTTTTCTTGAGTTTAATTTAGGTATTATTTAATAGCTGCTGCTATTGCCTATGGTTTTTCCTTCATACTTTGATTCCTATTTTTGTAATTTTCCTACGAATCAATAATAATATTCCGTAATTTTCTTTTGAATTTTCAAAATCTTCTTTCTGATGATAACCTGATTCTCTGTAATTATTCCATAGTACCGTAATACACAGAAATTTTACTGCCTTTGTCATATCATATATCTCAATTAATCAGATGTATTCTGTTGTAGATTACTCAGAAATGTTAACGGCGGAGAGTACTACTATTGTGTATCTTTTTAATTTTTAATGTTTAATTTTTAATTTTAGTTACAAGTACATATATATGTTTACCTTACCTCATTATTTTGTTTTATGTGTGCACCAACCAATGTGGAGAGCCTCTCAACAGAATTTTAACATTCTTTTAGGTGATCCCCAGGCATTGGCTGGTGCTAAATCATGTAAATCTTTATACTGTGGTTCTGTTCTGCTATCTTTGTGATGTTCTCTATGTACACATCTTTGTTATCATCTTGCCTGGAAATGAAATAAATGAAAAAAAAATAAAATGAATAAATAAATAAAGTCAAAGAAGATAATGGAATCAATAACTTTTTGTTTTGATATGCCGGTACAAGATAAAGGACATAGTTTTTAACATAAAGTATTCGAATTTGAAGTAAAGTTTGAAATATATGAATTCGGCTTTGATAGCCATGCTTGATATTCTGTTTATGTGAGGACAACATATAAAGACAGACCGAATGAGCAAGCTTGTTTCTTTCATTAATCCCTCTTAATGTTGTGGTTTATAGGCCTACTTTGAAGCACTTGACAATTTTTGATGATGTTACTGCATGTTCAATGAAGTGGATAAACCTGAAGATGAGCTTGAGCATTATCAGCTGGCATACACTTGAAATATAAATGGGGTTACAGAATTGTTATCAGAAGAAGCAAAGGGGATGACATACAGTGTGTGTGCATGTATGTCAATAAAAAGGAAACCCATATTCAAGCCCTAATTTCCTCAAAGCAAAGGAAAATTGTAAGTGATAATCTCTTCTTTAATTTGATTGGTTGCCCTCGAAATATTATCATCGATGACTGAGAACTGGCCAATTTTACAAAGAGCATATGCAGGGGCGAACTGGCAACGAGGATTTTGGGGAGTGTTCCCAACGGGCCGCACGATATTTTGGCTTGAGAGCCGGTTGATTTGTGGTCTGAGGGCCGGTCAAAATAAGTTAAGTGGGCGTTCACATCAAAATTTTTAATCAAAATTTTAGTCCTAGGCTGCCCCTGCATGTACATGTAGGCCTATTTGTATGGTTTATTTCACCTATTATGATTGTGTTGATTCAATTTCTAATCACCATAAGACCTAAAACCCACAGTCGGTTATCATAAAATTCCAGTCTATTTTCATATATGATGGTTAGCAATATAAAGAGGATTTTCTTGTACGATGACTATTTTCACAATTTTGCTACAGGAACATGTGTTATACATCCTGGCAAATCTTGGTATGCTGTAGTGTGTCATGAACATTTCTATAAACATTTGAAGCAGTTAAGAAAGATTATGTTACTTTGAAGCACAATTTCTAATTTAAGACAAGTGATGCGCACTAATTTCACAAATAACATTGGAAAAATGCATAAAGAGAATGTGAATACATGTACAGTCCCGAATAATTATGATTCAAATGTTTCCTGAATTAATTAAATTGATCATGCTCATTACAATGAGTTATCAGTGACAGTTGAACTTCCCCAACTGCATTATGCCAAATGCATATTTAGATTGTCATGGCAGAATATTCATTCCTCTCAGTGATAGTGTTTCAATATGCCATATTCATAGTTTTATAGTTTCCATGGAATGAAAACGGTTGTAAATTTGTCTCTAGTTATATTTTTCTATCAAATTTGCTCTGAACAGATGCTATCTCAAAATCACTACAGACTGAGCGTTTACATTTTAGTCAACATTAAATGACAGTGCAGCAGTTTTATGTGGTTGCATGAGATGTCGATATCATGTCGAGTCTTGCAATAATTAAATTTATGTGTTCTTGTAACTATGCAGCAATTTCAAAGGAAGCAGAACCATCACTAAAAATGAATTTTCTATAGCCCATCTTTGATCAAGTGGAGAATAATGCTGGTGCCCCCCCCCCCAACACCATTTCCCCTCAATAAAAAAGGCTGGATCCACACTACGCCACTGCCAGATCAGAGTGTGTGTGGAGACGGGGATGTTCACCACTGCTATTGTAAAGGTATGAAAAAGAGATTAAAAATCAAAATTGGAACGGGTGACAAGTACATGTTAAAGCAACATCATCAACTTTTTTGGTTGTGTCCAACAACAGGACACTGAATTACTCATGCACTGACGTAACATGATGATACTAAAAAGGGAAGTCCAACCATCACCGCAAGTTGTTCTGAAGACAAGTAGAACTTTAATTAGAAGTATTGAAGCTACAAATAGGTAAAAAATAGAATGAAATTGGATCACAATTTAAAAAAGAGAAAAGAAGGAATTTTGATATTTGAGATTACAAAAACAGTGGTAGTGTATTTCAGTTTGAACTATTAATGTCATTGTGACGTGATGTAGTCAACTACACATAAAATGACTGAGATACATGTATAATTTTTTCCAAATTCATGGATGAGCTGGGTTTTCCATGCAAGAAGACATATTTATATAACATGCTAGCAATACTATATATGAATACTACCCGCAGGGATAAATGTTATGTGCAAAATGAAAATTGATGACATCTCATCTGGATAAGTGAGTATTTGCCCATCTAAGATTGATCTGTAAGTAACAGTATCAACTTTCCAACATTCATTACTTGTTAACCAACATTTTTCTGTTTCCTACAATTCAACTTGTTACAAAGAGAGAGATGAGATGATAAAGGAGATACGTCATTGCTTTGGAACAAGTCTTTGTTGTGTCAACTAATATTGTCTTGCTAACCAATAAGAACAATTTTTAAAAATGCATATTAGAGGATTAATCAACACTTTCTCTCATACAAGTACCTCCAAGTTCTTCAAACTATTTATACCATAGAAACTACAAGATTTGGCATACATTTATACACATTTATAGATAAGCTTTTGACTTTTTAATGCATTTCATATCGCATTTGTGAGCAATTACTTTATTTGGTCACATACTTTTTAGTTGGTAAATGTATATTCTAATCTTTAAAACCTTATCAGATCATGTCAAGATGAAAATCTATATTCACCAAGCATCTTTACTGTTGCCATCAATTTTCCCTTAACAAATATTTAATTTCAAATGAATATACAATTATGTATACCCTAAAATTGGGGGGGGGGGGGGAGTTGAAACTGGGTCAATACAAAGTTAATTATAATAAATATAATCATACACAACCACACTCCACAATGTTCTAACATTTTATCAATGCCCCTATCAAACTGTAAATGATTCCTTCTAGTCGTAACATATCATGTCTGGTACTTTCTGTAGATATTCAAAGGAATAGTCAATGTCATGCAAAATGGTACTTTAAAAATAAATATAATGCAATTTACTAAATTCAACGTTTTGATTCAGTGAATGACTCACACACATATAGATTCAGATCATTGATGACGTGCTATGAACCCTCCCCCCCCCCCCCCCCCACTAAAAAATGTAAAAACTTAAATGGATACAGAATATCCAAATAAGTACGAATTACCTTCTTTGTTCAATAGTTCTTAACACAACAAACTAGTAATTATAATGCATGCACTGTATCACTGCCAATAAAACCAGGATGAAAAAGAAATTCACAAGAAATATACATTTCAACACTTGACTGTATTTTATGAATACAAAAAAACCCAAAAAAGTATGGATACAGCTTTAAATACATTGTAACATTTGTACATAAAGCATGTAATAATTGGACATTAGAAGTTTACATGTATGACAAAAATAACAAGAAAACAACAATAATTATAACCATAATATAAAAATAACATGAATTATAAAGACAACAGTGAGTTATTATCAGAGAATCCTGCATGCTATATGGAGGATTGCTGGAAGAATTACTCCTAGGAAAGTTACGAGCTACCACTTGAAAAGATGATAACTTGAGCTAGATATTAGTTGATGTTTTCTCATCAATTAAAGTAGTAAAATGCTAAGCACATCAATATGATTGCGGACAAGTGAACATACTTGAACACATTTTTGCACATGTGAATTAAAACCAAGGTGTAAATGTTACATCTCGATGCATAGCATTAGACAACTGGATAGTGATAATAATTTCAATTTGATTTCATGTTTCATAAATTTTGACTGAAAGGGTGTCCTCCCTACATTTCTTACAATGATGTCGAGACTGTACCCTATCAAACACTTTGTAAGACCCGACATACGGCTCCATGTACGTGGCTTATATTTCATTTGGAGCTTAGTTTGTAAGGAAACTTAACATTAAAGCTCACAGACAGTCTCGGTAGCAAAAAGCAAAAACAAGGCTGGCAAGAAACTTATCTAACAGAGTCACATACTATTCTCCTTTTATCATAAGACACATGTACGAGATTATTTAACATTCCATTCACGATTTCGAACAAATTTTAGTGTAAATATCTGTAAGAAATGCTTGGTAACGGCTTTTCACTGCCTCACGCTAAGACCATATCCACCCGAAGGTTCCCCGCACAATAAAAGCGCTTCGCACTGTGTGCAGCGTATTCTATAACACACAGCAATCCCTATGTGCGTAATGTGTGTGGCCGTTGTTTGAATTTACATCCCCTCTTTTTTGGGCCAGGGATTTTTATTACTTTTCACCTCTCATTCGATAAATATTTCACTTGAGGAGGAAAAAAACTTCACAGCATCTTAGTTATGTTAGTACCGTGCTGTTTATTAAGTAAAATCAAAGAAATCTCACGAAAAGTTTTTGAGAGCTTCCCAAAACTATCTTCTACCTTTAAATCTGAATTTCCAATTAATGTGGATTTGACAAGAATTTCCACATATACATCTACATGTATGACAGAATAATAGTACCCCCCCCCCCCACCAAAAAGTCAATTGCACAAAGTCAATAGAGTGTGTGCATAAAGTGCTGAGTGATCTATGAAGCTAAAATGCAGGAAACAATAGATTAAAGGAAAAAATACAATCTCAAATTTGTGCAGACTTGGTATGTATACCAGTAAGTATACTGCGCAGTAAAAAAAAATCCATGGAATGAAGAACTAATAAGAACAATAGTGAGGATGCTAACAGACACTTAGAAGAAATGTCCTTTTGGGGGAAAACAAATTCATCTGTCATAATCACTGAGGTCATCAATGTAAATCCACCATCACTAAAATGTGTATGAAAATCCTATGGTTGTAAATTCCTTAATCTGTTTATCAAAAATGGAAACCTGACATTATTTTCCTAGCTAACAGTGATGCCATTAGTACAGTACTTTAGCTAAAACAATGACTTTTTGACACTACACTGCTTTAATTAACTGTGACAATTCATACTTAGGAAATTAATAAAAACTTTGATAGTATATTGTAAAGCAATATAAAGAGAGTTGTCAAATTACCACTTTGCAAATTTATAACTCTCATATAGTTATCTCATGTTTTTCCAATTTTCAACAAAATGATTACTCTGCTTCCACTGATAGGAGCTTGTGGGGATGTAATCACCCTGTAATAAAGCACATAAACAACAATGGGACTGAAGTGGAATGATTTTTCATTTGATGATCTACTGAAAAGTAATTTTGACATTTTTCACTGAATGTTCAACACCAGGCCTACAAATAAATAATATAAATGTGTACAAAACCAATGTTACAACAAAAATATAAAATACTAAAGATCAAATGATAAGACATCAAACTGATTGTCCAAACCCACATAGATATAACATCCTGTGCAAATTTGAGTTGTGCTCTACAGCATGTACATGATATACAGCATGTACTTTACAGCATATTTTTGTTAACTCTTAAATATTTTCCTGGTAGAAACAACCTAATCAATGCATGATGAGCAATTCAAATTTCTTTGCACCAGTTCCTATCAAAACAGAATTCCATTAGAAAAACACAAGATTATGATACAATATTGGTGCATGAGTACAGAAACACTGGCACTCATTTTGTGAAAAACTTGTAGATTGTAGACCATTTTAAATTCTGAACATATGACGTAATTTTCATCACACTTTGCCTTCACAATGCTTGAGATAATAATTCTTTTAAAAGTTACTCAAACTCCCAGTCCCAATTTCTTTGAATAAGTCATTACTTATTATGCAATGGTTATACATTCATATGGCTTAAAGGCCAAGTCCACACTAATATCAAGTTGATTTGAATAGATAGAGTAAAATTAAACAAGCATAACAGTGAAAATTTCACTGAAATCGGATATAAAATAAGAAAGTTACAGCATTTTGAAGTTTTGCATTATTTCATGAAACGGTGATATGCATAACATGGGCGGTATGCAAATGAGTGAACCGATGATGTCACACACTCACTTTTCCTTATGTATTTTATTATATGAAATATCATATATTTCAATTTTTTGCTTCAATAAAGTAAAACATGGTTTGACTCCTTATGGAACATGTAAAATCATCATTATTGTAACTTATTTTGATACAAGGGAGAGATTCTTTATTATCACATCCATAAAAATTGAAATATTTGAAATTTCATATAATAAAATACATAAGGAAAAGTGAGTGTGTGACATCATCAGTTCACTCATTTGCATACCGCCCATGTTATGCATATCACTGTTTCAAGAAATAATGCAAAACTTCAAAATGCCGTAACTTTCTTATTTTACATCCGATTTCAATAAAATTTTCACTGTAATGCTTGTTTAATTTTACTCTATTTATTCAAATCAACTTGATATTAGTGTGGACTTGGCCTTTAACTCTTATAACAGACATTGATGGATATATGTAAAATGTGAACACCTGGATGGGAAAAAAAATCATAAAATTACATCTCAATTAAAGCTGTAAATGCAGAAGGTCCTCTACTGGTCATTAAAGTCTTCATTTCAAAATGTTTGATACGTTTTCTATTCAAATATGTTGGATACAGGGCTATGACAAGGAATATGGGGCAGATTATTCATTCTGAATCAGGTAATACACTTTTTGCCTTATTTTATTATATTCACTTTGACATTTCAATTAAAATCAGAAGTTATCACATCTTCAATACAAACTTGAATGCGACAAAATAGCGCCACATCCAACAGCTTTATAGAACTGCAGCATACAAATTACTTGATGAAACTGATGCCACTTGGGTACCTCATGTCTGTCCAGACCTGCAAAGAGAAATAAGAAATGGCAGAATGGATGGTAAAAATAGAAATAAATTCAAATCAAAACATTCGAAGATGACATTTAGTATTTTGGAAAATACCTGAAGCTAAAAGCTCATCATTGTCTTTGCTAAGACGGGTCACCCACCACTTTTTATAGAAGTTACTTAAATCTGCCCTTCCAATAAATGAAAATTATACTGGCATCATAACCTACAATAGTGATTTCAGAGATTGCCTTCTTGGGCTTTATAAAGAGACTTGTGACACCAGAATTTTGTCTAATGCACATTTGCTCAGTACATCAAGGCACATTAGGGTTTATGCAACAAACCCTACTAAAGAATTCTGCACTATGCAAAGCTGCTTACTAGCCATATGTACATGAGCAATTGAATCAGTTTACAAAATACATGTAGCATGAGTTGAAAAGTAAGCATTGTTTGTATTTTGGTAAAATCTCAAAACAGACAAAACCCTTAGGCAATGGGAGTTAGCAGACTCATGATCAGAGTTTAGCAGGTTATCATTCACATTATGATAAACTAACAATGAGTGTACATTAAAAGTATATAGGTATGAAATTGTTTTTAAAAATATTTGGAGTTGGCATATAACTGTACATAAAAAAATTGTTAATAATGAAAATATGCCAATATACATGCATATTTGCAAAGATGGCTTATCAATGCATTGCAGCAAACCTTTATGTTTTAATATTGTGGAAAATTGTAATTATTTCAGAGTTCGAGAATTCGCTACCCATGGTGACGAAATGTGATAGTTAATACTTGTAGACATTATCACATTTTTTATCCTCAAACAAGCACAGAACACAAATGGAATGGAATAAAATTCCTTAAAAGTTACAAGCTCATTTTGACTGAGGATCAATAAATGAGCAAGGTCTGAATTAAGTTTTCACATGTCACTCAGTACATTTACATGTATCATTGTAGACCTGTCAGACAAAAGAAAACAAGTTCCATCTGAGGGTAAATTTCATTTGGCTTCCTACAGTATAAATCACAAAATATTTGAGAGTTATTAGGACTCTCTTAATATCAAGGCCAGACATGGACGCCCTCTTTCTTCCGTGATGTGTATTATATCTTACGTTCATAATGATGAAAGAGAGCAAAATTTCCATTTTCAATTATGATCATCTGGGCATAGGTCCAGGGGCTGGCTCCAGTATAGGAAATCATAACAAAACTTTCACTTCAAGATTTAATGAAAACAAACATAGAGCTTGTATATGAAAAGGAGACACCAATTAAAACAAACAACAAACAAAGGAAATACATATGAGTCATGTCAACAAAAATAAAACAAAACATAACTACATGTACCTGATACTGTTGCATGGGATCAGTCCTGTTTGCTGAGAAATAAGCTTGGAAGTCTTTAACTAGTTGACAGCAAACCTCTTTCCCCAGTTTTATATTACATCACTCCAAAGTAGACTGTAATTAATACAAAGGAGCAAGAAAAAAATAATTACAATGAAGTACATGAATGAACATATCAAGAAACAAAATAAAATGACTTTACTTTTCCCCCAAGTGTACACTTCATTGAAATAATCATAGACAAACTTTTAAAGGGAAAGTCCACCCTGGTATTTCGTTGATTTGAATAAAAGCAGGAAAGGAGAGAAACAGAATAGTGAAAGTTTGAGACAAATCTGATAAGAAATAAGAAAGTTATGAATTTTTGAAGTTGTAATCAATCAAACACAAATTGGCAACTCTGTGACGTACCTTGCGAGCTCCTCTCCCATTTGCCCTGTACCCATAAGTCATTAATTTCCGTTTTCTCTAAAGAAAATATTCAAACATACATGTACATGCACCTTAGATATAATCATTGCTCATATGTTTTTACACAGAACCTGTATGAAACAAATCTATTCCTTAATCAGAAACTAAGAAAATGAAAATTTATGACATTTTCTGTACTGAGCAAATTGGAGAGGAGCTCGCAAGATACGTCACGGAGTTGCCAATTTGTGTTTGATTGATTACAACTTCAAAAATTCATAACTTTCTTATTTCTTATCGTATTTTGCTCAACCTTCACTGATCCGTTTCTTTAATGTTTCTGCTTCCTTTAAAACCAACTTGTAATCAGGGTGGACTTTCCCTTTTAGCAATGATAATCTTGGAGCGGGTTGATTTATTACGAGATTTATGTAAGAGACCCTTGGTATAGGCCTACTACATGTAATAAAATGTGTAAGTGACCAACAAAGAAATAGCTCAGCTACCTGAAGAGAACCTGCATTAACCTTACCCAATGCACATTGTTTCAATCTTCTTGGGCCACTTTCATCAAACGGCAAGTCAATTCTTTTGAATTGCATTTTTTCTTTAATTTACTATGTATTTTTACACAAACTATCAATATCTCTCATACCACATTATCATACTGAATACACCGAGAGTTATTTTGTTTCTGCCTTGTAAGTCATACGATTACATACACAACTCGTGTACTCGTAAGTCGTAACTCAGTTTGATACTCATTTTACACAAAATAAGTGGAATTCAATACCACAGGCCTCATACTGTACCAACACTTTGTCATTTTCTTTTTTATTCTTTTTGTCTTTTTATATCAGTAATTGTTTCTGTGACTTTTCAAGTATTTTGATTGTTTTATTATGTATCAACTCTTCTGTGTACATGTATGTGCATGTAAACAAAGCAAATTTCCATTGTTTATTAATATATTATGGACAATAAAACATTGAAATGAATTGAATTGAACTTTTTCCATTTCTAAATCTTTTTTCGATGCATTGTGTTTAATTATATTTATCATGCAATACTGTGTTTGCATGAATATTCAAATAAAAATATTCAAATAAAAAAATTCAACAAAAAAAATTCAACAATTTACAAAGATATGCAAAAGATAACAACAGTTTCACACACACAAATTGTGTTTTAGTGCAATTACGATGATGATGTGCTATTTGATTTTGGATTGACATGCAGGAATAGACCGCTTCTGTAATGTATACAAATTTATACCGGTGTGTTGGCTCAGTAGAGCGTCCGCCTCACAACCGGGAGGTCGTGGGTTCGAACCCCGGCCGCGTCATACCAAAAGACGTTAAAAGATGGGAGTTGCTGCTACCTTGTTTGGCGTTCAACAATAAGGGATAGAGCAACGTCGATCTGGCGCTGCTCAGTGGCTGCCGGGCTCACGATCGATTGGGCAAAAAGAATTTCCATTTCGGTTTAACTTAATAAAATTTGGAGTGGACTTTAAAAGATTATTATTATTATTAAATTTATGCACATAAATTCTCTGAGCACCTAGTGACGAGCTATTCCATTAACCTGCTTTTTATAAATGAGCCTCAATGCTTGGAATACAGTTTGCATACATTATTTGTTGCTATGTCCGGCAAGCCTCCGGCAAGCTTTCAGGTTGTCAAGAACAACCTTTGTTTGAAAGGTATGTATAAAATTTGCATACATTACCGAAGCGGTCTATTGCAGGACCTCACAATGGATGGTCTGATTTTCAGCAAACTAGGTCTCAAAGTAACTCGAAGGTCTGTCAGAATCTGCAACTGTCACCGACTTGGCACAGACGAGAAGAATGACTTCTTGAAATGAAAATGAGTTTTTGTCTTTCTTCTTCTCATAGAGCAGATTGCTATACATTTAATGAGATTTGGGGAGCACTAATCGCTGGTTACAATAGTACAAAAAACAGCCTGAAATTTGCTTTCATTAAGGTGATATTGGAGGAAACATAATGACTTTTGGATCATCCTTTTATCCCTGTGCTACAATTCCAAAATTTTGTGGTTTGGCTCAATAACTTTCGATTTAGAGCCTTACAAAAATACCCTACATGAGTGAAAACAGCAAAAGTTTCTACACACACTGTGTCCATTTTGGTTGCTTCGTCATGTTGGTTTGATGCCCGGAACTTTAAGAGAAAAAAAATTAATTTTTAAAATCCTTATAGAGAGATTCAGAATGACCATTTCATTACAATTATCAGCAACTTTTTAACTTTTAGCATGATCAATTTACATGTTTATTGTTTTCAGATACACAACAATGTCTAAGAAAAAAGTAGGGATAAAATGACAGTCATAGTGTAATAAATTGAGGGAGAATAATGTAGGTATTAGTTTAGTGCTTACCAGGTAATAAATTCCTGGCCTGAAAGGGTTACTGTTGAACACAAGTTTTTTTCCCCCGGAATTTTACAGACTATCATTTCTGTCATAATTACATCTGCTCTGACTTGTGAGTAGACTAGTGAAATGATAAGCACCGTTAAAACTAATCCAGTGGTGTATCTAGGGATTATGGCACCCGGGGCAAACAACGAAGTTGCACCCCCCCCCCCCCCCCCTCCAACTTCCCCACTGATCTAAGTTCTTGTAAAAGCGAGGGAGCAAAGCGAACGAGCGATATATTTTTTTTTTCTTGCATTTTTAACCCCTCAAAATGAAATTTCTGATGCATTTTACCCAGCAAAATTCCAAATTGAGCACTGCATTCGAGGGGCAGAATTTCGAATTTTGAACATTGATAAACGGTTTTCTATTCCCTTTCGTCTCAAATGGGGAGCAAAATTAACAAAACCCCTTCAGAAATAGACAAGGAATTCAGCAAGACATTAATGGATAGTTGAGATTTCAACTTTTGCAAAATTCATGCTATACACTTTATCCTGTATTGGGGCCGCAATATTAACAAGAGGCTGATTAAACTTACATAATAGAGAGCAAAGCAACAAGAATTACATTTTATTTTTAAATTTCTGAACCATTTAAAAACCCTATTTTAAAATGATATCCTTCACTGGGGCGTGAAATTACGAGATCCTGGAGCATCATATGCGAGGGAGGAAAGCAACCGAGTTTTAGAAAATTTTGCATTTTAATACCTAAAAAAATGTGTTTCTAATGCATTTACCCTGCAGATTAGGGGCGCATAATTCTTAATGATCATGATTTTTCTTCATTTCCTTCTCTTTTTCTTTCTAACTTTTAGCAGTTTTTGCACCCCTTCAAGTGCCGCCCGGGGCAAACTTGTCAGAGTTGGGTTCCAAGTTCACATTTTTATGTTATCCTTTATTTTCTTCATACTCCTTAAACATTAAGCCATAGCTTGCCAGATATTTTATCACCCTGCAATGCAAAAAGCAACCATTTTCCCAGAATTTTGCTGATTATTATGGTGAGTTTACCTCTTCAAGTTGATCACCGCAGATATTGACACAGCTCCACATAAGGATGGTTCCCTGTGCAGGATGAAAAAAAAAAGTTGTTTATCAACCCTCAACTGCGTAGATGTAGTCAGTAGAGCCAGGGCATCATTTCATCAAACCGTCGTAAGTACAGGTTTGCCGACATCCCATTGAAACGTATATTGTTAATCTTAATACAGTTCAATTTAATGGGATGTCAGCGAACTTGTACCTATGACGGTTTGATGAAATGCTGCCCAGACCTACATGCAGTCTCAATGAAACAGTCGTCAATGTACACGTAACAGGGTTGGCAATTTCCCGGGAAATACTGGGAAATACTGGGAAATACCGGAAAATACTGGGAAATACCTGCGCAATACCTGGGCAATACCTGAAAGTGTACCAGCAGATGTATTAACAATCATTCAAAGCTTTCATGTGACTAAAATTCCATCTTTTGATTGGACTTCAAATGTTCGAAGTTGATGGTTTTCAATTACTCATTGGTTTCTTAGAACATACATGTACATGTACATGTACATTGCTTGTTGTATGTAAAACAGTGCTGTTTTATTCACATTTTAAAGACACAAAATTCAAGACACATCGCACCACTTTCTTCTGTTGACTACCCGTAGGTTGACAATATGCTGGTAGTGCATATGAGGGTGAAGTACCGGGTGCACATTATTTTGAATTGTCGTGTTGTTTTTAAATGTTCTAAATCAACAGATAAAATATGAATTACGGTAATGTACAACAGTGTGAGTCATAGAGTCAAGCTACTTTTCATACAGGCACCATCCAAAGTATGCCTCATGAATTTTTAAAAGTTGAAAAATTGAATGCCCATCATTGACAAGCAAGCAAGCACGCACTGTATATGGGGTTAGGGACCCTCATAGTACCACATCCCACTGGTCCTATACCTATTCGTTTAATGAAAATGGATCCTAACCCCAATGGGACACAGGATAAATTGAGGCTGCAAACAGTGGGTCATGTGACCCACTGTTCTAATAGGACATAATAGTATATATATAGGACTGATGCCTAAGAACTACAGAAGTGCCCTCTTGGAGTAGTGTTGCATAGAATGGAATTGGTGTGAGTTTATCTTCACATTCATATGTTCTACCTACAATGGCCCACTTAAATCTCTTGATTGGTCAGGTAATAGGTGATCTTTTAAACTGAATTAGACATAATTGATTCAATTTGATTTCTGTTTGATGAAATGTGAGTGCTTACAAGATGTAGACAATAATGATAATTGATAAATCACATACTGAAAGGTAATAAGGTTAAGTTCAAATATACCTCTTTAATAATGCCAGGCTTTTAACACTTTACATGTTAATTATTTGAATGCCATTGCATTTCAACATTCTTCATGAAGGGAATGTGTTAGAAGTTTAATTGATTTGATTAAAAAAACCCAACTGTATATCTCACTATAACAGGGCTGTCAACCCTCCCGCTTTTGGCGGGAGTCTCACGCCACCACGCTCATTCTCCCACCGTCCCACCAGCATCGTGGCAGGAGACTCCTGCCACGATGCCCTTCCTCCCACCAAACGTGTAAAATTGGAGTAAAAAGACACCTGAAAACACTGATGACCATTTTTTTTTTGCTTGTCCAAGAATTTTGGACTAAAAAGAAAGCAAAAAACACAGAGGCCAGTGCCAGTGCCCCCCCACTTTTTCAAGTACCCCAATTGTGCCCCTTTTTACCCATGAAAAGTGCCCCCTTTATCTTCGCAATAAGTGCCGTTTTTACCTTCTGATAAGTGCCCCTTTAACCTCAGACATTACTGCCCCTTATGAAATCTAATAATTGCCCCTTTTTTCGTCTAATTAAAGCCCATTTCCCGTTCTAATAGTGCAATTTTTCCTTCTGATAAGTGCCTTTTTCACTTCTGATAAGTGCCCCTTTTCCTTCGTATAACTGCGCCCCTTCTTCTTTCTGATAAATGCCCTTTTTACCTTTTGATAAGTGCCCCCTTTAACTTCAGACATTATTGCCCCTTTTGAAATCTGTGCCTTTGTTTTTCGTCTGATTAGTGCCCATTTTCCGTTCTAATAGTAAAATTTTCCCTTTTTATAAGTGCCCCTTTTCACCTCTGATAAGTGACCATTTTTCTTCGTATGACTGCCCCTTCTTCTTTCTACTAAGTGCCCTTTTCACCTACTGATAAGTGGCCCTTTTAAGCTAAGATAAGTGTCCCCTTTGAAATCCGACAAGTGTCCATTTTCCTCTGATTGGTGCCCATTTTCCGTTCTAATAGTGCAATTTTTTCTGATAAGTGCCCTTTCCACCTCTAATAAATGCCCCTTTTACTTTTGATCAGTGCCCCTTTTCTTTCTAATAGTATTATTTTCCCTTTTGATAAGTGCCCTACCTATATACCTATATATATTCAATATATTGTACCTATATGCTCCGATGTCGCTTACAAACTGTGCCCTAAAGTCCACAAAAGAGCCATATACCTAGCTCCAAATCAGAGAGGCTTCATAATAATAGATCCCCCTACTGATCTCAGCACAATGAGAGGCAGTGGAGCAGGGGGCAGGAGGGGCACAATTCCCTAAAGTATACAAGAATGAGCAGTGCCCCTAAATCATAACAGGAAGGACATTTTTTCTAAAAATTTTCCAAAGCTCGCTCGCATTTACCATTGCCTTCTTATCATATTAGGAAAATCGCTGCTATTCAAAATATCTTCAATATTTTGCTCGCTCACTTCGCTCGCTCGCAAATGAATAACCATTACTCAACTGCAAAGTAGTTTTTTTATCTACACTGTATAACCATGTTAAGACATAAACAATGTGTCGAAAATGATCCTCGATAGTGTATTAATCAGAATGTAGCGGTATACTACATGTAATGTTTCAAAGAGGCTTTTTCCGCCTTGTTTTCACCCTTTATAGGTGCCCCTTTTTGTTGGTGCCCCCCCCCCCACTTTGAAAGACGCTCCGCCGCCCCTGATAAATGGTATGGCTATATGTATGTAATCATGGTTGAGGAAACCACTCGTTTGTTGGCACACAAAAATAAAGACAAGTCAGAGTCTATGGACAGGGAAAGAGAAAGCTAATGCGTGTAACGCAATGTCAATGAAGCGCTTCTGTGCAGAGTGAACGGTGGTTTCCTCAACCACGATGTGTAACTTTACTCTAGTTAGTTTAGGATCCCAGGCCTACTCTAACATAGCTTTCATGGCTGAATAGGCAGCCTTCAATAGCTATTGTGTGTAGAAGTAGATCTACTACCTGACTACATATTAAAAAATTACTAGCGGGGATTGGTCCAGGATAGGCAGGAAAGATCATTATTAATATTAAATAATAAACAGATAAATACAGGACAGTCTCAGGAGAAGAAAATAATTATTTAAAATTTCACTTTGAACTTTGAAACCCCAAATGTGTAGAAAAGTGGGCATGAGGATTGAAGAGTCCCTGAAGCAGGTAATCAAGAAAATAGAAGTAAACTGAATCTTGCTTAGACTCTTAAACTTAAAGCTAGAGTAATTTTGGTGTCTGGTTTACGCTAGTGCAGAAGTGAATTCATCACACAGTCCCACATATCCACACACAGTCACAGGTTTGGTCCGTTTGGTCCCATGTAAAATAAAACCCAGGATTACCCCGTACGGTACATGTCTGATTGTCAAATCTAGGTGCACATTTAAAACATTGATTACACAAATAAACTCACCTCATAACAAGAGCTTATCTTAATGATGTCCACTGTTCTTCGCACCATGCACCAGGCCCAAAGTCTAAAGATTCATCGCCAGGCGGCCGGCCGTGCTAGTTGCCACCGTACCGCCGCCCGCTATACAGACACTGCATGCACAGTTTAGTAGCTGGCCATCGCATCCACCGGCGGCCGGCCGGCGGGGCGCGGGCGGACCGAGCGTGGGCTGGATGGAGCATGCGATTTAGCGCTGTAAGCCTTTATTTCGCAGGCCTCATTGGCATTCACATGGGCCCATGGCTGCGTGGGAGCAGCCTTATGCACACATGCTGAATACGGTTGCTGGCCTCCCAGGTTTATCCAGGTTTATCCTGGGAGTTTTTGGCAACTAATGAGCCAAAATGTGGAATTTATCAGCAGCAGCATGCAGCACGACGTCGTCACGATCAAACGTCTAGTCTCGATCTGCGGTAGTGATTGCCCCTTTTTTTAGTCATCGATATTCGTCACAAAAATTAAACGTAGGGCTATACCCCACCCCACCCTCACTTTAATCTCATTTGGGTAAAAATGTTAGGGTCTATTTAAACTTTAAATAACGTTTTTACCAAAATATTAGTTCTAAAATGAATACATTTTTAAAAGGTAATTTAAAATTTGAATTGATTAAAAATTAAAAAAAAAAAAAAAAATCTATTTATAATAAAGATTTGGAAAAATAAAAGTGACAAGATAGCCTACATGTAATGCATATACATGTACATTTCTCTTTATAGAGAAAGGGAATATTTCATTGGTCTGTGGTCCAAATGCATGATCATTAGAAAGCGGCTCTCGGGCGTCGTGAAATGAATTTGAATGGGGGGGGGGGGGCGGCTAATGGCCCTGACCATTGAAATCAGCGGACGATAGGCCTACCGGTAGGTCCCCCTCCAACCCTAGCACGTGCACAACTTGCCAAAATTCTGTTAGTGTACAAAAATCGACAGAGCGTAATGTCGTACAACCAAATAAACACAACACACTTATTAAGAAGTCCGAAAAGTAAGACTAATATAAAAGAATTATTATTCTTTTTTTTTTCTATTGAAACTTTTCAAAACTTGATAAGGTGGCAGAAGGAAGAGTGTGTGCAGGGTTATCACTATATTACTTTCAACTTGTGTGTGATGGATTGACTTGGCGACTGCAGCAGGAAATTGCCGGCTATACTAGGCGCCGGGGGGAGAGGGGGGGGGGGGGCTTGAGAAAAGGGTCTCTTTTATAAGACTATTACTGAAAATAATTAAAGTCAATTATATATTGCTGTCAACAATCTCATAAAAGTAAAATAATATCAATAAATATGATCAGGAATTGAACAAATATAAGTGGATATATCCTATAATTAAGTAATGTAGTTAGGTATCATGTCTACAGTATGTGTATTTGTTTTGGATTTTGTAAATTGATTTTGGTAAATTGGCTATTTTGATGAGTCATTCTTGCCGCACTACGTAATGAGTCTAACATGCGATCAATGATTCATTGTCCATAAAATGTAACTTTGATAATTGTATTTTTCAAAATATCTTGAAGGATAATCTTCTATCAATTTATTTGAGGTAGATCTATTTCAATAAAATGTTCAATAACAATATATATATTTATAAGAAATTTATGAACAATTCACATTGATAGCAGAAGGTTGTTCTACTTTAATTCAAACCATATTCCGCAAAAAACAACTTACTACATGTCAAATTGGCAATTACTTCGCTCATTTTAGTGCATATAAATTAATGCCCAATGGCATTGGGATGCTGGGCAACACATGTTGGCTGTGTTATAATAGCATTCATTGTTCATTGGACCTTTTTTCCCAAGGTATCCAATGTCCTATTGGGAACGCTAAACGAATCGCCTGAATTACTAGAACCATACGTAGTTGTTGTTCCTTCTTGTGTCATCGGCACAGCAACTAGTGTGAGGGACCGTGACATGTAAGACCTTTAAATATAACAGACTAATCTCTGGACCAATATGTATGCATTAATCCAGGAATGGGAGGTGCATTGATGGCTAATGAAAGAGCTAGTGCCAGTTATAGGCCCTGCACGAAGGATTAAACTGCAGACACTTTTTTTCTCTGGTTTATGTTACTTAGGTATTATTATTCACATATTAATCCTCAAGAGGGCGATATTGCCATGGAGACTACAAGCATGGATGCGTTATCTCTAAACAACTTTGGAATAGACCTAAAGGCCCATAAAGCAAGTATATCTAACATCTTATCCGGTGATCATCGCGAGCATCCTATAACTTTCAACCTCGAAAAGATTATAAACACTGGTGAGTTATCTCTAACCAACTTTGCGATAAACCTAGAAGCGTATATATCACGTATAGCCAAATTAGCATACGGTGATAAAGCTCTGAAAAACATCGCGTTCGAAAAATATTATGGAGATGGAAGAGATAAACCTCTATCAACACTACATCGTGCTGCCATAGCTGGCGACATAGATACCATCCAGTCTCTTATTCGTGGAGGGGCTAAGTTAGACGAGGGCTGTTATGGCGGATTCACCCCCTTACATCTTGCCGTGCAGGGTGGACATCTTTCTTCCACTAGATATTCCTTGGAAAAGGGAGATAACTTGAATAGTCCATTGGATAATGGAGCAACAGCCTCTGTGCATAGTGGCCATCTTGATGTTGTAAAATGTCTAATTAGACATGGGGCTAATGTGAATAAGGGTGCTGATAATGGAGTAACCGCCTTACATATCTCAGCACAGAATGGTCAACTGGAAGTCACAAAGTATCTACTTGATCATAAAGCTGATGTGAATAAAGTCAGGGAAGAAGGCTGGACTGCCCTACACATCTCTGCTTTTAATGGTCATCCTGATGTCGTCAGATCGCTAATAAGTCATGGGGCTAGAGTGAATTTGGGTAATTTTGATGGAAACTCCGCCTTATTTATGTCTGCGTATAATGCTCACCTAGAAGTCACAAAGTGTCTGCTCGATCATAAAGCTGATGTGAATCAGAAAAGAGAGGATGGAGCGACTGCGTTACTTGCAGCAGCAGGAGGTGGTCACCTTGATGTCACAAAATGCCTCGTTGATAACAAAGCTGACGTGAATATGAAAAGAGGTGATGGAGTAACTGCGCTTCACATCTCTGCACAGAACGGTCACCTTGATATCTTAAAATATCTACTTAACCACAACGCTGATGTGAATACAGAACGAAAGGGTGGCGAAACTCCGCTACACTTCTCCGCATGGAATGGTCACCTTGATGTCGTAAAATGTCTACTTGTTCACAAAGCTGATGCGAATCACAGAAGAAAGGATGGCGCAACTGCCCTACATGCAGCTGCAGAAGGTTGTCACAATGATGCCATTAAATGTCTCCTTGATAACAAAGCTGATGTGAATATGAAAAATGATGATAACATAACTGCCCTGCACCTCTCTGCACAGAGAGGTTACATTGATGTCGTAAAAAATCTGCTCGACCACAACGCTGATGTGAATATGGAAGGAAAAAGTAACAACACTGCCCTACACTTCTCTGCACGAACTGGTCACCTTGATGTCGTAAAATGTCTCATCCGTCGTGGAGCTAACGTGAATATGAAAACCGAAATTGGATTGACTGCATTGCACATATCTGTAGTGAACGGTCACCTTGATGTCATAAAATGTCTACTTGATCACAACGCCGATGGGAATATGAAAACCAAGTTTGGTACGACTGCCCTACATTTCTCAGCACATAATGGTCACCTTGATGCTGTAAAATGTCTACTTGATCACAAAGCTAATGTGAATATGAAAAATGATGACGGCGCAACTGCGATACACTTCTCTGCACAGAATGCTCACACTGATGTCATAAAATATCTGCTTGACCACAACGCTGATGTGAATCATAGAAAAGGGGATGGCGAGACTGCCCTACATACAGCTGCTTATGATGGTCACACTGATGTCATCAAATGTCTCGTTGATAACAAAGCTGATGTGAATGTGAAAAATGATGAAAGCTCAACTGCCCTCCACTTCTCTGCGCAGAATGGTCACCTTGATGTCGTAAAATGTCTACTTGATCACAAAGCAGATGTGAATGAGAGAAGAAACGATGGCTTGACTGCCCTTCATGGAGCTGCAGATCGCGGTTACATTGATGTCGTTGAATGTCTACTTGATCACAACGCTGACGTGAATGGGGAAAATGGAAATGGCGTCACTGCGTTACAGTTTTCTGCATTTAATGGTCATGTCAATGTTGCAAAATGTCTCCTAGATCACAGCGCTGATGTGAATCAGAGAAAAAAGGATGGCGCTACTGCCCTCCATGCAGCTGCATATAATGGTCACCTTGATGTCATGAAATGTCTCATCAGTCGCGGTGCTAACGTGAATATAATTACCGATGATGGAACAACTGTCCTGCGTTTATCTGCACTGAATGGCCACCTTGATGCCGTAAAATGTCTACTTGTTCACAAGACTGATGTGAATCAGAGAAGAAAGAATGGCTCGACTGCTCTACATTCAGCTGCTAGTAGTGGTCACATTGATGTCACGAAATGTCTTGTTGATAACAAAGCTGACGTGAATATGCAAAATGATGATGGCGTAACTGCGCTACATTTCTCTGCGCAGAATGGTCATATTGATGTCGTAAAATATCTACTTGATCACCATGCTGATGTGAATCAAGGAAAAGTCGATGGCGATACTGCCCTCCATGCAGCTGCATATCATGGTCACCTTGATGTCATCAAATGTCTCATCAGTTACGGAGCTAACGTGCATATGATTACAAATTATGGAGAATCTGCATTGCATTTATCAGCACGAAATGGGCACCTTGGTGTCACACGATATCTGGTCAGTCCTGTTGCTCATTCTCACAAGCATCAGAAGGACGGGGCCTCAATAATCTTCAAGGTATTCCCACTTATTGCATTATTTCCACAATCATGTTTTATTTTACCCCTGTTTCAAGTTTCAAGTTCATTGAGAAAGTTCATTAAGAAATAACCTTAAAATTGCACATAATTTGAACAAAAATATAAGTTTTTAATACATACATTTGTAACAGTTTTGGGGGAATTGTTTTTTTTTTTTTTTTTTTACAAAGCACTGTTACAAATATAGATATTAAAAATCCCTATTACTAACAAGGATTGAATAGAGATACCTACTTTAAAGCTCGGCTAGTGAGTAGTGTAGCCCTGCATACGGTGCGCCGTTCGAAATATGAAACAAAATTGGTAAAGTCCTTGTTTACATAATCATGTACAGTTATGTTCTAATCGATTGTACTTCTTTGAATTACACCAGAATTAACCATTGCCGGACTGCCCCACCTTGGATATAATCCCTAAGATAGTGAACCAAATCTGCTTTTAATCTATATCAAACACCTGATTCACAAACGGAAAAAAGGTAGACAACTGTAGAAAATTATGAAAAGAACACAGTTATACTCTACAGATTATTAATCCCTAAGTTTTCTTAGAAATAGAAAACAGTATGCTACTGAAAATCTCTTAGGCCCGTATTCTCGAAAGGCGCCCAACTTAAGCCCCCGCCTAAGTGAGTAGATTTAGGCCACCAGATTATGGAGAGCCAAATGTCACCCTCTTTTAATCCTACAAAATCACCATAGTTCTGGGACTAAATACAAATGCAAAAACCGACACGATAAAATTGATTTCTAATGCTCATTTTATGCCAGAAAACAAATTTGTTTCTTTATTTTGTTACATAAATATAGTAATTTATACGGGACTTAGGGGTTGACAAATGGCCTTCCATAAATCAGTGGCCTAAGTTAAGCCAGGCTTAACTTGGGCCACTTTCGAGAATACGGACCTTAATCTACTTCTACTACTTCTTCTACCAGCGCGTATTGAGAGCATATGCGTACAGCTGGCTCGCAGAGAGAGAGAGAGAGAGAGCAGAGCTAGGGCAAAGAGGCCGAAACGGACGCCCGGGCCGAACCTATAGTTGGACAATATTCAAACATCATGAACCAGGTGAACGTAACGTGCCTCGAATACAGATTATGACGGGTTACCCAGGGGGCAAAGCAGGTTTTTGAGACATGGGCTGTTGTAAGAGATTGTTAGGTATCTGCTTGTTCGGGAGACCACCCTGCACATTTTCCAAGTGGACTACCTCCAAAATACGCTGCTGAAAAGAATCGGCGGCCATTTTTTTTTCAAAATGTATTACTTGCATTGACAACTTTGAATATAACTTTTAATAGAAGCTTCAAATAACAGGTAAGAGGCATCAAATTGAAGAAAATTAAATTCCCTACAACATGGTACCTCATTCGATTTTCTTGGTGATGATTTGGATAACAATTTCGGACCAAATATGTTAATTTATACAATTTTCTCCAAAAATATGAATTGCAAATGCCCTTATGACAAATGACCTGGAACTTTCTTTAAAAAGGTCCAGGTATATGGTCAATATTCTGTAAAAATTACAAGTTTCTGGAAAAAGTTACAGCGTTTTAAAGTTAACACTTTGATATTGGATTAAGAGAGTGAAAAATTGGTTGCTAATGACTGCCTTCTCCCTAGCAACGTTCACATTTTGAGGTGTAGAATAAAGTATTTCACTATTAATTGCTATCGGCTTGCAGATTTGATATTTTACTACCGAAAGTTATGTCAGATCATGCAGTTTTATCATATTTTGTATAATTTATTGATAAATGACACTTATTTCCTATTGCTATGATGTAAATGTGCCCAGCAGCGGATGGTATGTATGTACTGAATAATGATCCAATAATACATGATATGAGACCTGGTTTCAAATGATGATCAGGATTTACACTCCTAAATATGTACATACTGGATGATGGGGTTCAGAACTTTTACCCCCCCCCCCCTCCCTCCCTCCCCGTTGCGGTTCCTATGATATAAATGTGCCTGTTTACCGATGATAAGCGTTCAGAAACCATTTTCAAACTACATATACAATGATACATAAAATGGTTTCAAGTGATTGTCATGATATACTCCAATAACTGAAGATACTGGATAGTGGGGTTAAGAACATGAACCCCCCCCCCCCATCCCATGAGCTGTTGATGCCACTCCCCCCCCCCCCCATCAGTGAAATAAATGAGACATGGATTCAAGTGATAGACATTATTCAAACTTCAAAACATGCAGATAATTGGCAGTAGGTATCCCCGCACCCCTGCCCCCACCCTTCAATTACATGTCCATTCTTACCCCCCGAGTCTTTAAAGATCATTTGTTTATAAGGGAACATGTCTGCCTATATCCCACCCTTCTTGCCCACTAGCTCTCCTCCCCTCTAAAGTTTACCCAAATTGATATCCACAAGCAACGTCTTATAACCCCCCCCCAAAAAAAAAAAAAATAAATAAATAAATAAAATAAAAATAAATAAATAACCAACAACAACAACAAAACAACAACAACAACAAACAACAAAACAAAACAGAATAAAAACCCAAACAACATCAAATAGTGGGTACTAGGGAAATAATACAAGATTCAAAAGATACAACAGATTTAAACTCCCAGATACTAGACGGTTTTAGGCAGGGGCATCGAAGACCATTCTGAATGAGGGGAGGGGGATGTGCGACCAAATTTGCTGATATTGATTTTCAAACAAGCCAAAATAAAAAGGTCATCGGATAATAAGATTGCAAAAAATCTCCGAGTCATCTCCCCCAAACTAAAAACATTAGCTTACTTTGCTCTGGTACGCCCGCTTGTTGAATATGCTGCTCCTGTATACCCATATACAGCTATATAAACATCTACAATCTGGAAATGGCCCCAAAACGTGCAGCAAGATTTGTCTGCAATGCTACCACAATACATCCAGCGTGAGCGACATGTTGCAACATCTCCAATGGCTTCACTCCAACAGAGACGAGAGCTTCTGCGCTTACAGTCCTTTTGCATAAAAATGCTTCATAAACTGGTCAACTTCGACACCAGCACCTACATCACCCCAACTCACAGAACA
This sequence comes from Heliocidaris tuberculata, assembly GCA_025618425.1. Lineage (NCBI taxonomy): Eukaryota > Metazoa > Echinodermata > Echinoidea > Camarodonta > Echinometridae > Heliocidaris > Heliocidaris tuberculata. The sequence goes on along the minus strand of CM046838.1, from coordinate 39,370,051 downwards.
TCTCGGCATACATTCTCTAGGATACCAAATACCAGTCAGTCGCACCGATTACCACCTCCACTCATTCTTCACACGGACAGTAAGAACGTGGAATGTGCTCCCACCTGACATCACTGATGCCCCCTCAGTATTATTATTTTTTCCAAACAAAGAAATTGGTTGAAATCATAAACTTTATGCACCACAGTGTATTATTGATGCAAGTTGAAGAGTATTTTAAAAAATCAGAGTGGTTAAGGAGGAAACTTGTCACAAATTTCCTACCCCTCCTGCTCCCACTCCTGCTAAAATTAACCAAAATGATTGAACAAATATTGTAACTGGTCAAAATTCATCCCCCCAAATACATTGTATTTCATAATAATGCCATTGGCACCAATTTCTACTTTTGAACTGGGATGGATGTAGGGGTATGGGCTTGGACATTTCATGGTGGCGGGATGCGGGGATTCGGGCCAAAGTTCTGAAGCCTAAAGCAAAATATCTACAAGTTTTGGAGTGTAAATCCTGTTTATCCTGTTGTCATTCTCTTTGTGGCTATCCAGTATCTTCAGTTGTTGGAGTATATCATGACTATCACTTGAAATCATTTTATGTGTCATTGTACATGTAGTCTTAAAGTGGTTTCTGAGCGCTTATCATCGGTTACCAGTCACATTTATATCATAAGAACAGCAACAGGGAGGAGGGGGGTGTGCAAGTTCTGAACCCCATCATCCAGTATGTACATTTGTTGCAGTGTAAATCCTGACTATCGCTTGAAACCAGGTGTCATATCATGTATTATTGGATCAATATTCTATATGGGTTTCTGTACATACATATAGGCACATTTACTTCATAGCTACGGGAAATAATAAAGAGTTATTTATCAATAAACTATGATTAGACTGCATTATCTGACATCACTTTCAGTATCAAGATATTCATCTGCACGCCGATTGCATTTAGCAGTAAAATGTTTTACTCTATACTTCACGATGTCGCGTTGCTTGGAAGAAGGCAGCCCTTAGCAACCAGTTTTTCTCTCTAAAGAAAATATAAAAAGTTTTAAATTTAGTGCACTATAACTTTCTTCCCGAAAAACAGCAAACTTGTAATTTTCACAGGATTTTTACCATATACCTGGACATTTTCAAAGAAAGTTTCAAGTCATCAGTCATAAGAGCATTTGAAATATGGAGAAAAGTGTATTTGGGTCAAATTCACATTTTGGGAGAAAATGGTAAAAATTCAAATATATTTGGCCCGAAATTGTTAGGCAAATCATCACCAAGACAATCGAACGTGGTACCATGTTCTAGGGAATTTCATTTTCTTTAATTTGATGCCTCATAACTGGTATTTGAAACTTCTGTTGAAAATTTATATACAAAATTGTCAATGCTAGTAATTCATGGCGGCCATTATTTTTCAGCAGCGTATTTTTGAGGTAGTCCATCTGGAAGTTGTGCAGGGTGAACCGAAGAACAAGTTGATACCCAACAACCTTTAAGCCCATGTCTCAACCCCCCCCCCCCCCCATGGGATTTTGCCCCATGGGTATACAGCTCTTTAACGTGATCCATCTATAACCAGCTCAGGGATTACATAATCTGTACAGTATAAACTATGTCCTTTCCCTGATTTCTCACAGTTGTCTACTGTGTCCTATCTGTGAATCGGGTGAATTAAATATAATCGATAAAGGACCATATTGAATGTATTCATACGATCCCCGCCCGCTGCAGTAAATGCGTTTACTTCTAGTAGAATAAATCATTTGATAATACATTAACATTGTAGTTAATTGGGCTCTTTGTATTTATTTTTTAAATCTATGATCTTCAATAAAAGAACAATAGTGCAGCATAATGTAAGACATATATTTGTAAAAGTCTTAAAATTGCAGGTAATGAATACTTCGTGTATGTGATTCAACAACAAAAAATCTGGGCAAATTTAGTCATTTAAAAAAATTGACACACTACAATATGCATTTACACTTCCTCAAAGGATATTCAATCGTTCATCAATCAACCTAACAACGATGGTTTTACGGCAGTTTATCTTGCCACACGAAATGGACGTACTTCCATCCTTGAAACTTTGGTTTCTCATGGCGCTGACATGAACATCCAAGATCGCTTCGGCATGACCTGCCTACACATGGCTGTCGTACTATCCGACCATCTACTCCCAAATCGTACTGTTGAAATAAACCCTGCGATTGTCAAGGTGGGTTACAAACATTTATCACATAATTGTATAGTGGATAAAAACATGTACTACATCAAGCTGGAAATCCGGACAAGAAATTACATTGGATAATTAATTTATTCCTTCATCAACAACTAAGAAAATGAAAATGTGTGATTTTTTTTTTAACAGAGCAAATGGAAGAGGGAGGCCTCACAAGATATTGCATCACTTAGTTGCCATTTTGTGTTTGATTGATTACAACTTTGTTTTTTCTTATCGGATTTTGCGAAAATTTTCACTAATCGTTTTCTGTCATTTTTCTGCTTTTATTCAAATCAAATAAATACTAGGGTGGACTTCCCCTTTAAATGCAAATATAACTTTTTTTTTTCCTTCAAGATTTCCATAGACCTCGCACCGTTCAAGTTGATGCCGGATAAATTATTAGTCATCCATCTCCTGGAACTCGGCGCAAATCCGGATATTCGAGACAAAGACGGTAGAACAGCAATTGAGTTAGCATCGGGACTAGTTTTCAAAGCGTTGATATCATCAAGGTGACTTGAAAATCGTAAAGCCATTAAAATATAAATATCATTCCCGCTGACGCTATGAATTTGAATTCCACTTTCTCCTTTCACTCGCTTTCCTTCTTCCTCTTCTTTTCTCCTAGTATGCTGGGAGAAAGTTTTTACAGTGTAAAAACTCTGAATCTTGTTCTTAGTGAAGGAAGTTACATAAAGCTTTCACTTCAGACAACCAATTTCGGTACACGATATGATTACTGCAGTACATCTTAAGCCAAATGTTTTATTAGTATTAATGATCTTGTAGTCTAAAGTCTATGGAGAATAAGTATACAAGTCATAAAAAGGGTATCAGTTACGATAAAATAAATGATGATAACCTTATGAACGAAGATAATGATGATTATCATAAGAATATTAGTTTGAAAGTGGGTTTCCATGTAATAATAATTAAAATAGGAGAAAAAAGAGCATTATGGTAACTGTAGGTCTATAAATCTGCAGACAATGTAGTCATATTATAGTCTGGGAGCCTGTCCCGAAATAGTCACCCCATTTTACCCATAAAATTTGACCCCAAAAAGTTACTTAGACCATCTGAGCCATTGACAAAAAGGTTGTCAGCCTGACCGTAGCCGCCGGGTTAAGCCCCCAGGGCCCCCAAAAGGGACCCCAAAGTCGGGTCGATTTCACCCCATCTCACCCATGCACCAAACTTTGTCAGTAGGAAGTAGAATGACTGGACATTACAAAACCCCAAAAACTGACAAAAATTTCCGTCGGGATGGGGTGTCAGACAGCCTCTAAAAATTGGGGTAAATTTTTCCCCTTAAAGCCCAGAGACCAAATTTTGTCAGAAGGAAGAGCTATGGATGTACATTCCAAAAATATAAAAACTGACAAAATTGTCCATCGGGTGTCAGACCCCCTGAAATGAAACCCCAAAGTGCCCTTTGACAATGCTTTGCCCCCCAAAATGCTCTGTATGGAAAGAAAAACAATTTTCTTACCTTCTGACTATGATAATTCAAAAGTGTTTCATTCAATTCACTGTAAATTTTCATAACATAAATTTGAGTATAATAATCTTCTTGAGGTGCAATTTGGTGTTAATTGGTATTTTGGTTAATAAGTTATTACATTGTGAAAAATGTATTGCTTTCTCAAAAGTAGCCAAAAAATATTGTCAGGATTATGTAAACACAGCCATTGACCATCTGACAAGGCATAATAGAGAAGCTTGCTTGGTATCTGTGCAATTAACACATGAATAGTACATTTCAGCCTGGCAGTCACATACCACAGATACCTGAAAAGCTCTTCTATTATGCCTTGTAAAACAGGTGAAGATAGACAATGGGTGTGTTTACATAATCCTGACAATATTTTTTGGCTTCTTTTGAGAAAGCAATACTTTTTTCACAATTTAATAACTTAATAACCAAAAGACCAATTAACACCAAATTGCACCTCAAGAAGATTATTAAACTCAAAATTATGTTATGAAAATTTAAAGTGAATTGAATGAAACACTTTTGAATTATCATAGTCAGAAGGTAAGAAAATTGTTTTTCTTTCCATACAGAGCATTTTGGGGGGCAAAGCATTGTCAAAGGGCACTTTGGGGTTTCATTTCAGGGGGTCTGACACCCGATGGACAATTTTGTCAGTTTTTATATTTTTGGAATGTACATCCATAGCTCTTCCTTCTGACAAAATTTGGTCTCTGGGCTTTAAGGGGAAAAATTTACCCCAATTTTTAGGGGCTGTCTGACACCCAATCCCGACGGAAATTTTTGTCAGTTTTTGGGGTTTTGTAATGTCCAGTCATACTACTTCCTACTGACAAAGTTTGGTGCATGGGTGAGATGGGGTGAATTCGACCCGACTTTGAGGTCCCTTTTGGGGGCTCTGGGGGCTTAACCCGGCGGCTACTTTCAGGCTGACAACCTTTTTGTCAATGACTTAGATGGTCTAAGTAACTTTACGGGGTCAAATCTTATGGGTAAAATGGGGTGACTATTTCGGGACAGGCTCCTGGCCTATTACCTTCATAATGTTTATAATTATGTCACTTCCAGGCTTGCAGCATTGGCTGTTCAGGAGAAATCGAAGGGTGAATATTATTTCATATACAATTTATCTTGTTTACGTATATAATTTAATTCTATCACAATAATATAGTATAGTCATTGCTCTTTTTTTTTTGGGGGGGGGTTTAAATTTTCATGCATTTATGTGCCACTAGTTGTAATTAATGAACAACCAGAGTCAAATTCTTCTTATTATTATTTTTTTTTTTTATTTTTAGATTTGACCGTTGGTTCCCGAGGGAAAAAACTTCAAGAAACTTGCAAAAAAATCCCAACTTCAATCACAATCACAACTTCGATAGAAAACTATCGGTATTTTCCTCGAAACATACAACACTTATATTCTTGGGCGAAAAGTAAATGGTCTAAATGTGTGTTTGCTGTTCCTACATGACTTTTTTATTTGAATTTATTTTCAAGAGTACCTATTTTATCCTGTCGAATATTTCCCTTGATTTGTAGAATCCCCCCCCCCCCCCCACCCCTGTTACGGCCACACCTTTTTTTCCGAAATATGAGAAGAAAAAGAGCAACATACTAAGTAAAGAAACTCAGCAAAGGAATGTTTGGAAACTCAAGATTGGTAAAGGGTATATCTCTTATATCATTATCTTATTATCATTCTCTTTGTTGTCATTTGAAAGCCTGTTTCTCTCCCGTTTCAATGATTCCTCATTTCATTGAAAAACACGTAATATAACTGTTTTTTTGCCCTTGAAATTACCAGTTTTTGCCGTTTTATCATTTAAAAAAAAATTACCTCCAAATTTACTGAAGACTTGTTAGTATGTGGAAAATAAGCTTTTATTTACAGCTATCCATATTTATAACTGCTGATAAAAGGTTTTCTCGTTCTACCTACGAGTTTCCCCGTTAAAATACAACACGCTGTAAGAAATAAATGTGAAATTACACAGGTATTTTGCCCTGAAAACTTTTTTTCCCGTTTTATAAATTCTAAAGTATTTTACCAGCAAAATTAAGGAAATCTTGTCAGTAAATCGGAAGTCAGCTTATATTTACAATTATTCACATTTATAACTCTTCATAAACTGTTTTCTCGTATTAACTAAGACTTTCCATGTTACATTACGAAACACTTTAAAAATAATTTTGAAATTATACAATTTTGTTTTCATTGACATGGCAAGTTTTTTACCTACTCATTTACCTACCAGTTTCCCTCACTGTAAAAAAAAAAAGAGTAAAATAACAGTGATTTTCGCCATTAATTTTTTGCAATCTGGACAGATTTACCTGTACGATAACAAACTTGTAAAGAATGACTATACGCCGAGCCATCAACCCGATGACTACTGAATTCTCTAATTCCCATAGGGTTTATATGGGGACCAACCGGTTCCCGTGGGCAACGGGTTAACATTGCGTCGTTAAATCCAGTTTACAGAGTTTCACTTCTAAAAATTGTCATTTTAAAAGTGTTTGGCTGTGTAATACAGCTGTTTAATTACAGCTCTGTTACGTAATTGCTGAAAACGACGCATTTCCTCTAAAATAACGTAATTGTTGATAATGATAATAATGATGATAATCTCGATCTACATAGCGCCTAATCCAACTACAATGTCTCTAAACGCTATACAGATATATTACTACCCCTGTTATGGGATTCAGGCTTATACCAACATATACAGTGTGCAGCTTCTCCACTCCTTGGGGAGCATTCCAGCCAGATGCCTTTTTTTTTTTTGCAGACGCTCACAATGCTGAACAAACCACAATGACTTTTCGTATCCCATCGGGTACCCATTTAACTCCTGGGTGAAGAGGAGCAGTGTAGTTAAAATGCCTCGCTCAAGGTCATAAGTGCCATGCCATGGAACCCACGACTTTCGCATCTTCAGTCAAGTGTTTATTTAAAATCAATCTTTAACGTCTGCATTACCATAAACTAATATGCCTTGAATAGTCAAATGTGAGATAATATATAGAATATATGGTTTAAATTTTACTTTAAAAAAAATTTAAAAAATCTTAAAGACAATGGGGTGTATAAAGATATGAAAGGAGCTCCAATGATAATGAGTAAGAGATTCATATCATAAGATTATAACTGACGCTCCATTGTTGTGTAGTGTGTGCTATATATGATACGTGTGGTTTGCAATAAACCTACAATAATGAACCATTTTATTTACAGGGACCTGTTATGTTACGTGAGGTTGTAATTATAACAGGGAGTCATGGAGGTGTTTCATCAAGCTGTTCCTAAAGTTACAAATGACTTTACGAATGAATTAAATATGACAAGCCAAATGGGATGCTCAATCATTTTTAACTGCATCAACTAAAGTAAACTGTGCAGATGTAGATTAATATTCTTATTATAATAAACATTTTTAATGCAAAGTATATTTTTTGCCATAATTCAATTGAGGTTATTGGAAATACAGTCACACTTTGTTAAAACATCAGGAAAATTGTTGGGCATCCTATCTGGCACTTCATTTTCAAGTCGTTCGTGAAGTCGTGCGTAACTTTACGAACAGCTTTATGAAACACCCCCCCCCCCCCCCCCTGGCGTCCCGACCGCAAGGAAGTCCCATAAAAATGGTAACAAGCGACTATCACAGGCTGTAAAATAAGGGTGGTTCCTGTCGTCCGGCCGACTGCCAGGAACTTTCCAGTAAAAAACGGCGATATTTCTTCCAGTGTAGTAGTGATAATGGGGTTTTAGGCTAAGAGTACAGCTTAATGTGGGGCGCAACGGAAGTGAGATCCTGAAAAATGCGTTGCCATTGTCTAAGGTGCATCTTCTGCTACAATTTATTTTTTTTCAAGTTTGACTGAAAATATCGCTCTTCTGGCAATATGTTCATCACAACAATTTGGTATCATTTGAGGCCAACTATTTTTTCTTTAAATCGATTCCCATATTGTCACGAATATGCGACATTATGTGCAGTACACCTGATTAGAGGGATGTGTCAGAAGTGAAATGTTTGATTTTTTGTATTTCCTTGCAGCCAAAAGGCTGAATCGTGCATGTTTTACATTGTTGATGAATACATAATACATTTTTCCTTACACCTAGTAAGTAGTTTATATATGAAAACACACATATCATAATAACATTAAATTTTTAGTTGATGGCATTTACGGAAGATATGAAACCCAAAAACAAATACTTAATGGCATTCAGAATTATCTATACAGGTAAAAACTGTGTGAAGTGATAAAAAGGAAGTTAAGGATTGTTAAATATAAAGCTAAAATAAGTACTTTGCAATGCATTTAAAACAGGTAGCTACATGCATATACCATGTTTAAAATGTTAAAGATGGTTATTTCACAAGTATTGCAAATTTAAATTAATTTAATACATTTTAATTCAAGTATTCAGTGTTTATTTCTAATAATAATCCATGAAATTATACACAAAATGTACGCAAAGAACTATAATAATTAATAAGTGATGAGGTTTTGTTCAATATGTGCGGGTCAAGCCGTGTATAGACACATTATTATAATAATAAACACCAAATTAATTAGATTAAAAACAATAAGCATTACTTAAATATATATGTACAGTGTGTCCAAGAGAAAAGGAAATCTGATTTCATGACAGAAATTTTCTGTCGTAATGAATAAGTTCCTTGATGAGATATACATGTAAAAAAGCTCTGCTTCTCTTCTTTCATATGAATCACAACTTATTATTCATTATTCACGCATGAGTGAATTAACACAATTCACGAACAAATTACAACTTTGAGCGAGTTCCTAGGGTAGTTAACGTACTTATTTTAAACAAGAAAAACATCGCATAAAAATTCATATCCTCTTTTATATGACACCTCTTGCGTCAAAAATGAATGATGTACTGTATGTCAGAAAACAAGTAAAATTAAAACACGCTTGATTTCTGCCAATTGAGTGGATTTTCTGCCATGAAATCCGGTTTAGCTTTTTTCTGGTACACACTGTATATCAAAATTATTCACTATTGAGCACGTCTATTATGGTAAAGGCTTAGAGACGTTAAGAGATAAGAAGATAATATTACAGGACATCATTATGAGAGATATCATTAATCAAACTTGAGGTACCGACATTTTTTGGCCGAGTTTAGTTTCTTTTGATTCAGACAATACCTGTGTGAGGAGGCCTATTGATCATCGTGGCGGTGAGCTGCGAGTTCCGTCCTACGGGTTCATGCTCTCTGTCCCACCTGGAGCATTGAAGGAAGAAACATCTGAGGAGATAGCCGTCAAGGTTTTGACAGCCATTCCCGAGAACATCCAGTTGCAAGAAAACGAGATTGTTGTCAGTCATGGCTTCCAGTGTTCCCCATCGGGATTGCAATTTAAGCGACCAGTTGAACTGATCATACCACATTGTGCAGTTCTTGTTGATCCTCGGAGAGTTCAGACAGCATTGTACTCGTGGGACTCGCTAACAGAAGGTAAAGGTTTAGCCGCTGCTTTACATTATAGTCGTTAATAGTACGTTAAATATTTTCGAATAAAATACACCCCATCACTGTTACTCCCACATCTATGGTATTTCCTTTTTATTCTTTGTGAAAGTATACAGTTATCTCATTATTTAAGTATTCAATTTTAAAACACAGTAATCATTTAAATTTCGTATTAAAGTTTACATGAAAGCATTTTGCATTTCAAAAAAAAATATAAAAAGGTAGTAAATTTAAGTAACAAATTTGAACAGAATAGGCGCAGACAGACATGTTTACCTCTTCTTTCCTTTTATTTCCTGACTTAGGAGCTCCAATACGCTATCTACCCCCGAACATAAACTACGTGGTATCCGAAAGTGTTTTCACCCTTTCTTTGGAACATTTCTCCAGCGGATTCTTAGCCATTTTCGGGAGGTTTGTGAAAGGCAAACTGATGTCCTGTATGCCTTTTCTGCCCAAGGATATGCCAGACTCTAGGGCACCAGTGATGGAGGTGCGACTGGTCAATAAACCCCGAGGAAGAAAATGGGTAAATCATAACATATGCGTAAAACTTTGGAAAAGACATTTATCTCCCCAAATTTTCGGCGCTGCAAGAATAATTTTAAGATATTGGAACTCAAGAATATAGTATTTTTGTGATATATCATTAGTTTACAAAAATTTGGCCACTTTACTTGTCTCATGAAACGCATCAGGAAAGTTTCACCTTGCCGTCCCTGTTTCTCGTTCTTTGATTTTTCTGTATAATATATATAATTCCATTCTTGACATGTTGTCTTTGATATCAAAAAAATGTTAAAGTTTGTATAAAAGATTGAAATTATTTTTTTTCTTCAAAAACTCGATACTGATTGTTCAGAGTGTTTAGATGTAAACAAACTTTTTATGGCACTTAATTGTCTAGAGTAATCAATGAAATGATGTATTTGTATTTCAATAAATATTATGTCGAGTCACTTATTCAGTGTCATATTAATTAAAATGCCATAGTAGTTCCATTTGTAAGTGAGTTTTGTGAAAAAGCCATACTTGAAATGGCTTTAAAAGGAAGATTCTGTTTCCGTTGACATGCTAGTGGACGTTGAAGGGGAAGTCCACCCTGATATCAAGTTGCTTTTAAAAGAAGAGGAAAAATTAAAGAAACAGATCAATGAAAGTTTGAGCAAAATCCGATAAAAAAATTAAAAAGTTATGAATTTTTGAAGTTGTAATTAAACAAACACAAATTGGCAACTTTAATAGTGACATATCTTACGGGCTCCTCTCCCATTTGAACTATACTGAAAAAAAATCATTAATTTCCACTTTTTCTAAAGAAAATATATTTAATCATACATGCAACCGAGATATAATCATTGCACACATATTTGTACACAAAAACCTGTATGAACAAATGTATTTCTTCATCAACAACTGAGAAAATTTATGACATTTTCGGTACAAACCAAATAGGAGAGGAGGTCTTGATACAGTCCAAAATCCTCAAAAGATGAGAACCGAACAAAATATATTAACTTTAGATGATTTAGGGTTTAATTTCAATATTTACAAATATTCAATATGATATGATATAAAAATAATTACAAATTTTAGCTACTAATACAGCTCATGTACTTAAACTAGAAAAGACTTTCATTTTCTCAGCTGGGAAACTCCTAATCCACAGAATATGAATGCACGGTATGAGTCCAGAATGTTCTTGAAGTGTAGGGTAAGTTGGCTGCTAATCCACAATAATAATCCAAAATATAAAATCCATATGTTATGTTGTCCAACGGTAAAATAAGATTCCAGAAGATCCAGCCGAAGAATGTTCAAGATAATTCAGGAAGTCATCGATGTCGACGACGATGTGGATAATGATGACTACGATGTCAGTAACGATGTCGACTGTGATGTCGATAATGATGTCGAACACGATGTCCAATACGATGTCAAGAATGATGTCCAAGGTTAAGTCCAAGATGAGGTCCAAGATGATCTCCATCAATATCAGATGGTGATAACTGAGAATTTACGCAATGTATGCTCCACGATGGTAGTCAGGTATAAATTCTGAAATTTCTGTGCAAGCTCCCAGCTTATATACAATCTCAACCCTTAACTAGAATTTTCTACCTTCTACTACAACATTCAGGAAGGTTTGGAACTCTCTTGTAAGTTCTACATAGTTCTAGTTGTAACAAATAAAAGAAGGGGATTCCCATGATCTATTTATAGACTCATTGCAATGTTACACTCTTACTAAGAAGTTCATGCAAAGGTCAGGATAGCCAACATGTTACAACATGTAATTACATTGTTACTATCCTACACCACACATACATGTAATGATCTAGAATGTTCTTCCTCTACTGGATGTGCATTATTTACTATGTAAATGATGATTATTTCACTGTTACAGAGTACACTGACTTTTCACATTTAAATAATGATTTCTCTTCTAGAAATTTCTATGTTCATAACTACATAAAGAGAACTGGAAAACAGCTTCCTTCCAGAAGATTCTTCACTTATATAACAGTCTCAAGATATGTCATCAAGTTGCCAATTTGTGTTTGATTGATTACAACTTTAAAAATCATTTTCTTTCTTATTTTTTGTCGGATTTTGCTTAAATTTTCACTAATTTTCTATCTGCTTTTGATCTGCTTTTATTCAAACCGACTAAATACAAGTTTTGAACTTCCCCTTTAAGTGATTTTAATACCTCTATAACCCAGAAAGAAGTTCATGAACATGACCAACGTGACAAAGAAACCCAGATGATATCTGCAAAAGATACAGACGATGAGATATTTGTCAGAAAGAAGAAGCTTACAATTAGTTGCCAGCTGGACCAAGACAATCCAGAGTCAAAGGTAACACGAAGCTATCTGAATTATATGACATGGATTTATTTCTTAATCGTTTGTGATAATCATAAATGTATGTACTTATTGATCTCATTATCTGTATACTTGTATTTCTTCTGTTTACACGGGGTAACCTTGCTAGTCATAACGACCGCTATTCATAAGGACCACTTATTCATAAAGACCGGTATCCATAACGCGCGACTAAATGAATAGCGGTTTTGTACGAATAGCGGTCCTTCTGAATAGCTAGCAAACCATAAACAAATTTCCACGATATTCATAAGGACATCCATTCATAAGGACCATTATTCATAACTACTCATAGGGACCGCTATTCATAGTGCGTGTTAAATGAATAGCGGTTCCTATGAATAGCGAGCGGACCCGGTTAACACACACCAACACACGCACACTCACGCACACACACGCACACTGTCACAGGGCAGGGCCCGAGCTCTACCCGATGACAGGATAGAGGCTTCTTCGACAAGAAATAACAAATGCAGATACCAGAAAATAATTTCAGTTTAAATATGAGTACATATATTTATTAAACTACACCCAAAGCTTCTGGTATGGCAGTATAAATAAATAAGTGGACAAAAAAAATGTGAAGAATTATCACAAATGAAGTGTTTACAGAAATAAGATGTGTTAGCATCAACTTAAATAGAAGCATACGATTCTTTACAGAGTACAATCTATCTTGTATCGAATCTGTATTGACTTGAGCTTGCTTGACCCTGTCCCTTATTTGTCTAGTCTTTGCTCAGCCAGATCCTCTGTTACAATGAAGAAGTGAAGAACAGCCACTCTGTCCTTACTCCAGTCCCTATCCCGAAGCTTAGCACACAGTTTAACTCCAAACTAAAGACCAATCCTAGCACGAAGCTTAAAGCTCATAGACAGTCTCGGTAGCAAAAATCATAATGGCAAGAAACTTATCAAATATAGTCACATACTACTCTCCTCTTATCATAAGACATATGTACGAGATTATTTAACATTCCATTCACGATTTCGAACAAATTTTAGTGTAAATATCTGTAAAAAAACCGCTTGGTAACGGCTTTTCACTGCCTCATGCTAAGACCATATCCACCAGAAGGTTCCCCGCACAATAAACCCAGCGCTTCGCACTATGTGTAGCGTATTCTATACACACAGCAATCCTAATGTGAGTAGTGTGTGTGGCCGTTGTTTGAATTTACATCCCCTCTTTTTTTTTTTTTTTTTTTTTTGGGGGGGGCGGGGATTTTTATTACTTTTCACCTCTCATTCAGTAAATATTTCACTTGAGGAGGAAAAAACTTCACAGCATCTTAGTTATGTTAGTACCCTGCTATTCATTAAGTAAAATCAAAGAAATCTCACGAAAAGTTTTGTGGGCTTCCCAAAACTATCTGTTACCTTTAAGCACGAAGCTAAACACCCTGTTAATTAAAATGAGTAAATAACCCTCATAAGAATTTGGAACTAAAATTATCTCAAAGCATTAACAACACGATAAAAACTACTTTCGAAAAATAAACTCAAGACAATTTCAATAGCCCTGTCTATCACCTTTAGAAATGTGCGAACATTATAATGGTGTATTACCTAATCCGAACCTGATTTCTATGGGTAGTACAATAGGCCTTTGAAATTGCCCTTGAGTTTATTTTTCGAAAGTAGTTTTTATCGTATTTAACTATCACTATGATTTAATTGATGACGATTGTATAACTGATTATCTTATCTTTTGATGAAACACAAAATGGATATATTTGAATCCACTATCTCAAAAGTATCAGTCAAAACAAATATAACAAATATAAGCTATGTACAAGTCGCCCCACAGTAAAATCGGACCAAAAATAAATAAATAAATAAACAAATAAATAAATATATAAGGAATTAAATATTTAATAAGGATTTTTTTTTCAAAGTTAAGATCACTTTGATATGGGGGATCTCACATTGGTGATGCGATCATTGTTCATTAGGCCTATATGAGAGAACCCGTTTGTATCCATGATATTTAGAGCATAGAGTATCCCTCTCTCTCTATTCTCAAGACCATGAAGACAGAATGGACATTCTTTTTCCACGCATTATTTGCTAAGTATGATACGCATATCGTATCGAGGCTCCCCCAATGTTCTGTCATTGTTATGGGGGGGGGGGGGGGTTATGCCTCATACGGGAGAGTTGTCTTTGTATTTCCCTCACTATGACCTCAATGCCAACAGAAGATTTCCCATTCAACAAATAACTTTCTTTCTTGGTCTGATTCTTCCTAAAGCTCACAGACAGTCTTGGTAGCAAAAAAAAACTGGCAAGAAACTTATCTAACATAGTCACATACTATTCTCCTTTTATCATAAGACACATGTACGAGATTATTTAACATTCCATTCACGATTTCGAACAATTTTTAGTGTAAATATCTGTAAGAAACGCTTGGTAACGGCTTTTCACTGCCTCACGCTAAGACCATATCCACCCGAAGGTTCCCCGCACAATAAACCCAGCGCTTCGCACTGTGTGTAGCGTATCTATAACACACAGCAATCCCCATGTGCGTAATGTGTGTGGCCGTTGTTTGAATTTACATCCCCTCTTTTTGGGGCCAGGGATTTTTATTACTTTTCACCTCTCATTCGATGAATATTTCACTTGAGGAGGAAAAAGCTTCACAGCATCTTAGTTATGTTAGTACCCTGCTATTTATTAAGTAAAATCAAAGAAATCTCACGAAAAGTGTTTGAGAGCTTCCCAAAACTATCTGTTACCTTTAAACTTTCCCTGATGCGCTTCTTTCCTGCTTTCAGTGAAGCCAATTTTGTAATCGAGAATTAATTTCCCTTAATAAATTCATTCAAATTTAAATATGTGCATGCTTTTTAGAACTCATGCGGAGGGACGAACTATTACATTCATCTGTGAAATATGATATCAAAGGATCATAGATATACACGCGATATACTCCCCATTAAATATATTAGAGTATTGAATATGTCGAGAGCGAACTATTAAGATATAAACGCAACATGTTGTAATAATAACAAACTCCCCTTTTTGACTTTTCTCCAAATGATTAAACAAAAACTATACATAACTAAATGTTTAGAAGAATCAAGTAAAAGATATTGAAACTTGCAACTTTCGTTGGTGTCACAAACAGTTGAAATACTCAGGACGTTGTTTCCCTGGACCTTCTCCCAAAACTCCTCGAGTTGTGAAAAACCAAACTTTTCCTTAAATATTTTGCAACTAGAATTGTAGCACTTAGCTACCGCAGTGAAGAATAAGCAGGGTGGACCAGTATATCGGCCCCGTATGCCGAATGCCGAACCCCTTCAGCTCAATCTTCCGAAATAATTTACAACGCTGATCTGATTTGATTTTCCAAAGTTTCCCAGTTTTATTCAGCCTTATAATATTTAACCCTATGTAGGACCACTCAGTATTGTTCTACTTTTCTATCAGGACCCCTCATTGGAGAAAAGTACATTTCACTCAAAGAAGCTTAATTACGATTGGTTAAAGAACTTTTACCTGAACCCACCTAGTTTAACTCTCAGAAGACAAACCAGAGTTCGAAGAATAAATGTTTGTCCCCCAAAAGTTTGATTGTTGGTGTCATTTGTATTGATCTATGACCATTAACTTCCTTTGGTATGGGTGAAATTCTTAATGTACTCCCTTAAGAAACAAGATTAATTATTATGGTCAAGCACAAAGAGAGATTCATCTTCTAAAGGGGTCTGTGACCCATCTCTTCTGGTATAGGTGTGACCCTGCAGTTGTTTGACCTATAACCTGTACTGATAAGCTAGGTCAGAAAGTGTGAAATGGCCTATGACTATGGCTGCTAGAATATTCACATGAAAAATATATTCCACCAAGTCACCTCTTGACACACACATACAAATATATATATGTATATATATATATATATATATATATATATGTGTGTGTGTGTGTGTATGTGTGTGTGTGTGTGGTGTGTGCGTGTGCGTGCGCGCGTGAGTGTGTGTATATGTCCAAATAAAATACAATCGGCGGACTTTCAGTTTCAAATTATTAATCTAAATATGGTTTAAGATCATTAATTAATAACTAATTATCTAACCCTCGGCGAAAATCCAATCCGATTTGGTACAGTAGTCACGAAGAAATAAAGATTTTTGTAACTTATATGTCATAAGTCACTTCCATCCAAGTGTTGACAAAAGAGATGCACACAAAGCACAATGAACAATTCACATTTCTTTTCTTCTTGAAAAGAAAGTTACTGTTTTGTTTTATCTGCTATAACTGTTAAGGGAATGCTTCATTTATTATCATAATTATCACCGTTCTTGTTGTTATTGTTGTTGCAAATAAAGGGTATTTGGAGTATGTTTTTCCAAAACGAAATGAATGTAAAAAATGCATTTTTTAGAGTTGTAAAGACATTGGCATTTTTTATTGAAAAGTAGTGATCACACAAAATTATGAGCCTGTTTGATGAATGCCTTGTCTTGATCTTGATCTTTAGGGAGATACTACGTGTATTTACATGGTTGTTTACTTTTGTAAAAGTAGTATGCATAAAATTTGATTACGTTAGTAAACCTGTTGATTGTGAACAAAATATCTTCACTCATGAGGATGCCAAGAACATTCAAGTAACAAAAGATGGAAGAAAGGGACTCATGACATACTTTTTAAAAAATTACTATTTATTGGTGACTACTAGAGTGAATCGGCAGTGGTCTTCAGTGACTGGGAAGGAAATAGTTGTAGTCCATCATCATTAAGACTTTTCACATTGCAAAACAATTTCTTTCCTAATCGATACCCAAATGCCGATGTGCTTTGTGAGCCTTCCTTATGTCAAAACTTGGATGGAAGGGGACTTACGCAATACGTTACAAAAAAAAATCCTTATTTCTTCGTGACGACTAAACCAAATCGGATGGGATTTTCGCCGCGATTTAGATAATCAGTAAGAAATTCACAATCTTAAGCCATAGTCAGATTAATTCACAATTTTGAATGCTATTGATGGTGAAAGTCCAATTGTTGTTTTTGTTTTTGATTGACACACTGTATACATGAATATATATATATATATATATATATATATATATATATATATAAATTTTATATATACAATATTGCAGGTTTTAGGAAATTTCAAAATTAGTGACAGCAATGATACAAATTTATGATAGCTTATATTGTACTTATTCTATCCGTTATTTAATGTAAGCAAAATGGTGTATAAGATAAAATTTGCCAAGTAGCAGCAAATTATTATTTTTTTTTTAATAGCCATTTTCCTAAACGGTATGGGTAATATCACAATGGTGTGTTTCTTTGTCCATCCCAAAGCTTGTTGAATACAGTGATTTGCGGCACAAGAACAAACATATCGTGTACTTTGATCTGGATTTCCGCAAGCGAGGTAATGAATCTAAAGTCACTTTAGTATTAGCACAGAAATCGGCAACAGAGATCAAATTCCTCGCGCGACTTAAAGGTAAAGTATAATCTTAGTCGGTACATAAGCACACTATATGTAGATTTTCGGTGAAATCATATAACTGCCATGTAAAGTTTCCGTAGAGGGCGTTAACTCATATCATTTTGCCAGTGCTGTATACAGAGAGAGTCTGGCCAACTCTGCTCCAGTACTAGGTAACAATGATGCTTTGTTAGGCAAGCATGTAACAAAAGAATATACGCCACGTTGTTACCACCTGAAACCGAGTTGGCTAGACTCGCTCTCTCTCTCTCTCTCTCTCTCTCTCTCTCTGTATATACGGCACTGCATTTTGCATCAGGTTGGCGCCCTCTGTATCTTTGCATTATATTTGCATTTATTCCAGAAGTATACTAAGTATATTCTGGCCTATTTCATTCAAGATCCTTGTGCTATTTCCTTTTACATCAATATTATGGAAATCATTTTTTTTTAATGTAGAATATTCTACTGTAAGACTGTTTGTCTTATGAATTGTCTGCAATGTATTTTTATGTTTAATTTTCGTGTTTATTCTCCATTTGTTTAAAGTGATTGATTAACTTTGTGAAAAATTGTAAAATCAGCTCAAATGCCAGGGAATTTTGTGCAGTTCTCTAACTACATATAGAATTTAGGATATGTGAAAGTTTGAGAGAAAATGGAACCCGTTTACTATCCTAAAAAAGGGAAAATCGGTATCAATCGCTAGCGCAAGTCGCTCGGCTTCTTCGCTGCGCTGCAGTCACAAAAACCAAGTACCAGCGCTTGGCGATTTCAGAGCGGGTTTCCAGCCCGTACGGTATTCTGTGATAGAGCGAGGTATGCCAACCGTAAGAGTTCTTTAGGGTTCGGTGGTACTCTATCCCGACATCAATGTTCAATCGTAAATATCTTGATATATAAACGACCGATCAGCTTATAAAACTGAGGCGATTCCTGTCTGAGCTAAAGGTTTGCAATTATGATTTCGGCATTAGCTGGAACAGTGTTGTTGTTTTTTTCAATCCTGGGCAAAGTTAATCAATGCCTTTAATGTTGGGACAACTGGAGACAGTCCACTGATTTATTGTCATCATTTAAATAGCATTTGATCAGACTATGTAGGCCTATATCATAATTTTTACGAAATCATTATTTCCGTTTTTCTGTGCATTCTAATAATTTTGTAGATTCATCTACTATGAAGACTTCACAATCACTTGGGTAAGATACACTGACTTTTCTGTTCAATTAAATATGTATATATATATATATAGTGGGATATAGTGGGATATATATATATATATAGTGGGATGAATTCAAACCAAAGATGACGCAGGATACTCAGGAAATTTAAGCTTTCGTCTTTCGACTTCTTCAGAAATTTATTCTGAAATAGTTATAAAGAGAAGATACAATCACTAAGAAAGGCATGACAAAATTAACGAAGAGAATAATTCACAAAATACAAAGAGAAGACACAATCATTCAAAAATTGACGGACTAATATTATTGTCAGTAGAAATATCATGTAAAAATACCGAAATTTCAAATGAATTATAATAAAGCCGACATACCTGTCGTAAACAGAAGTGATGCCAAGGTCTTGTTGAATTCCTTGAATAATGTTAATAGTTTTGATAGTTTTGAGTTGCTTGGATACCCACTGGTGTTAAAAAGCGTACTGCGCTTTGCCAATGCGCATGTGTTGCCATGGGTAATATCATGAATATTCATTAAATACATGAAATGCACCAAGTGCATATATTTGAGAGTAAACAAGTCACCGAGTTCATACAACATTCTACTGCATTTATGGAACGGCGGTTTCATTTACCAGTACCTTATAGCTGTGATATCCCATAATTTGAAGCTAATTGTTTTATTTCGTTTAAGATGTATGATATTTTGTGTATGATATTCACCATACAATCAATGTTGAGGAATAAGTCGCGAACTCGGCAATTACATACACTTGTTTCTCTCTTATGGACTTTCGTTTTTAGTTATTTTTTATTTTTTATTTATTATCATTGTCACATATATAACAGGTTAAACATACATAATAGATTAAATAGATAGAAGAGAGTTAGTTTGTTTTCTTACCAAATTATAGTAGGTATTGGACAGTGTTTTTTACAAAAGATTATGGAACGGCGGTTTCATTTACCAGTACCTTATAGCTGTGATATCCCATAATTTGAAGCTAATTGTTTTATTTCGTTTAAGATGTATGATATTTTGTGTATGATATTCACCATACAATTCGTATAGTACATGTAGTATATAAGTAGAATGTTGTATGAACTCGGTGACTTGTTTACTCTCAAATATATGCACTAGGTGCATTTCATGTATTTAATGAATATTCATGATATTACCCATGGCAACACATGCGCATTGGCAAAGCGCAGTACGCTTTTTAACACCAGTGGGTATCCAAGCAACTCAAAACTATCAAAACTATTAACATTATTCAAGGAATTCAACAAGACCTTGGCATCACTTCTGTTTACGACAGGTATGTCGGCTTTATTATAATTCATTTGAAATTTCGGTATTTTTACATGATATTTCTACTGACAATAATATTAGTCCGTCAATTTTTGAATGATTGTGTCTTCTCTTTGTATTTTGTGAATTATTCTCTTCGTTAATTTTGTCATGCCTTTCTTAGTGATTGTATCTTCTCTTTATAACTGTTTCAGAATAAATTTCTGAAGAAGTCGAAAGACGAAAGCTTAAATTTTCTGAGTATCCTGCGTCATCTTTGGTTTGAATTCATCCCACTATGTTCTATATCACCCAAACCAAAGCGAATGGTAAAAGTAGACTCAACATCATCACATTATATATATATATATATATATATATATATATATATATATATATATATATTACTACATATCCATAGACTTTATTGAAGGTTGTGGAAAGGATATCTTTATTCGTATCTGAATGTGATAGAAAGCCATGTCAGTGTAGGGGCTGTACGACACATGCTCCATGCGACTTTTTCTCTGCGGTCAATATGCAACTCTAACAGAATTATCAACTTCAACCCTGGACCATGCACTACACTCTACAGTGTTACAGTCGAGACCTCAACTTTGCCTTCCGCGATAGAAACCTTCAGTTTAAAGGAAACTGAAACCGAACAAACTTAAGCTGAATTTCATAAATACTTAGATACACTATCATTTACAGCAGGGGTTCTCAAAGTACGGCCCGCGGAGCTTCTCAATCCGCCCCGCGAGACTCAGCTGTTTTTTTTTTTCTCTCTTTTTAAACATTTTTTTTAGCACAATGTGAAACATGCCTCAATACGATTACATTGTGTGTCCATGCAACCGTAATAAAAGCAATGACAGTCAAATTAATTGACTTTTAAACAAAGTTCACTGAGTTTTGTGTCGTGTCTGTCTGTTCTACTTCAGTATTTGATTTTATGAAAGATCGTAACTAACTGAATCGCATAACCATAAAAGTGGTTTGCCTCAAATTCCATAATGACTGAGTTTGGAAAGTAGGATAGCGTGAATTGAGCGTATCGAATGCTTTACTCAAGTCATAGAATATAGAAGAGAAGATCGATTTGCGATCTCATTCGATCAAGTTAGGAGTGCGCAAGTCGCATTATAAGGTTGCAAACTGAATCCAGGCCTAGTAAAACATTGGAAAAAGCTTTCAAAGGGACTTTCAGACGAATTTTCCCCTACCTTGCTCTCTTCGGCGCCGAATTACGTTCCAACGCGAATTGGTTACAAGATGGAAATACGACTATGAGAAGAGAAGATCAAGTCCAACATTATGCTGCCATTCGCGATCACATCTGATCAGTTTGGAGTGGACAAATCGCATTATTATCTAATAATCTTTTTTTTTTTTTAATAGTCACAAGACCCAGCCCTGAGAGACCGGGGTATGAATGAGAACTATATCAGACGGTGTAGTTATGAGAAAGAGGATGCCGACATGTCTGCTGGGCGATAGACTTCGATCAAGGGGAAGTGGGAGGGAGAGTAAAGAATAAGGGATTAAGAGAGAATGAAAGAGATAATGAAAGAGAGAGAGAGAGAGGGGGGGGGGGGAGGGCTGTAGAGTTATTAACGGGGAAATGAGAAAGACTGAGTAAAATAAAGAGAGTCAGATGAAGGGAATGAGAAAGAGTGGGCATGAAATGGAAGAGGTGAAAAGAATGGTGGAAATGAAAAGAAAGAAATAAGAGAGTAAAACTGAGACACGGAAAAGTCTACAATTCTACTTTGACTACAAAATTTACTAATATTACAATACATTATCTGTCTCTTCAGTTCCAGGTATGCAATAAAACTGACATAGGTATAATAATGATTAATATCCTTTTAAATAGTACAACAATTTTTTATTATCACTATTGACTCCCGCTGCATTTTGAATTTTTCTCAAATATTGCCTGTTTTTCATATGAAACTGTTATAAATTTGTTGGATAAAATACTCCCCAAATAAGGCTCAGATTGAACCAGAGAGCATCTAAAACCTCTGAGCTTCCACGGCCCTTAAGCGGGCCCTGGACCCCGGCCGCAAGGGACTTCGCGCTCCGCGCTCGTGATGTGCGCTTCGCGCACATTGGTTATTTTTGAAGTCTCCAGTTCACTCTGGCCCTTTCAAGTTTCATTTGAGTCCCATCTGGCCCTTCAAGGAAAAAGTTTGAGAACCCCTGATTTACAGTATTTAGAGACGATTTAAAATTTGTTCGTTATCACTGAAACCCCAGTCCTTTATGTTCACGTTTACCAGGACATGTTCTTCTAGACGGATCATATTTTGAGAAAGTTCCCTTCACGAAATTCTTTGGGTGTACGATTGAAAATAAATTGTAGGAAAAGCAATTGTATGGCATACAGTATGTAGAACAGTGAAGCCTTATCATTATTGGAAAAATAAAAAAAAAAGAAATATATATTCCAGGGTCGACACATTCTTGTCTTTCTCGCTCATATGCCTATTACTATACTTCAATTACGTAGTCACAGCATATGGGGAAAAGTGTAAACGAGCAGGTCCAAGTTATTCTCCCCTTTGGAGTCAAAATTTCAAACTCGTCAAAATATGGCAATATATTCCTCATTTTAAAGCTAAAATTTTCAGTATCATGATTCTCTAATAATTAACATTATTTTACGTAGAGGGCGCTAATTGGATAAAAAAAATGATAATTTCCATTGACTTTGTACAATGGGCAGCTCGTGTACAAAGTTTTTTTTTTTTTTTTGATTGATTGATTGATTTTATTTCTGCGTTCGATAGCATGATACAAAATATAATAATATTACAGAAAAAAGTATATAAACACATTGTCAGACATTAACAGTTTACTTCTTAAATACAAAGAAAATATGTATACAATATGGAAAATTAACAATTTGCAATTATATAACAGGATTTATGAACGCAGGAGACCGTCATCATGAGCGAGTTGCTTGATGTCGATGGCGGCCTCAAAGTAAAAAAGCGACATAGAACTAAAAAGAAAAAAATGGAGAAAAGAGGTCATGAGGATGCAGTGCAAGTGCAAGTGCAGTGCAAGTGCATTAGCGGTGGGGTCAAGATGTATTCATGAGTTGGTGTGTGGATCAATAATCGATAAAATACTTTTTTTTTTTACATAGATGGTCAATGTGGTGGATTTGAGTATAATGATATTAGATTGCGCTTCATAGTCACTTTAATAGAGTAAATTGAAGAGCACATTTTAACTGTTGTGGGTAGATTATTCCACTAGTCAGGGCCATGGTGTCGTATTGATTTATGCGTTATTAATAATTTGGGGTTTGTTAGATCAAAGTTTTCTGAAATACGGGTAGGGTAGTGTGAATTGTACTGTTTAGATTAAATGAATTTTAAAATGAGGAAGGAACTTGATTATTTTATATTTAAACATGAAAACTGCAACTTGAAAATATCTAAATCAGTGACCTTCAATGTTTTAAGCTGAAAAAATAGTGGATCAGAATGAGAAAAGTAAGACGATCCTGTACAAATACGAAGTGCCCGCTTTTGTAGGGAAAGAATAGGATTGAGTTTGGTAATACCACAGTTAGCCCAAACAATATTACAGTATGTTATTTAAGGAATTAACATTGTGTTATACAGTAAAAACAGAGTTGTTCGTGGCAACATAAATTTTAACTTATGAATGATTCCCACACCTCAGGATATGCATATAGTATAATATGATTAATATGATCGTTCCATGTTAAATTCTCATCGATTATAACGCCTAGGAACTGAGAACTCTTATTTTGTTCGACGGAAATGTTATCAATCTTAATATTAATAGGGGTATTAGCTACATGGATATTATTGTGTTTGAAATGCATAAATTGAGTTTTCTGAATATTGAGAGAAAGCTTGTTGCATTTAAACCATTTCGAAACTTTAAGTAATTCAACATTTAAAGTATTTTCCAATGATTTTAGATTCTTATGAGAATAAAAAAATATTAGTGTCGTCTGCAAATAAGATGAAGGATAATAATGATGACGTATTAGTTAAATCGTTGACATACACTAAAAACAAAAGCGGGCCTAGGATAGATCCCTGGGGGACACCACACTTAATTAGAAGACACCGTGTAACAATACCATTGAATGTAGAGTATTGCTTTCGGTTACTTAAATAACTTTTCAACCAAGAAAGTGCTGAGCCGCGAACACCACAAGAATAAAGTTTAGAAAATAATATATCGTGATTGAGCGTGTCGAATGCTTTACTAAGCTCTAAAAATATTCCAATAACATGTTCTTTTTTTTGCAATGGCGTCTGTAATTTTATCATAAATTTGGACTAGAGCTAGGTCAGTGGAATGATTTTTTCTAAAACCGTATTGGTTTGGACTTAGTACTTTATGGAGGTTAAATAGCTATATAGTCTATTATAAACAAATTTCTCTAAGATTTTGGATATACTGGGGAGAATAGATATAGGACGGTAATTGCTGATTTCATGTTGGTCATCCTTTTTAAAAATTGGAGTTACATTGGCTATTTTGAACAAGTCAGGAAAAATACCTGACTGTAAAGACTGATTAAATATGTGTGTTAGTGGGTCAGCAATGAAATGGATTATTTCCTTTAAAAGTGAAGTACCTATTTTATCATGACCTTGGGATTTCGAAGCATTTAATAATTTAGTAATATTAATTATTTCATTGGAGTTTGTGGGATTTAAAAAGAGAGATGCCTGAGTCTGTGGGAGTTTCACTTTTCGAAGTTGTAAGCCCCCTCCCTTCCAAAAACTTTCAACAAATTGTAAATTTTTGTGCTTACCAAATATTCAAACACTTGTTTGTTTGTAAGTGAGTCATAAATCATGAAAAGTGATTTTTCGTAGTATAGTAATAATGTATTTTGTACAGAAATTACCTGTTCAAATGCGTTTTACATAGGAACAAATTGTCACACGCAGACCATCTGTTACGCAACTATAACATGTGGCATACTTTATTGTTCATGGTTTCTAATGATTGAATAGATGCGAGATTGATGTATCAAGAAAATAAATTCTCACTCTTAAAGATTTAGGAGATTTTTAATAATGACCATTTTGGTTTCAAAAAAGAACTTTTCTCAGGCCCCGTACGTCACAACGCATACAAATTAAAATTTAACCTCATTAAGGGGACCAAGTGAAGTTTTTCTTTTTGTCCATATTTTAGAGGTCTCAAGCAGGTATTCAAACATCAAAAATGATTTAAATTTGCGTATTACGTTTTGAAATAAGAAAGGTTTAAAGCCTCTGATTTGTCCCGTACGTCACAGGTCATATAGATAGGACCTGCCCAAAAACACTGTTAATGTTCTTTTGAAAAGGACATTGATTAAAACAATTAATTAAAAAATATTGCAATGTGATCACGCAGCGTGTTAGAGATGTTCTTCTTATCCAAATGTGAACTTTTAAGATCCTGTTTCATACAGGAGAGTCAATGCACTAAACAATATAATGTCACCGTTGTCACGTAAATGTCTTGTTCCTACGAAATACTTCATTACTTTACTCAGCAGATGATCCCATTTTTTGCTTTACCCACACGCACCAGCGCATTAAGCTTTCATGTTTACACTGTAGACAGTGGTAGATTCTTTGGGTATTTAATCTCTGTTTATGCCGCATACGGTGTGATTTCTTACATTTTCTCTATACACACAGACGCACACGCCCACGCACCAACACACTCATAATTTATTGGTAAAGATTGCATAAAATTATTTCATTTCATTTCATTTCTTTTCATCGATTTCCACTATAACAACAAGAAATTATTGGCTGACTACTTGGAGTGTCCACTTTGCATGCTTTGAGAACATCTTTGATTAATTCACTTTGGGAATACATCAATCCACTATCCAACAAAAGATAAGAAAACATTTATCAATATCACTTCTTTCTATCAGCTGTACAAATCCTGTAACAGACGACTCGCTAGATGAACTGTCTAGACACATCCCACACACTGAATACAGCCTGCTATGCAACAAACTCAACATTGGACACAACAGAGCCAACAGCATCCTTGCAAGATTTTCCAGTGACTACGAGAAAGCAACAAGAGAATGTTTGAGCATTTGGAAGAACAAAACTTTTGCCAGTTCGAGCGAGTTACAGGAAATCCTTTGTAAAGTTGATCTGGGAGGCCTTACACGACACCTTGTATAAGGCGGTAAAGAGCAAGTTTTCAATGTACATCCAATAATAATGCAAACTGACATATGCGAGTGAATGTAAATTCCAGATCCGAATGTAAAAAAGTTTGGCACTTCACTCAAAGCCTAATCCATATAGTTATTCTGAAATTAATGCAGGAAATGGATTCGTTGACTATGACTCAATGTTCCAAAAGGTGTGTATAGGATATGATGATACAGGTAGACTGAGTGGTACAATGAAACGGATATTCGTATAAATAGCTCTTACATTCATGGAACATCCATGTACTTTTTCTTGTTTAATTGACCAACGTGAGATATACATGTAACTACCATGCTTATATAGAAAACGCCGTCTCCTTTTTTTGTTTTAAAAACAAGTTTTAACGCTTGATGAGGAGCTATGTAAGGAATGCTATTTCGACTTTATATTTATTTTGACCTGAGACCAGTGGATGCACTGTCATTTCATTTTTCTTTAACCCACAAAACTACAAAATCTGTAAAAATGTGTAAACATCTTTTTTAGACTAATTGCTTATTGAATTATTCAAAGTGTTTATTTTGCCGTGTTAGCCTGGTTGATATACTCTTTTTTTATAACGCTCTTGAACCAGATTGCATCAGAACGTATGCAGAATCATAATCAACTTAATTCATTGTGCCTTTTCAATGTTTATTGCACATTTATAAAGATATACAGCATTACCTTAAGACTAATTACTAGTTAGTTGCTTCATCAACCATTCCCTTTTATAGATTTACAACATTTTATATATCTGTACATGTAACAGTTTTTAGTTTATTTTAACACGAAAAATAATCATGCACCTGGGAACGATTTTGATACTGGGGTGCTGTGAGCCAAAAAAAAGGTCCTCACCATTTTAGAGTCTCTTATTCAGTCAAAAAATCTCTGACAAGCCAACAAACAAAAAAAAAAAGGGGGGGGGGGTCCTCAGCGTTTTAGGGTCTCCTTTTAATTAACTACTTTTTAGCTACAGCACCCCCAGCACCCCCTACAGGACCCCAGCATCCTTAGCCTTCTAGAGGATGCTGCGCAACCCCTCAAAAAATTATGGGGGTGGCTGCAGCACCCCCAGCACCCCCGGCTCCCAGGGGCCTGGTGTTGATACGATTATATTCAATCTGAAATTATCGTCATAATCATTGCGTCAAGATAGGCCGATATACCTGCCACCATTTCTGTGTACTATTTTGAGTGATAGTTAATGCTGAAATAAATGCCTAACCGATGAAATATTGTAAATAATGTATAAGACATAGGCATTGTGTTGCTTTGATAATGCAAATAACATTTTCAGTTATATACTGAAGATAACCTTTTAACAAATTCGCAAATGTGTCAAATAACTCCAAACATTCGCTTTTGAGTCTGATGTTTGACACAACTGTTGTGTATTTTCATTTTCTAACCCTATACTTTACTGTACAATGTATGCTTACTATTCATGAAATTCGAAAATCTAAATGCCTTTAAAAGATGATGATAGCAGAAGTTGGGTCATTGAACCGAAAGAACTTATTGATTGTAACCCTCCTTGAGGGTTTGATTTTGGTTGCACGTCGACTTGTTTTATGCTTCGTAAAGTGTTCACCGTATTTTCTTTTTGGTAGTACTATTTGTTTAATAGTGTAAATATCATATATAGTTGTGTAAGTTTCTTATGATACATTAAATGTAAAAAAATATTGAGTTTGGATGGCTATCAACGTTTATGGAGAGCAAGACCGAAGTCTCCCATCTTTTATTAGTATCAGAAAGCTTTTTGTTGGTATAGCGATTAACGACATTGTCTGAAGTATTTAAGATGCTTACTCGAGATATTCCACTGTGGACATTTCTAATATCTTATATTTGTAATGGTTTGATATTTTGAATTCTTTTTCGTTATGATCAGTACTGGTTATGATATTCAATTCCATATTAAAGTCAAAGTGATTATGTCAAGCATTTTTCAAGAATTTGTATTTATTCTTTGTAAGTGCGAGTATCTGATACTTTATAATGGCACATTTTTCAATAGAGATATAATTTGGATAAAAATGTATATACGGTTATTATGATGTTATGGAATGAAGAACATTTTAAATATGGTTGACATCAAAGTTTATGCAGAGCAAGGCTGAAGCCTTTTATCTTTGTTGTTTGAAGTACCCGAAAAAACGTGATCACTTTTTATGAGGATAGAAATGAACAAAATCATCTGCTTCCTGAATATCTTGTATATTATGTAGATCTACAACATTCATATCTGTAATGCTTTGTAAGTTTGACCTGTTTCACTGTTATTGATATTCAAATCCGATATTATCGCCATAGTGATTACGTCAAGTTATTTTCCCACCGTTTTCTCTGTTGTGTGTGTTTGTGTAAGTGTGTATGGTGTGTCCTATTTTAAGTTATAATGAATGTTACAATGCTTTTGTTATACCGATAAACTGGTGAAAAGTAACGTATAAGACATTGGTCGTGTATTGGGTTTAGAACTGTGATTGTTGCAGATGCGAATTATATTTTTTTTATTATAACAATGTAATCAATACTCAAGATAACTTTTTTTGCAAATCCAAATATTTTTCAACGCCAATATTTGAAACGATGTTTGTTTAATGTTGATTTGAAATTTCAAGTTTTAACCCTATTCCTTTTGTATATACAAGGTACTGTTCAAAAGCATGGCAAATCTAAATGCTTAAAGATGACAATTACAGATGTTGCGACATAAATAGCAGAAAGTACTTGTTTGTTTATCACAGCTCGTCTTATGTTTTGTATTATTCAGGCCGACATATCGATCCGTTAATCTTTTGTAAATAAGTTACCATATTTTCTTTTTGGTAAAGATATTGATCTAAGAAAATACTAAAGGAGTATACAATTCCCTGTACGGTACATAAAATGTGAAACACAATAAGTACACTGTATTATTGCCTTTTTAAGATAATGAAGAGCAATTCAAAAGCCTTTCACCTGTTCACTTCAGCATCAAACAATATTTTCACTTATAACAATGTTATCGACATTTCAGTTATCCTTTGACACATTAGCAAAATCATTTGCTTGTTTTGTTTGTTTGTTTGTTCGTTGTTTGTTAGTTTGTTTTTGTTGAGAACATTGGTTTAAAAGAGATATGTATCATACAAGACGATTTGTACGATTTGCTATGCAGTATTTAAAATGTCAGCATGTGGAGCAGACTTACTGATGACTGGCAAATTCATGAGGAGCAAGGCTAAAGGTTTTCATCATTTTAACAGGTAGAAGTAGTAGTAGTAGTGGTTGTCGAAGTAGTAGTAGTAGTAGTTGTAGTAGTAGTAGTAGTAGTAGTAGTAGTAGTAGTAGTAGTAGTAGTAGGAGAAGGAGTCAGAGTAGTAGTAGTAGTAGTAGTAGTAGTAGTAGTAGTACTAGTATCGGAAAACATTAATTACAAGACCGCAGATCGATCTTTTCATTCTTAAGTTCCTTGGACAGACAGAAATTCGGAACGTGAAGGTAGTAAGGTACATCAGTATAATTTCGGTTTCTAATTAAGAAATATTTAGAAATATAACTAATGACAAACCGCATTCATCAAAGTCTTTTTTTTTTTTCCTTTTTTTTTAATTGTCAAACTAGATTCACTGGAAGTATGTTGCTTCATTACGTTTTATTGTAAATTGGGAATGGTGTTAAGCTTCACACAAATATTGGTAATAACACGATAAAAACTACTTTCGAAAAATAAACTCAAGGGCAATTTCAAAGGCCTATTGTACTGCCCATAGAAATCAGGTTCGGATTACGTAATACGCCATTGTAATGTTCGCACATTTCTAAGGTGATAGACAGGGCTATTGAAATTGCCTTCAGTTGATTTTTCGAAAGTAGTTTTTATCGTGTTTAATGTTTAAATATGTTATGCATTAATTTGAGGAAATATGCTGTAAAAGAAAATTCATACATTTCAATTGAATCGCTTTTTGTATATAACTGCTGCTTGTCGTTTGGTTCTACTAGATATCATTTTTTGCGAAATATTTTATGCCTTCGATGATATACCTTGTAAACAACATTGTATGTTTTAATTATATTACAGTAAGAATTTTTCTGTTCATAAAGAATCATTGATTTTTTTTTTTTTGGGGGGGGAGGATTTTTTTTTTTCAAGTAGAAAATAATTGAACCAGGGAAATTTCTTAGTTTAATTTCCCTGTTTGAACAATGAAATGTGTGCATGTTAGACTATGGTAGATTGATATAAAGTAGCTTACATATATCTGATGTGAATTGTTATATTAAACGGATTTAGTACAATGCCTTGAAGGCAAATGTTTCAAGTACATGCATATTAAAAAATTAAATAAAGAGATTAAGTGCTAAATAGCATTTGGTAATAAAGCAGAGTTTTGTCAGAATGAATTATATGCACGTTAATGACTCTTTTCATCTCCTTTTTATCTCTCCCCCATTGCTCTTTTTTTTTTTTATATTCATCTTGATCGCTTATCTGTCTGGCTCTCTCGCTACTTCTTTCCTCATTTATCACTTTCTCTATCTAATTATCTACTAACTTTCTTTCTCTATCCATCTCTTATCTCTCTCTCTCCCTCTGTCTTTCCTTATTCATCGCTCATCAGTCTGTTGCTCTCTTCCTCTCTCTCTCTATCCACTGTGTCGCTTGTCGCCGACCATCTTTCACTTTTCTGTATATCTGTTATCTCCCTCTCTCTTTACCTCCTTCTATCTTAATATATCGCTATCTCTCTCTAATTATCCACTGCATCACTCGCAAACCATCTTTCATTTTCTCTATCTACCTCTTATCTCCCCCTCTCCCTCTCAACAAACACACACATACATGAACTCTTTTCTCACTTTCTGTCTCCCTATCACATTATATCCCTCTTCTCTTTTTCTTCCTCTCTCATTTTTCTCTTTCAGAAATACATATACCAGGAACTGTAACTTATAGAAAGTTACAGTTCACTGCATAAACACCACCCCCCCCCCCCCAATGGAATTATTACTAAATGAGAAACCCTTTAGTCTTTCAATCATTTCTTTTAAATAGACTCTAATTTCATTCAAAATACTTTAAAAGGGGGAATCAATCCCAATAGGGGAAAAATGTCTGAGAGAGAAACTCGCGCTGCGAAGAAAACAGACATTGCATTATTGATACAATAATAGAAAAATTATCAAAACATGGCCCAGCAATAAGGCCTTTAACCAACTCACATGTATGTTTTAAAATAGCTTTGATGGAAGCTATTTGATTTGATTTTATTTTATTTTATTTTATTCAGATTCCACATTTACAATGAAATTACAACAATATGTATAAATTACAAACACTGCAAAAACAGAGAATACATAAATATGACATAGAAAGGTGACAAAATGATATGTGGAGGGATCTACTAAAAAGCTTAGCTTGTGTGATGTAGACCCCCTAATCGAATAATGATACAATAATATATGTTTAAAAAAAAAAAAACAAACAAACAAAAAAAAAAGATTTTCGTTTAAATTAAAGTAATTGATTGAGAGGGAGAAAATTACTAAACAAAACATATGTACATTATATACAGTTGAGCTAACATTACAATATAAAATTAATGAAATAAAAGAGATTTCGAGTGGAAATCAGTATATTATATATACACGTATATATAACTATTATAAAAAAAAAGATAAATACACTATTATGGAATGAAAAGAAAAGAAAAATAAATAAAAGCAGAGTGAATTATTTACATCAGTATAAGTCAGTCAAGTGTTTCTTCACAAGATATTTGAACCTACTTAAGTTTAGGGGTAAGTTTTAAATTCTGTTCTAATGAGTTCCAATATTTAGGACCATTGAAAAATATAGTTTTACTGGCAAAAGCCGTTCGAGTTTTGGGTAAATGATAATCGTTTGCTTGCCTGGTGTAGTACCTGTGTAAAGTGCTATTTTTTGCAAACAGTTGTTTCAAAACGAATGGCATATTATTTCTATCAAGATTGTACATGAATTGGTACAGCTGAAATCGATAAAGGTCATGAATTATGAGAATACGATTTTGGCGAAACAAAATATCAGTATGCGCTCTGTAAGATGTATTACATATTATTCTCAAAACCTTTTTCTGCAAGAGTAAAATTTTATCTAACCTGGATCTTGCTGCGTTTCCCCATGCCAAAATGCCATAATTCAGATATGGTAAGATGAGAGTTGAATATAACATCAGAAGTGCTGATAAAGGAAGAACATGCTTTAGTTGATGAATGACTCCAATATTTCTTGATATGGTTTTGCAAGTGTTATCAATATGCAAATTCCATGATAATTTATTGTCTATAGTAATACCTAAAAATTTGGTTGTTTTAACTTCTTTAATAACAGTGTTGTCAAATATAATTTGATCAGATAGATGTGATAAGGAATTACTAAACAACATATAATTTGTTTTTTGTAAATTTAAAGATAGTTTGTTAGCTTTTATCCAATCCGTCACCTTTTTAAGTTCGGCATTTAAAACAGTGACGAGTTCAATAGGATCGTGATGTGAGTAGAACAGATTGGAGTCGTCCGCAAAGAGTATAAAAGAGAGAATATCAGACGACCTTTTAATATCATTTACATAAATTATAAATAAAAGAGGGCCCAGAAGGCTTCCTTGAGGAACTCCGCAATTGGACACGATCAACATGTTTGGTAGAAGAGTCCGAATCGTTTACGCTAACAAATTGTACTCTACCTGAAAGATAACTCTTAAACCACTTCAATGCATTCCCTCTGATGCCATAGTAAGCAAGTTTATGTAGTAGTATCTCGTGATTAATGCATAAATCTTTCAATCATTGAAATTGAAATTGATGAGCAAGTCCGAGCTATTTTGTTCCTTACGTTACAGACCACATCTCAGACTTTAGTATATCTGATCGTTGTACTAAGTTTATAGACCTACTAGAGCTTAGATAGTAGACAAAATATGAAGTGGGATGACACATTTGATGTTTAATCTACATGTTCTAATTGGTAATGTATGGGACACTAAATGACCAAATACCTTGGACATGCCCTAATACAGATATTGTTTGAAGTGACTATTTTCTATTTATCAAATTTGCAACGTTTTAAGGATCTTCATTTATTCTTCAGTTCCGATGAGGACAGTTGACATATAAGTTTCATGCATATCTTGCTGTTAAGAGAAAGAGAACATACTTTGTAAGAAAAATAGATACAAAGATGTGGATATTTGTTGTAGTACTGGTACCAAACAAATATCACAATGTCTAAAATGGGAAAACTTGGTGAAGTGGGAGTAATGGCGTCCGTTGAGAGAGAGAAGGGCGTTAATATGTGTTAATGCATAAGAGTTAATGCTCTTCTGCCTCTCAACAGACAATATATTTATCATACAGGACTGGACTCCAATGAATGATAAAAGGTGAGCTATAAAAACTTGTGAAAACTAAAAGGACCAACTTTTCTCTATTACCCTTTCATTACAGTTCAGCAGAACCTCACTATAGCAAACTCACTGGGACTAAGGGACTTTACTTGTGAAATGTTGTTTACATGTACATGTATATCACGCTAAAAAAAAAATTTAAAAAATTTTTTAAAAGAAGACATAGAATACAAAATGGAATAGCAAAATTGCCTTTTTCTAATAACAGTTTGGTATAACATAGTTCTTGATACATGTAATAAGGTTCCAAACCACCACATTCAAATGCATTTATAACATCTTTGAGGAACGAGTATCAGAGTTTTTCATGCAACATTATTTAAAACACACTCCTTGGTGCAAAAAGTATACTTATACTTTATAATGCTGGCCTGGACAGGAAGAATGAACTGCAGTGTGTTACAATACAAGTTTATTACCCTATCATTTTATTTTCTTTGTATCAATATGTATCAATAATAGCTCATACGTGTAATTGTATCAAGCTGAACTCGATTAGTCATTTCCAAACATGTATCTCATGAAAGATCCACAATACGAAATAACATTACGCTCGTATCACAAGCCTTGAGCCTGAAATGTAAATAACTGTATTAGAAGTATTTCTACTTATCTGTATCACATGGTTGAAAATAACATGAATATATGCATATTTGAATTGCCATATTCTTATTGTTTCTATAGGCGCAATATACCTATACATTAACTGACCAGAAGAGAACCGGATATTCAATTACACACAGAAAATGAATTTATCAAATAGATATAGATATTGCAGCTTACCTGTCTAAGGAAATTGAAAATACATATCCCACAACCAATGTAATTCATGCAAAAAACTCTTCACAATGCTTTTCGAATAAAATATTAAAATTAAAGCTTCATGTATAATACAATACTTTGTCATTCTTATGAATAAAGGACTGCCCCAATATTTCAATAAGCAACTCAGGCACGTATTCTACTAAAAGTTAACTTTAAGCCCGATGGATGAAAACAAAGGAATTCAACTGGAGATCTAATCAAACTCGAATTCGGAGGAACATTGCGTCAGGTTTAAAGTGATTTGGTACCTTTGTAGAGGCTTGATAAAATCTGAGCTGCCTGGCCTTAGATGCTATCAGTGTATGTAATATGGTGTAAAAATGAAGCCCAGGAAAAAAAAGCACTTCAAAATCATCATGTGCTTCACAAAAGTAAACATATGCAAGTGACCGGAAATGCCAGACTCATTTTCCCCCATAGACTCAGTGTTAGACTAAAGAGTTATGACCATACGCTTTCGTAAATGGGAGTATTCAGTCATAGATATCTTAATTATATATTTGAAAACTTTCTATGCCTGGCTATTTATTTATCCCTCTGCACATCATTATACATGACAGATATCAAAATTCAACAATTTATTAAATCAAGCTTCCACAAAGTTACCGAATCCCTTTAAATGGATATGGTTTTTAGTTCTAAGGATAAGATACAGACAACAGTTTGAAAGAGAAATTACTTTCTATTATGCTTTTTAAACCTTTACTTTCAAATAAGAAATATATATTTTCAGATCAAAATATGCAAACAGAAGCTAGATATTAGCATTCACAAACGGGAAATGCAGTGCATAATGATTTTTTTTTAAAGAGAGAGAAAGAGAAATTTGGGCAGGCCTTTATTCAAAAGAATTACCAAGATTTATTATATTTATTTGACTTTCGCATCTCTCGATATTTTTAAACTATACTTATTTTATTTGACTTTTCAATCTCTTGATATTAATGTAGGATTTCCCTTTAACATTACGCATTTTAAGCACTCTTCGTTTTTAAAGTCTAAAGGTTGTTTGCAGCTTTGCGTTTTAGATAAATTATCGCAATCTCAATATGTATATAGACATTATCCTAGAGAAGTTCTGTAGTCATCATAATAGTAATCATGTAGGTTTTTGTTATGATTGCATTTCATGATTTCAGAATAGATTTTGCGGCCATATTAGAAATCTGGAAAACCAACCCGGTAGGTTCTTGACTTACATAAAGATATATTCAATATTTAATCCTGTTGCATGTTACTTAACAAGTAAAAACAATAGCTCTAAACTGGTGTCTAAATTACACACACACAGACACACACACAAAAGTGTTCGATCTTCTGAAAGTATGAATCATATGATAATGGTAACGCCTGCTTGCAGGCTTCATTAATTTCATTTATATAAATAACAAATTCCTGAGACACTTTAAAAGAATCTCTATTCAGTATTCTCCAGGTCATTTGAATATCTATACACGCCTATATTCCAATATAACCCGCACACGAAGTATAATTTCCTGGGGCATTTAGAACATGTTGAACGGATATTCCGAAGGATGAAACGCATGAGAAATACAAATAATCTTGTGATATGTATCATATTGGCAACGCATTTGTTTTGATGAGATATTTACCAATGCTTCAAAATTGTTAATTAGTAACATTTTTTCAGATATAAAAGGAGATGGTCTTGAAATATATAAGAAAACTACAAAGAGCTAGAACTCAGAGCAATGTAAAATCCTACTAGGAGCATAACAAATTAAAAGTAATATATAAAGAGTTCTGTTCCAAAACATCTTTTTATTTTAAAATCAAAATTCATATTTGCTTGAATAGTCATTTCCATTAGGTGCATACAGTGACGGTCCAAAAAGTTAAATTTCCAATGGAAAGTTTTGTTGTTGTTTTGGGGTTTTTTTTTTTTTATATATTTATAAATATATATATATACATATATATATATATATATATATATATATATATATATATATATTTACAAACCTGCTATACCCCCTTCAGTGTAGTTACAGAACACGCTACATCCATATTAAGACAATGACCTTCTACGGAACTGACCAATCAGAGCAGCACGACATGCATGAATGATTCTAAGTTTGAGCACTGGGTACTGGATAATACTCAAAAGAATTGTACTTACGCATCAAAATAAGTTGTTTGGATACCTCGATCTAAATAACAATCCACTAAATTATATTATGATGGTTTTAAGACGAGAAAAATAATCAAATTAAATAATCAACTACCTTCATTTGAGAACATTATCAGCTGTAAAGTGTTATTACGAAATGGAAAAATACATTTATAAAACGAATCTCAGAGAAAATAAAGAATAGTTTGAATACAATAATATAATAATAACATAATTTGAATATACGTGTACCTTACAATAATGTAAACTTATAACACATTATTTAAATCCAAATTTCATCATTACATGAAAAATGACTAAATAATAGTACATCATCATTATTATATCTTTTTTTTGTAAATTAGTATTATTATTATTGTTATTATTATCACTAGTATTTCTTATCATCACCATCAATGTGGAATCAGCTTCCAGGCCAGCTTCAGGGAAAAACGAGCACCGAGAGCTTTGGGAGAGCCTTGAAAACTTATCTGTTTTCAAGGATCTTATGAGGATGTCCGGCTTTTGGTTTCCCCAGGGCTGTTTCTATATGATGTTTGATTTAGGTATTTAAGAGTTCCCTGTTTAATCTATCTTTACTTTATTGTAAATATTACATTATTTATATTCACTTATTTATATCAGTTGTAAAGCGCATAGAGAGCTAGTTTAGTTATTATGCGCTATACAGTGCGTCCCCCAAAAAAGTTAACAGTTGGAAAAAGTCTCCCCAAATTAATATTATAGAATATTTTCAATAAATTCTCATTCATGTTGATAGCTTAGAGCCTTTCCTATGCAATAACACCAAAAGAATATGACTAGTTTTTATGCTTGAGTGATCAAAAACCACTTTTGTAAAAGGGTGCAAAATTCATACTTGACAAGAATTGGTATTTGTTCTGGCAGGTATCAACGAAATTGAGAACCGTTTAAAATTGATAGCTGAAAAAAAAACGTCTCCACAATTAAATATTCCAAAATATTTTCAGGAAATTTTCATACCTGTGGAAAGCTTAGAGTCTCTTCTATCACATGACACCAAAATATCTCACAATATTTTACGCTTGAGTGAGCAAAAAAACCTTTTTATGAAATGTGCAAAATCCATACTTGACAAATGTTTGTTCATGTTCTTGCTGGTATGAGCAAAGCTGAGAGTCAATGAAGGGTTTAGAAAATTTTATATTCAGGGTGCCATTGCATAAAGACTTACTATTATAGTAACTTTGCCATCAATGGAAACTAACATGGTAACGTTGCTCAAGAGCCAATCAAAATCCAGTATTCCATGAAAAGTTACTATAATAGCAAAGTTACTATAATAGCAAGTTTTATGCAACGGCACCCTGATCATTAGAAGAAAATTTATAAAAGAACAGACTTTGTTCACTGTATGTCCTGATATTCCCATCAAAAAATTATGGTTAAGTGAGCAAGCCAGGTGAAATTAAAAGACTCACCAAAAGTAATATTTTGAAACACTCAACAAAGTATTTAATTGCTCACTGAAGAATAATATGTTGATGGATATGTAAGGATATACAGAGAACAAAGCCTGTTATTTCAAAAACCTGCTTTTTGTTGACCAGAATATGGAATTTCTAAGCCTTTGCATGACTCTCAGCTTGGCTGACAACAGCCAGAGCCAATATCAATTTTTGTCAAGTCTGGATTTTGCATCCTTTCACAAAATTGGCGTTTTGCTCACTCAAGAGTAGAATATTTTTCGATATTTTGTTGTCATTTGTTAGAAGAGACCAGTGGCGGATTTAGGGGGAGGGGGCACATCCGGCCCGTGCCCCCCCCCCCTTTGGAAGAAAAGTATGCATTGTGCCCTCCATTTTTTAGATTGTGCACCCACCCCACCCCCCTTTTAGAACCCAAAACCATTTTTTTGTCTTATTATGGATGGACACTGGACCCCATAATATCCCCCCCCCCCCCCACTGAGCGACTTTTGGAGAACTGACGAGAACCCCAAAAATACGTGTGTGTTTTTTTTTGTTTTTTTTTGGGGGGGGGTTTGGCTTGTCATAGATTTATGGAGTAGTAGACCCGCATAACTCGCATAACCCCCCCCCCCCCCCCCGCCCCTACTGAGCGAATTTTGGAGGGCTGGGGAAAAAAAATTTTGTCGCAGTATATTTTATTTTGATATCGTCTCTTTAAGATATTCCTGAGCGTTCGCTCTGGCACACCTTTCATGTTTTGTATGGTTCTGATCAAATGATAGCATATTAATAATGATGATATGGTATGAGCTACCCATTGTAAATTCAGCATAATGTTCTTAATGAGATCCCTGCAATGACTATTTCCCCGATGCCAGGTACCCTTTTACTATGCCTAGTGAGAAAAAGGGATATATATACGTAATAATAATAATAATAATGATAATAATAATAATAATAATGATAATAATAATAATAATTATAATAATAATAATAATAATAATGATAATAATATTATTAATAATAAAAACAACAACAATAATAATAATAATAATAATAATAATAATAATAATAATAATAACATTAATAATTATTATTATTATGAAAATAATAATAGTAATAAATAGAGCATTTATAATGCACCATCGATCTAGTACACTATTCCGAGGCGAAGAGGGATATTAATAGGAATGCAGGTGGGGGGGGGGGGGGGGGGCTATGGACCGTCAAGCATATGAGAATTTTGAAAATACTGAGTTGAATTTCAGGTGCTTACACTCACTGCTGTCATGGGCTGAATTAGCGTAAGTAATTTAACGCAATCGAAATGACATCTCACGTGCAACAGGCATCAAATATCGTAAAAATAAAGTCTAACATTTTCAGACAATACGTGTTCACGCTCGTATGAACCTCAATGCATCTACACGTACCGACGGCCTATTAACAAATGAACCCTTGACCTGACATCAAGCTTTAACGTCTAATGCCTCACTTTGAACTGGCTCGTGAGCTATTTTTCGCGTGCGCGTTCTAAGGGTAGCATATCCCTTTCCTGCTTGCTTGTCTGCCAGAGGAAGAACGCAACATTATGGACAGTAACAATTGTTTTAAGTGTTAAACCTATATTCCTGAAGAATTTTGTGGGGTCTCTAGACTTGTTGATTCTTGTTTGATATGATTTGAAAATCAGTTGTCCATTATTGCTCTGAAGCAAGAATCAGAGTAGAAAAGATGAATTAAGATATGAAATACCAAGGAAAAAAAATGTTTTCCCCGCGTTAAACTGTGGGACCGTTACCTTTTTGAGTCTCCTTTTCACAATAGCACCCTAGCATGCACAAAATAAGTAGAGTAACCCCTCTCCAAAAAAGGAAATATATATATTAAGCTCTCTGCCATTTGCATATGGTGCTACCACAAAACAGCCATTGCCAAGTGCTGTGAGAAAAACATGAAAAAGGACCCAACAATTTATTGACCAGTAGCAGAGGGACTCTGCTACTGAATTTTTACGCCCGGGGCAAACAATGAAGTTGCGCCCCTATGCCCCCCCCCCCCACTTATCCACGTCATTGTACAAGCGAGGGAGCAAAGTGACCGAGCGGTAGATTTCTTTTTTTTGGGGGGGGAGGACATTTCTCAATCAGAAAACGCAATTTCTTATGCAATTTACCCAGGAAAATTTGCACTGCGTTCGAGGGGTAGAGATCCGAATTTTGAACATTGATAAAACCCTTTTTTATTATTCACCTCCTTCTCAAATGGGGTTCAACATTAATGGAAACCAATAAGAAATAGTCGAGGAATTTAGGAAGACAACCGAAATTTGACATTTCTTTGCAGTGATGAACTTTTGCAAAGGCGATTTTATACATTTAATGTTATAAATAGGGGCACAATATTTAACAAGAGGATGATGAAACTTACATGATAGCAAGCAAAGCAACAATAATTATTTATCAATCACGAGCCCTTCAAAAGACTATCATATGTATACTTTGGAGCGAAATAGCGAGATCCCGGGTGCAACATTATGCGAGGAAGCAAAGCGACCGAGCTTCAGAAGAAAATTGCATTTCAAACCCTCCAAAACAGAATTTCTGATGCATTTATTTTGCGGGTTGGGGGTGTACAATGCAGAATTATCGTAAATTTCCTAATTTTCTCCTCCTTTTCTTTCTCTCTTTTGCGTTTTTAGCCGGCCCTCTCCAATTGTCGCCTGGGGCACGTGCGCCCCTGTCCCCCGTAGATACACCTCTGATGTTATTACACATTGTTTCGCTAAGTACTTTGCAAAGCTAAAATTTCGGCGGGGGGGGGGGGGGGGGGGGAGGGGTGCTGACCCTGAAATCACTTTGCCTGTAAAGATAACAATCATTCTGAAAACCAATGCATTGGCACAATTGAAATCAACTTTCAATTGCCGCGATTTTTAAAAGAAAATGATCAATTTAAGTTTTAAAAAAAAAGACAAAAAAAAAGAAATACATTAAAAAATTCGTTGTTGATTTTGTTGATGCGACATGAAAAAACCTCACTAAAAAATTAAAAAAATCATCCAAGTGAGAGTTGATGTATTTATTTTGTACAAGAACAACATTAAGGGCTAGAAATCGATTTGAATCATATAAATCCCTGCAACACACGCAATTTGCATTATTGTAGTTACATGTACGTGGAAATAAGGAAGGAAATTCATTCATAACGTGACAAAATGTGTTGTCCTAATTGTTTGCGCGAGAGTACGAAGTAAAGTAGATTTTTTCAAGGTTCCAAACTTTAAAGGCCTTTTCTGTATTAGAGCTCTGGGCAAAAAATGTAACCCCCCCCCCAACCCCTTTCCCATAGTTACACGAAACTGCAAAGGAGCGAAGCGACCGAGCGGTAATTTTTTGTGTGTACATTTTTAAGCCTAAAAAAAAAAAAACAATTTCTTAAGCATTTCACTTACAGATAAAATTCGCAAGCGAGCTCTGCATCGACCGGTACAGTTTCGTGTTACAACATAAAGCTACAATTTCTTTCAAATGGTAAACCTTTGAAAAAACTATCTTATACACTTATTCTATACTGTATTCGGGGCAACAACAAAAAAATAGAGAAAAAAACAGGGGTTTGCCCCCCTGCTTTAACGACCGCCTGCATGAGACAAGTGCCTCATAGAAATCTGGGGGTGCTGCAGCACCCCCATCATCCTCAGCCTTCTAGGGGGTGCTGCGCGCCCCCTCAAAAATCCGGGGGTGCTGCAGCTTCCCCAGCACCCCCGGCTCCCAAGGGCCTGTGCACCCTTGATGTTATTATTGTTTAAATATAGCTGCACCCGTTCAAGATTGAAGGACACAGGACTACCAGGAGGAGGAGGAGGAGAAGAAGAAGAAGAAGAAAAAGAAGAAGAAGAAGAAGAAGAATTACTTGGTTATAAGTAGCTATTCTGCTCCTTCTTAATTCTCGTTCTCTCTCTCTCTCCCTCTCTCTCTTTCTCCCTCTCTGCATCTCTGTGGTAACGTTGATATTTACAAAATGAAAATGAAATACATGTACTTCATATTTCTTTTTCGTCCCACACTTTTCATACATCCTCTTCTTCACACTGAGTCGTTTATGTAGATCCACGCTTCACCCGTCGCGAACAACAAACCCTGATATGGTCATGATCACCCCTTTATTCTAGGCCTCCCGGGTTTTCCCAACCTAATAATTTACTGCGTGATACGTGGCTTTCTGATAGTCCTCACATACAGGGAAATGTAGGAGCTGTAATGGATGCATTTCAAAGCTAGAGCAAACACTAGATTGAAGCCGAATGTAGATTTGGACGACCAGTCAGGTAATGTCTTCAGGTTTAAAGCTGTTTGGCCTTTTTCGTGAAATCAATTGCTGATATCCTCATCACATTAGTGGTTAATTTGTCATATTTTGCTAGACAGATATAGCCGTCTTGTACAGGAAATTCTTTTATAGTAATTAAATTTGTCGAGCTATAAACTGAAGGCAGTCAGTGGAAAAAAAGAATATCAGAAGAGTATAAAAGTGTCCATACTGAGAGACTGATGTTTTGGCGTACATTCATCAAATGTAAATAAAACAGAAGATTTTCGCGAACCAGCTGCGAATGCAAGCCTTAAGAGATTTCTACACACAAAAGTACTGCACATGTACCTATTGTACAATTCGGCCAAAATAGACTCGCTCTTATTTAATTGGGTATACCACCGCGGCATCACCTGTGCTAATAATGGGGGGTTTTGGAGCGTAGGGTCCGAACACCTAGTTGAGGGAGTTTATTTGGGAGAGTTTAAAATTACAATTTCCTTTAAAATTACCCCATAAATTAGTTTCTGAAAGTGTTTCCAAAGCTAATACGGTTCAGTAGGTACCATTTTACTGCTGTACCGAATTCGGTGGTTTTAGACAAAAGTGCACAATTCAGCCAAAATTCGGAGCTATGCCGCCGTACTATAAGAGCTCTGTGGTTCTCGACGTTTCGAGCAGTGTGCTCTGATCGTCATCAGGAGAATGGCTAGAACGCTGCCAAGTGGAGGGGATCCGATACACAGCCTGCTCATTTCTGATGGGCGCCCATCGGAAATGCCCGCGAATTTGATTCACAGTTGGTTGGTTCTTGGTACGATGGCGCTCCTCAATCTCTTCAGATTATTCGCGCCAGTCACGTTCGTAGGTTTGGCGTTGGCTTCGGAAAGCCCCCGAGCGACTTTTGTTGTTGTTGTTGTTGTTGTTGTTGTTGTTGTTGTGAAAATGGTGTTATTAATGGTCATCATTAGTATGGTAAGATGTTAGTATCCCACCTCCTAAGTTAGACAGCTGTCGATCGTGATAATTCGTAATTATTCGCTATAATATCAAGATACGCAAGCAATCAATGGGAAATAAAAAAGGGGAGTTAATTCCAGTTATTGATGGAAAACCGCAAATATGTCTCTTTACCAAACTACTTCACGATCACTTATGTATTAAAGAGGATCAATGATAGCTTAAAAAGCTATCTTAAACGATTAGTATCATATATATTATATAAATAGTGCATGGTCTATCATGCACTATACTGGATTATGTGCACGACAAATACTAAATTATCCCGAGTGTAGATTTGTTTCACCGAGGCCGCAGGCTGAGGTGAAATAGAACTTCATGAGGGATGAAATTTTAATATTTGGAGTTCATAGAGTCCAGTAATGGTGCATACATAGAACATGCACTAATTGTTAAATAGACCCCTAGATGATAGATCTATACCTGTTATTGTGTATTAGGCCGGGCCTAAGTTTGTTATAGTGCACGATCGTGCACTATAACAAAATTTTTGCACGTCACATGATTTGAATCTAAAGGCCCTGTCACACCTTTCCGGGCAAGCTACGCGGGCTTGTTGCGTGTATGGATTTTCCAGCACGCAGAATAATTTCTGCGGGCGGACAAGGATTTTGGCGAGTTTCGCGTGCGTCTTACCTGCTGGACGCGTGCTACTTACGTTCTACTTGCGTGTATTCCGTGTGACCTGCGTGTCAGGCGCGTGGGTGGCGCGTGAGAGCTTCGAAACTGATCCGTGTTAGTTACGGGCGACATACGGGCGCTGCGAGGTACCTGCGTCACAACTGCGTGTTACCTGCGTGGAAGTTGCCTGCGAGGTGCGAGCCTGGGTAATACTGGTCGAGTGGATGGAGAGACCATCATTTCTCGTTTTCTTCAGTTGGAATAAAGATGCCCCGTCGACAGAACGTCATTATCTTGGCCGCAGGCGACCCTCAACTAACCAGCAGAAAGGCAGTAAGTGACCCTCGACATGCACGCAATTTGCTCGTATAGCTCGCTCCACGCCCGCAGAACTGACCAGCTACACGGATGTTGGCAGTATCGACACCGTTCCTTGCCAGTAAAACACCCGTATTATGCTCGTAGAATGCCCGCAGATGACACGCGTTTCCGGCGCATAGCCACAGATCCACGGGCAACCTACGTACTTCAAGCGGGTTAACTGCCTGTGACTTGCGGCCGCTACGGGCCTCCTACTGGTGTTCTGCGTGGACCTCTGCGGGCAATCCCCCGCGACTCACCCGGAACAAGTTTTGGGCATGCTCAAAACTTGGCTGCGGGTAAATTGGACTTGCGTGCGCACCTCCGGGCAACTACGGGCGAGATACGTGCTAGGTACTGTCAGGTGCGGGCCATTTGCGGAGACCTCCGGGTAGCAAAA
Organism: Heliocidaris tuberculata; assembly: GCA_025618425.1. Classification (NCBI taxonomy): domain Eukaryota; kingdom Metazoa; phylum Echinodermata; class Echinoidea; order Camarodonta; family Echinometridae; genus Heliocidaris; species Heliocidaris tuberculata. The sequence goes on along the minus strand of CM046838.1, from coordinate 39,325,188 downwards.
ATTGTTCCCCGCAAGTCAAACGCTAGGCTTGCCCGGAAAGGTGTGACAGGGCCTTAACCAATCACAGCGCGTATTATACATGTTATACATACACTATTTACTATAACCCAATAATTCACGAGTGAAAATTGGGTTAAACGTCAAAACGTCAATAATTGTTTGAGATTAGTTTTTTTTTTCAATCAATCCTTTCTTTTAAGAGACGTCTCTCTTTATCGTATTTTGAACAATGTAAAATAAAATGTTCAGTCGTCTCAAATTCTTGACACGCTTCACAGAGACCATTATCATGCTGGTTAATTTGAAAAGGGTAATAATTTAACCTACATTTACCTTCTCTAGTAAAGCATATAAAAATCTACCGTGGTCGGCATTGTCCCATTCTGTTTGCCATAATTTGTTATAATGGATGAAACGAGAGGCTGCTAGTTCCCCTCTCGTATTTGGTATAACTATGCACTTTTTCATGGCTCCTTTTCTGGGGGCCTGATCTACGATCTCCTTGCCGTTAATATCGCAGTGTGATGGAATCCATTCAAAAGCAACACAAACATCTTTCAACTTCAAAATATTAATTATGTATAAAATTTCATTAACAATAGCACATCTAATAAAGTATGAATCGATCATTTGTAAAGCTGACAAGGAGTCACTAAATATTAACACCGATGAGGCTTCCATAAATGTGTTAATCCACTCTAGCGCCATATATGGCTACTAGTTCTGCTCTCATAATACAGACACGGGATAATCTAAAATTTTGCACCACGTCGTAATGAGCCACATACAATGCGGCTCCTGCCCTCCCATCTTCCACTTTGGATCCATCGGCATGATCTGTATCAGGGGCGGATCCAGGATTTTGTAAAAGAGGGCACAGAGCCGAAAAAGTACACAATTAAGGGGGAATTTTTTTTCATTGTGCACTTAAGGTATGCCAGTTGGGTTTCAAAAGTGGGGGCACGGGCCGCTTTACCCCCTACGTAGATCCGCCACTGATCTGTATAAACTTGTAAATATCCATTCCATGAATTTCCAATACTATCTAGAACAATCGATTTCATTTCAACTTTCACGGCTGCATTCACGTTCTGGTCAGTGGCGGCGCTATAATCCCTCTAAATAGAGAAAGCACCGGGCGGTGCTATTGTTTTCTCTGAATAGAGAGCAAGCACCAGTTTTCTGCTGACTGATATGATAGCTCCCCTTTATAGAGCCGGTATTTAGTGAAGTATCAGCGATACTTTTCATGGAGGAGAAACTGAATTGTAGGTTTAGTTTTTCAGGGTTACACCATGTAATCTTTCAAGGAATAAGAGCCCTGAAAAGGGCTGGTGAGCTCCGCTAAGAGCTCTGTGGTTCTCGACGTTTCGATTCAATTTAATTCTTCCACTTCAGTTTCTCCACCATAAAAAGTATCGCTGATATTTCACTAAAGAGACGAGATATAAGTAGTGTTAGAAGTTTCCCGATTAGCTATGCCATGGTTGCGTCCGGCATCTCGTGTGAGCGCTTGATTTCGAGGAAATTGGCCTAGGGCATTACTGCACTCGTGACGCAAGAGCTCCAGCGGCGATTCTATAAAGGCCGAGTTGCTGGAATTGCGTTGAATCGCAGCAAAACTAACTTATCCAAACTCTGTGTATACTCATTTCACAATTTGCTTGTTTTTAAATTATAAATATCTAACATTAAACAGCCACCAACTGCAGTATTATTCTTATTGTTACTAACTGCCCTGCCACTTCTTACATGTTCAGCAGCATAGGCGCCGGAAGCGGGGGGGCAGGGGGGGGGGGGGCAGTCGCCCCCCCAAACGAAAAAGTGGGGGGGGGGGAAATGCATTTTCGCCCCCCCCCCCAAAAAAAAAGCCCCCCCCCCAAAAAAAAAAAAAAGGGAGAGGAAGAAGAAGAAGAAGAAAAAGAAGAAGAGTTGGAATGAAAATATTGTATATAACTTAGAAAAGTGGTTATTTTTCGCTCGCTCGCTTCGCTCGCTCGCAAAATAAAAGATTATATGTGTGATTTACGCCAGTGCTCGTAACCAGCTCTGTTGCTTCGCTATCTCGCTTCCGAGTTTCTTCGAAAATTTTTACGCGTCTTGTCCCCCCCCCCCAAAAAAAAAAATTCTGCGTACACCTCTGGTCACCTCCGAAAATTTTTGACATGAGCCCCCTCCCCCTCCAAAATAGTGAGCCCCCTGGGTTGTTTGCCCCCCCCCCCCCCAATCCAGAATTGCTTCCGGCGCGCCTCCTGTTCAGCAGTCAAGCCCCCCCCCCCCCCTGGTAATTTCTGGCGTTGTTTTCTGCATCAATTAGTGATTCATATGAATGTTATTTATTCTTTCTCATTAAGATGGTACATCTACTAACCTGCATGCTGACACACTACCATGACTACCTAAAAGGCTATAAAACGGTGGCCTGTTTGTGTCATCTGTCCAGTATTCATGGATGTTTGCTGATCCATGTACAGTTGTTTTGGAAATTTGCTGTTGGAAGCGTAAGCACTTTCCTTGGTCAGGTTTTCTTCCTTTGTGCACTACTACATGTTAATTGTAAGCGCATTTCCAAAGAGAAATCAATTAATGGCAAAAAGTAATGAAAGCTATAAGCTAGAGATTTTGGGCCCAATTCAAATTTCGCTAACTATTTGAACACAAATGATGAGTAGTAAATAAATAATTGATTCAGTAATTTAACAAATATTGCCTTTCATTAAAGTGACATTCATCAGTATCATACGAGGCAGGCAGATGAAGGTTTACTTTCTGTGCCAAATTATAAAACAGAATGCTTTAAACATAGCCCCCTCTTATCTTCACTTATAGCATGAAATCAGTTGGACAGATCACTAAAAATGGCAAGCTCTGTGAACACATTTGAATTATGTTCAAAAAATCTTGCAATATCTGTTCCCAATAAGATAGAATGGCAAGATGAATTTATTTTGTTCCTTAGCTAAAGTTTTACTCTCATTCCTTATCGAGTTTCAACGCATTCTCTTGTAAAATCAAATGATTGGTTTGATTCGTTTACAGAACATCATGGTATATAAATGAGTCATATGTCATACTAGTTATCGCTCTCACACGAATACTCTCTTCTATCAACACAAAATCCTCAAAATTAAAGAATTGCACCACCTACAGTAAGGCTTGTTTATGCACAAGTTAAAGTCGTACGAACATCCACATGCTTTTTTTATTTTACTCTGCAGTGGCGGATCCAGACACCGGCGCCAAGGGCGCCCCCCCCCCCTTAATTTTTTTGTTTTGTGATATTTTTTTTTACTCTTCGGATCACCTTAAATATAGCGCGGGCTTTTAATAAATTGTCCTTGGTTTCATTACCAAGTATATCGTTAATAGTAGCACACCAGATGAAGCGCCCCTACCCTATTCTTCAAGATTTTAATCATGATAAAGCGCGAATTTAGATTCGTACCGAGGCTAAAAGTTTAAGGAAAGTAGTTCAGGTACTGTTTTTTTCACGATCCACGAGCGGGCGCGCGTGTACAATAATACAGGCCATTATACCGACCCAACTACTCTCCTAATTCCGCTTTCCTGTCCAGTGACCAGAAAAGGGGGTGTTTCACGCACGATTTATGTTGATGTAAAATTGAATCTCGACTTAATAATCATGGTTACAGTACTCTATCGAATTGAAAATGAATACCTTAAGAGTTCCTTTCTTCTTCTTCTTTTTTTTTTTTTTTTTGTTAATTAAAAACACAGATGTTTTTTCATTCTCTTTGTATGATTACATTTAATTTAACTGAATGGAAAAGTCTCAAAAGGAGGCATTTTGGTCTGGTAGTTATAATATTTGCCAAGGCACCCAGATCACGCTATAATTTTTCAGTCGATCTTAATTGTCAGTTAAGTCTTTGTGAAATAGGCCTAAGGTATATTAACTATTATCATTCAATATCAATAAATGTGCTTAATTTGACCGACTGCATCGTTCAAGGTGAATATTTTTTTATGAAATGACGCCGACCGTATTTTGAATATTAAGAATTAATTAACTTTAAAGGTATTCAATTTTCCTTACAAACAGCTCATTCCCGGTACACTCTTAAAATGTTGGGTAAATTTAGTTGGGTAACTGCTGGTTGGTTAAAAATATTCCCAATTATGGGCTATTATTAACCAACTGGACACTCGAGTGGTGTAACCAATATTGGTCAATACTTTTTACCTAAATATTGGGCATATATTTACCAACAGTATTTGGTAATTATGGGTTGGGTACTTGCTGCCCTGTAGTTGTGTAATTTTGTCACATTTCCTTTGCCAGTTGGGTAAATTTTGTTGGGTAACTGATGGTTGGTTAGAAATTCGCTTTTGCCCAACTTGTGGTAAATATTTTTACCCAATATTGGGGAAAACACTTATATGAATATTCATGAATTTTTAGTAGCGTATGGTTTGGGGTGGCCCGATTTACTAACTGTCACCGAATGCATAAAAAAATATAAGGGGTATATAAGAGCTTGCACTAGTTTGCACTAACTGGATAGGATAGGACTTGGATAGGATAGGTTAAGATATAGAATAGGATAGCTTAAAATAGGATAGGGATTGATTAGGTTAAGACCCAGAAGGACGTAACAAGCAGATTTCATTTTCTTTTACCTAGGTTGGAGGAAAAAGGAAACAATAAATTGGGCAGCTGAATTTGCCCAACCACATGATATTTGTTACCAAACAGCTGAACAAATAGAGGGTTGGGCAATCCTATTGGGTAAGATTGGTTGGGTAATAATTACCCAACTGAGAATATAACCAACAGTTGGGCAATTGTAGAGTTGGGTAAAATCTAATGGGTCACCAACTGATGGGCAATTTAATTTGCCCAACAACATAGTAAATGGATTGTCCAACATCAGTTGGGCAAATTTTAACCAAAAGTTGTGTGGACAGTATGTTGCCCAGTGTTGGTTAAAAATTGGGCATTTTTTTGCCCAACTTTTTTAAGAGTGTACATGTCATTCATTTACAGACAATGGTTGAGTTAGAGCTTTTCCTCTAAAAGTGCTTTTAAAATGCGACTTTCGCACATGATTTTTTTGTTAAGTCCTTACCGTGGAAGGGAGATACCCCCTCCCACACCCTCCCTCGCCGCTGGCGCCCCCTATTTCAAATTCCTGGATCCACCACTGCTCTGTGTTTACATCCAATAATAATCATCACTCTTACCCTACCAGACAGGCTAGCCACTATCGCCTGCCGCGAACAAGAACCCCTTTTTACCAATAAAACTTTCACAACAACTGGACCTTAACTTTGGAATTCCCTTCCCCAAAATATTATTGAAACTCCTAATAATCATACGTTTCAAAGAAAATTAAAACAACATCTCTTACTAACATACAAGGAAAATCCAGCCCTCTAAAAATATCCCGGATACAAGCCACATGCGGAAGTTTGATCCTGATCTCCCTCTTTGTTTGTTTTATTGTTTGTTTTAATAATTTATTCCCCCTCTCTTACTCCCTTTCCTGATTTCAGCACTTCTCCTATATCAACTTTTCCCTCCCCATCTACTTCTTCATTTAGGTGAGCCTTTGTGTGATTATTAATTAAGTTAGTTACTAGTTAACGTATACTATAATTATGTAAAAAAAAAAAAAAAAAAAAAAAAAACGAACAGATTTTTGAATCATGTATATAATTATAATGATTTTTAATTGGGAACATGCTATTTACAAGCTCCGCTTCTTTGCTAGGTCCGTTTCGTTACCTTTTCGATTATTATTATCAAGAAACAATTGAAACGTGTGTACACCTCTCTCAGTTATAACATTTATTTTAGAAAACAATATGTAAAACAAAGTTCATATGCGTTATGTTTGAATGATGAGTTTCTTCGACAATGTAAATACTTTATATGATTTATGAATTGGTATTGACAAATAAATGAATCTTAAATCTTGAATCTTATTGCTAGGAAATTTCACTTAATGCTATTCAATTTTGTCTTTATCAGAAAGATGTCATTTTTTTGTTGCCCTGATTTGCAAAATATGTTTGATGGTTTGTTTCTTTGGCCAAAAATGTACGATGACATAATGCTTTTCAAATTGTATGAATGATTTCATATTATTCATTATCAATACTAAATTTATTTGTATTTTTACTGTTTTATAAGAGACACTGCACATTCGATTGCTATACTGTATTACATGAAATCATTGTGTAATCTTTGAATAAGTATACTATCCTATAATATGTTTTGTAAAGATGTATATAACAATTTTGTTTCTAAACTGAGCTAAAGTAGTCGTTATACTTTGTGTATTTACTTTTAAAACTATATAATGATATTTCAAAATAACTTATATATACATGGTTATTTTTCAACGGATTTTAGAAAATATCACCGTCTATACATATGATGATTAATTAAGATGATAGAAATGTTCAACGACATTTTCATAAAAAACAAATGTTAATTACGAGGATATCATATACTTTGTATATATATATATATATATATATATATATATATATATATATATATACACACACACACACACATACATATTTATGAATGTTCTTAATTTTTTGTTATGAGTTTATTTTCATGATTTTGTTGGCTGTTATTGTTACTTATTATTGCTATCTGCAGGGCCTCATGGAAGACCACCAATATTGGTGATAATGAGTCACCCTGTCTAAATATCAGAAATAAATAGTTTAGTTTAGTTTAGTTTATTTATTTCTCATTTCTCAATCGAACAAAGTACAAATGAAATACATAATTATATTCATAGTACAGAAATGGATAAAAATATAGACATAGGATAGTAAATCTCAACTTAACAATTGAAATTCCGTAATAGACAAAGCAAAAATTGTGGAGAAATGAGAGGAAACCAACCAAAAAGCGTAGCTTGTAAGAGGTGGCTGATTTCCTGAATCGTAAAACAATTGTCAAAAAATAAAGGAGACAAGACTAAGAATCAGAATTTTCTAAGTTAGAAATAAAATAAAAAACAACAACAAAGGAGAATAGCTCTGCCTCTTCATTTAGAACAAATTAACAAGGAGGCAGAGGAAAGATTCAACTGTCTTCATAATTATGACAAATAATAGCTCACATGCGTCCTTACTCCGTAGTAACTGAATAAGAGTACAGCAACAGCTGTGCTGTTTGAGCTTGCGCCTAAATGAAAACAAAGAGGGGGTTTCAATTATGTCCCGTGGCAAGTCATTCCAGAATTTCGGTCCAGTGTATAAGAAGGACTTTTGAGAAAAGAGTGTTCGTGTACGTGGAAGGTGAAACGAGTGACTGTGACGAGTTGGATAATTATGGAATATGTAATTTCTTTGAAAAATTGGCGTAAATATATCAGGCAAATCATTTTTTGACAACTGGTACATAAAAGGTATATAAAATAGATAAATAAATGAATAAATAAATAAATTTTAAGTCATAGTGAATGTTATAATGCATTTGTTATCAATAGAAAGGAGAAAAGTGTAAATAACGTATAAAACATTGGTCGTGTTGTCAGATGCTGTCCTGTACTTTGCATTAATCACATTCTTTATCTTGTATCTAGATTCAGTCTAAAGAGGAGCTACAATTCAATTATCTTTGTGATGTAAATGAGACTATGACAGTGAGTGAGCTTGATAGTTGGTTGAGTGCACTTGAATGAAAGAATGTGAAAGTGAGTTGGCTGGGAGTAACGCGAGGGGTTTCTCTGACTGTTTTAGTGCTACTGGGCAGAAGCATTTGATTTTTCATACAGGAAAGACCTGTTCCTCCTGTTGGTCAGCAACTTGTTGGCAGGATTTTTCAAGCTCAGAATTGTCAAGTTAAATTGTAAGTTGTATCCAGTCTTATTTTAGCATTTTATAATTCTGCTCATACATGTATATCAGAGTGAATTGAATACTTATTGCCTTTGGAGATTTCTTGCTAAGAATGGAAATTTGTGTCAGAGTTAGTTATTTGAGGTCAAAATCAAACCTGGTAGTGTTAATTTCAAATTATAATTCCAGTCATGCAAAGAAGAAGAGTTTTTAGCTATTAATGTGGATCTTTACCTTTATTATAGAAACAAGACAGTAATCTCAAAATTCGAGATTTTGTTATATGTTAAGTCAGACTTGATAGTAACCTGTGTTTGAAAATGAAATGAAAAGTTATATTTGAATGTAAGTGTCATTTAGATGGGCATGATTGGTGTATAGCTTTCTATGTGAAGTTTGGGTTGTAATATTGCAGGTGGCTCCTCTTTTATGGGGATTTGGACACTTCCGCCATTGACCGTCTCCAGGCTAGACTGTATGAAATTGGGCGGAGCTCTCCTCTCCTGTGTGAAGCCTACTTAGTGACTGGCAATTCAGCTTAGTGATCCCAGAACTGTGTGACCTGGGAAAGCTTCTTCGTGACCCACCTTGGATCTGTGTGACCAGGGTACTCGTCATCGTGCTCCTCACCCATTGTCGCATGCAGGAACCTGACTCTGTCTGGTTGTTTGTCCGCCAGCCCTGCATATCGTCATGTGAGAGACCAAAACATTCCCTATCGCGGTAAGCCCTATCATTCTTATTTTGAAACAATCCTTACCAGGACTTGAATCGGCCATGAACATGATATGATACTCCAGAGGATTGAAGTTACTTTTATTATCTTCACTCCAAAACTGACTTTAACGGACAATGTGGAACTCCCTTCTGAGTTATGCTACCTCTTCAGTAACTCAGTGAAGTTACCTTCATTACTCTTAATGATTTTTGTTGTATGTTAATTGTTATCTTTCTTTCACATTTTATTATACTTGTAACTTATTTGGAAAAGAAGCCTTACAAATTTAAAGGCCATCGTTTAGGAGAGTAACAGTTGATTGATGTAATTACTTTGCAGATACTGTTCTTGTGTAGTTCATAGAGTACTGCTGGCATTAGGTTATGTGGCTAGTGTTATGTATATCTGCTATTTATTTATGAAAGCACCAGAATAAATGTTTATCACCAAGACTGGAAAGAAGTTAATTTAATGAAATTAAATAAGACTGGAATCGTATAGCTTGTAATCACTTGTGCTTTGTGTTGTCTGAGCTCGATCTTGACACATGCATATGCATTTGGAATTGTAATTGTTGTAGATACAAATCATTTTTTCAATTACTAGTATAACAATGTAATCAATATTCAAGATAACCTTTTTAAAAATCCACAAAAGTGCCAAAATATCTTTCACCGTAAATGGTTGAAAGGAATTTTCCTTAAAGTAGATTTGAAATGTCATGTCTTAACCCTATTCCTGTTGTATACAAGGTACTATTCAAATGTATGGCAAATCTAAATGTCTAAAAATGACAAGTTAGTCGAAAGTACTTGTTTATCTGTTTCCTAACTGGTCTTATGTTTCATATTGTTTAGGCCTGCACATCGATCTGTTTATCTTTTGTAAATATCCGATTTCTTAAGCGGTATACACAATGTCTTTTAAAGATTATTAAGATCAAGGCAAAAGCCTTTCACTTCAGCAGTAGTATCAACAACAAAAAATTGCTTATAAGAATGTTATCGATATTTAATTTATGGGAAAAGGTTTTGCTTGTTTTGTTTGTTTTTGTCGAGAATATTGGTTTCAAAGAGATATATATCGTAAAAGAGGATACGATTTCCTATGCCGTATTTAAATGTCAGAATGTGGAACAGACTTACTGATGACTGGCAAATTCATGAGGAGCAAGGCTGAAGCCTTTCATCGTTTTAACAGGTAGAATTAGTAGTAGCAGTATTGGTTGTAGTAGTACTGTAGTAGTAGTATCAGAAAACATTACTATTTTGTTTGGAATAATCACTGTCAATTACAAGACCGCAGATCGATCTTTTTATTCTTAAGTTCCTCGGACAGACAGAAATTCGGAGCGCAAAGGTACATCAGTATGATTTTAGTCTCTTATTAAGAAATATTCAGAGATATAACTAGTGATAAACCACATTACCCAGAGTCTTTTTGAATTGTCAAAATGGATTCACTAGAAGCGTGTTGTTTTTTTTTATTGCGTTTCATCATCGGAAATTCAGAATGTTAACTTATATACTTATGCTTCACACAAATATCAGTAAATTATGTTAAAATATTTGTATGCTTTAATTATTTGGGGGAAATACGCTTTAAAAACAAATTCATATAATTCATTTGAATAGCTGTTTGTATATGACTACTGCTTATCGTTTTGTTATGCAATATATCATTCATCACGAAATATGTTATGCCTTCTATGATATACCTTGTAAACAAGTTTTGTTTTGTTTTGAGTTGCAGTAAGAGTCTTTCTATTCCATAAAGTATCATCCATATTTTTTAATTAGAATTTAATATTCTAAATTAGTAAGAAAATAATTTTTTTTTTTTTCTATTTATCCTCTTTCGAGGGACTTTATTATTCAAAATGACAATTATTTACAATAATACAAAATTCACAGAGTCATAACATAACACATAGTGTGAAGACTAAAATTACATAAATCATGAACTAAATAATTGACAATACTTTTTCAACTTCGTTTATGTGGAATTTCTTCTTATTACATTTTATACTAAGATATGATCTAATTTCTACCTTTAATTCTTTAAATAAATATAAAGCATGCATCGTGTGATTTTTACTTCCAAAACAGTCTCTGATATAATTTCTATAAATAATGAATTGAGCAAAATTCAACATAAGATTTACTATATTCATTTCTTTTTTCTCTATTTCATAACCGATTAACAAAATTTGTTCGTTCAAAACAATTCTTACATTAAATAAACTATCGATTAATTTGAATAAAATCTTCCAATATAACGAAACTTTTTTGCAAGTAAAAAGAAGGTGGTTGCTTGTTTCCGGGATCTTACAAATATTACATAAATTGTCATTTTTAATCTTCCATTTACATAAGTTGTCTTTGCAGGGTAGTATCCTGTGGATAAATTTAAAATTATACTGCTTAATTTTGTTGTCATTTATAAAATGAAATTTAAAATAAAGTACTGGCTTCCAGTCGAAGTCATTCGGTAATTCAAAATAAGCGTTCCAAAAATAGATACACGGCAGTTCTTGTTTATTTCTTTCTAACATCATATTATAATAGTGTTTGGCTCTCATGCCCGCGACCTCAATGGAGTCACCTGTTACCATTTCAATGGAACTGGATTCCACTTCAGACGGTGAACCATTTACATATTGCCTCCTATTACGTAACTTCTGTAACCAAAAATTCGGAAACGCACTTTTTAACTTTGACAATTTAAAGGAGGAAAGTAATTCATTTTCTTGAAAATCAATACAAATTGAATCAACTTTTTTCCAAATACCATTTGCTAAGACTTGCTTCACTTTAAGGATATTATTTTTTTTCCAGTTTGGAAAATGTAATAACTCATTCCTATATTTAATATTACTATTGTACCAGATTATTTCATTTTCTATATCTGTTACTTTAAACATATCAATATATTTCAGTTCAGCCCAAGAACAAAACATGTCAACATAAAAGTTAGGCAACTTTCTTTTTCTACAAATATGATACATGTCACTCTTTTTGCAATTAAAATTCAAACAAAGAGGCACCTTCCCAATTTTCTGAGTCCAATATTCGAACAGAACTGTCCAAGCACTTTGTTCATTTCTCAAATATTTACAAATCCATGATAGACGGAGTGATCGGCATTTCGACTCTAAATCTACCATCCCTAGCCCTCCTTCTACTTCAGGATTGTAACAAATGTTCCGTTTCACTTTTTCTTTTTTAGAATTCCATAAAAATGAATAAACTAGTTTATTTATACGTCTTATTATTTTAGGAGGGATCGGGACTGCCGTAGCAGTATGTACTATCTGAGACATAACTAACAGTTTAATTACAACAACTTTTCCATATAGTGTTAGTTTTCTCATTTTCCATAAATCCAGTGTATTCTTCATTTTTTCCACTTTACTTTCCCAATTTAGGTCTTGAACGGCAAAACTATTTTTACCTACATATACACCAAGACATTTTATTGGATCTTCGGTAAAATGTAAATCTTTAACTTCAACATGATTCATATTTAATTTCATAAAATTTGATTTGGTCCAGTTGATTTTTGGTCCCGCATGTTCTCCAAACATTTCTACTTCTTTCATTATTTCTTTTATTGATTGAACACAATTAGTAATAATAGTCGTATCGTCTGCATATTGGACGATGCGTATATCTTTAAAATCAGATTTGTCTTCATTCAAGTATGGGACTTGGATTCCTTTTATTTTAGTGTTTTGTTTAATTCTCATAGCTAAAACCTCTGCAACAATTATAAATAAAAGGGCTGAAAGTGGGCAGCCTTGCCTAACGCCTCTTTCTATTGCAAATTTCTCTGATATCCAACCAAAATTTAAGACACGACCATGAGCACCATTGTATAATGTTTGAATCCATCTCAAAAACGAATCTTTAAATCTAAGTTCTCGTAACAAGGAAAATAGAAAATAATGATCAATGTTATCGAACCCTTTTTTGAAATCCAAGAACATCATAACAGCTTGTTTATTTTCAAGAAGACAATAATCAATAGTATCCTGGATAAGTCTGATACATTCAGATGCAGAGCGATTCTTTAAAAAACCAGCCTGATCCTCTGATACAAGTTTGTAGATTACTTTTTGTAATCGTATTGAAAGAATCCGAGCTGCAAGTTTATAATCAATGTTTAACAGCGAAATAGGCCGCCAATTATCTAAAACATTTTTGTTACCTTTCTTATACAATAACGTTAGGATAGCTTGACTTTGTGTACAGGACAACTGTTTTTTGTCGTAACCCTCATTCAGACTGTCAATTACCATATGTTTAATGTCCCCCCAAAAGCATTTATAAAATTCAACACTGAGTCCATCACTTCCAGGTGATTTGTTCAAATTCATTGACTTCAATGCCTCCCAGCATTCGTTCTCCGTAATTTTTCCCTCACACAAATTTGCGTCTTCTTCAGTCAAAACATGTAGATTTATATCGGATACATAGTCTTTAAATTTGTCAAACTCAGCCCCGGTATTATTTCCCTTATAAAGATTACAATAAAATTCTCGTATGCCTGTCAAAATCTTTTGTTCATCTCTAATAATTTTCCCGTTGATCTCAAGACAATCTATTTCTTTCTTCTTTCCTTTTGCTTTTTCAAGCTGAAGAAAATATTTTGTTGACTTTTCACCAAATTCAAGCCATCTTGACCGAGATCTCACAAATGCACCTTTGCACTGATATTCATACCATTTGTCTATTTTTTGTCTCAAACACTTCATTTTATCTATATCATATGCACATAAACCCGCATCTACTTTCTTACACAAGCTATTATATTCACTTTCCATATTAGCAATATATTTCTTTCTTCTCTTATTAACATCAACTGTATATTTCATACTAAATTCTTTAATTCTAATTTTACACATTTCCCACTTTAGCTGTTTGTCAAAATGACTAAATTCAATATTGACTTTACGAATAATGCGTTTGATATTTTCTTTATACACTTCATCATTCAGCATAGAGTTATTTAGTTTCCAACAACCATTTCCTCTGTTGTGTGCTAATATTCTAAGTTTCATGGATACCCCGTTATGATCACACTTCAACACTGGTTTTATGTCAATTGAACTGATATATGAAAAGTGCTCTTTCGACATGAGCCAATAATCTAGTCTTGAGTAAATGTTTAAAGATAACTGCCTCCACGTAAACTGTCTCCTCACTGGAAACATTTTCCTCCAAACATCTACTAAATTATTATGTTTCCGAAATTTTACAAAATTCTTTTTTGGTAAGTATGCATATGACACCCCACTTGTGTCCAGTTTTTTGTTTTGTACACAATTCCAGTCTCCACCTGCGATCATAACGTCGTTTTGTTTTCTAATCTTTTTCACCCATGTACAGAGTGATGAATAAAAATGCTCTTTCTGTGAATTTTTTGCAGGAGCATACACATTCAAACATAAGTATATTCGATCCTGATATGAAAATCTTAGTGCAACAGATCTACCATCACATTTGTGATATGTGTCAATGACAGTAATAGGAAGGTTTTCCCTAACTAAAATTGCTACACCTTTGGAATGGTTTGTACCATGATCAAATAAGCAAAGTCCTTTCCATTCTTTAGATATAATGCTTTCTATATTTCTTGACAAAAAGGTCTCTTGCAAAAAGGCTATGTCACACTTTTGTCGATGGAGCCAAAGGAATATTTTCCTTCTCTTCAGCACTTCACATATCCCTCGTACATTTAACGTAATAAAATGAACATTATCTCTATTTTCATTATTAACAGTTTCACAGTTGCTTTTTCCTTCGATCATTGTTTTTTTTCAGTGTTAATTTTCTGGTCTTTGTACTCACATTATTCTGGAATTTATTTCTTTTTCTTCGTTGATTTCTTCTTTCGTTTCAAAGACATTTTTCCTTTAGTGGTCGAGGATTTCAGGGGAGACTCGGCTGACAGAGATGAGTCATCCTCACCACTTTCGCTTGATTGGTCGAGGTCGCTGTCGGTTTCTTCCGCGTGCTTTTTGTCATCGCGGGTCTGGCCAAGGGATCTCGCGTAATTATTAATCGCTCCGTCCGATGCGTACGCGTGAGATGATCCCTTATTGCGTGAGGCTGATCGTGTTAATCTTCTAGGTGATCGAAGATCCAAGGCTTCAGCCGAGGCTGAGGCTGAGTCGACATTGCTACTCTGCGACGATTGGTTGGGAAGCTTCGGAATGAAGTCTGCGAGACGAGTTTGTCTTGTCTTGTTGGTAGCTTGAGTGGTTTCGTCCTGCGTTGTGCTGATGCTCTCGGATTCAACATGCGGGTGAAATAAAGAAGCGTCAGGCGTTGCTAGGTTACGAGGTAGCGCTTGTCGGTTCTCTGGGCATTCATTTTTCATATGCCCAGATTGTCTACACACTTGGCATTTTACCTCGTTTTGGCATCTGGAGACGTGGTGACCTAGTTGCAAACACCTGGAACAGGTTGCCTGTGCGCCGCTGGAATACTCAGGTTGCCCGGAATGATATACTCGAGCCATGAATATATTTCCAAAGACAAGCTTTCTAGGTAGAGGTTGAGTTGGTGGAGAAATATGCAGCACACGGTCCCCGTTTAAGCAATTGGTTAATTGCCCATTCACTCTCAATTTCTGGCGATAGATTTCTCCATGGATCTCGTATTTCATGTCCTGTAGTTTTGCCCTAATTACATCATCGCTCACTGATAATGGTATATCCTTAATGACGATTCTCGTGAGGTTTTCATCCCTTGACTTGGTAAATGGGTTCATGTCATAGACAGGAACGCTTGCCCCGCGTAGCGACAACCCATTTGATATCAGCTCTACACGATCAGTATGGGAAGTCAAGTATATGCGCCACAGCCGTCGAATTTGCTGAATTCCGGCAATGTTATCTCCATTCAGCACTTTCACGAGGCTAATATAAATTTCCTCCCCTGTAATTGGTTTCTTGTCCTCATTCCTTATACCGTCAGCCCGGATAAAAACGGGTTTGGGACCTTTGGGCAAATGCGATTCAGGGTGTGGTGTAGATTTCTCGGCATACATGTTACAGATCTCAGTTCAAAACGCCTAAAAACCAGAAGTACCGTTTTAGGTCCACAGAGAATCACAATTTTCTACAAAATATCGTAATAGATGCTTGATGCACGAAAAGTAACAAACGGATGGTTTTTCCTTTCGATGATATTTCTAGATATTTTATTCTGAAAAGTAGAGGATGCAAAAAGACGTCTTGACGCCGCAGTAGCGCCCTCTATCTCTAGAAAATAATTGAACAAGAAAATAATTGAACAATGAATGTGTACATGCTATTTAGACTTTGTTAGATGGAAGTAAAGTAGCTTAAATATATCTGATGTGAATTGTTATATTAAACGGATTTGGTACTATGCCTCGAAGGCCAATGTGTTTCAAGTATTTGAAAAATGAAATAAAAAGATTAAGTGTCAAATAGCATATTGTAATAAGTAGAGTTTTGTCAGAATAAATTTTATCTCCACTGATCGTATAGATATATTTATTTTACGCGCCTGACTTCCAATTGCTAAAATAGACCTGTTATATATGAGGGTTGAATTCATCGACTGATTTTTCTGAATAGGAAAATAATAGGAAAGTTGATAAAGTGGGCAGGTTCTCAGTGTTGATATTATATATTTTTGTAATATTTTACATTTAATCTAGATAAGAAGTTTTGTTAATGCTCTGAGTTCATATCTTTTGGTAGGCCCAATTTTTAAAGATAGTTATTTATTACAATAAGTCCACGTGTAATTGAACATAAAATATATATGCCATCACCCCCACCCCCCCCCCTCTCTCTCTCTCTATCCACTGTGTCATTCGTGGCTATTAAACCATCTTTAACTTTCTACATTCTTCTCGTATCTCTCTATCTCTCTCTCTCTCACACACACACACCCTAACACACACATGAACTCTCTTCTCCCTTTCTTTCTACGTATCATCTCTCTCTTTTCCTCCCTCTCTCATTTACCCTTTTCAGCATAGATAGAACAGTAACTGTAACTGTTAGAAAAGTAAAGTTCTCTGCATATACACCCCCCCCCTCCTTCAAATGGAATTGTTTCTAAATGAGAAACCTTTTAGTCTTTCAATCACTTCTTTTAAATAGACTGCAATTTTATTCACTACTTTAAAAGGGGGAATCAATCCCAATAGGTATAGGCATTCGCGACAGATACAATAAAAAAAAACAGTTCTTAGAGGTCAGATTTGTGGTATCCAATTCTCAAACCATGGCCAAGCAATCAGGCCTTAAAACCAACTCACATGTATGTTTTAAAATCGCTTTGATGGAAGCCATTGAAATTAATGAGCAAGTCCAAGCTGTTTTGTTTCATACGTTACCGACCACATCTCAGACTTTAGTATATCTGATCGTTGTATTAAGTTTATAGACCTACTAAAGCTTAGATATTTGACCAAATATTACGTAAGATGACACATTTGATGTCAATCGATGTTATAGTTGGTAATGTATGGGACACTAAATGACCAAATGCCTTGGACTTGCCCTAAGACAGATATTGTTTGAAGTGACCACACAATAGTTACCAAATTGACGACATTTTATGGATCTTATATTATTCTTAAGTTACAATGAGGACAGTGGACACATAATTTTCATGCATATCTTTCTGTTAAGAGGAAGAGAAAATACTGTGGAAGAAAATCAATGAATAGATGAGGAGAATTCGTTGTAATACTGGTACCAGATAACTATCACAATGTCTAAAATGGGACAGCTTGGTGAAGTGGGAGTAATGGCGTCCGTTGAGAGAGAGAGAGAGAGAGAGAGAGAGAGAGAAAGGCGTTAATCTGTGTTTGGGTAACGCCCTTCTGGCTGTCAGCAGACAATATATTCATTATAAAAGGCCTTGACTGCAAAAGGCGAGTTACAAAAATTTATATAAAAAAAAGGACCAACTTTTCTCTATTGCTCTTTCATTACAGTTCAGCGGAACCTCACTATAACCAGAATAAACTCACTAGGACCAAAGGGACTTGTCTTGTCTTGTTGTAGTGAAATCTTGTTACATGTATAACGCGATTCAAAAAATACATAGATTACAAAGTGGACTGGCAAAATTACTTTATTCCAATTTGAATTTGGTATAATAATGTTATTTAAAACCGGGGTCCACTCTCCCACTTTCAAATGCATTTGAAACATCTTTGAGGAACGGATATAAGAGTTTTTATGCATACCTGGACAAGTGAATGGAGAGAAGAAATGGTGGGTTACAACTTACATGCCTGAAATAAACACGAATAACTTTTTCTCATTATCCCATTCATACCTGAATCAATGTAAAATACGCTCCTTGGTGCAAAAGGTATTATAATGCAGGCCTGGACAGAAAGAATGAATTTCAGCGTGGTACAATACAATCATTTTATTTCCTATGTATCAATAATAGCTCATATTTGTAATTATAACTATCAGTCTGAACTCGATTCGTCATTTCCAAACATGTATCTCATGAAAGGTCCACAATGTGAAATAACATTACTCTGATTTAAAACTCGTATCACAGGCCTGAAATGCTAATACTTTATAAGTAGTATTTCTGATAATCTGCATAAGAGAGTTGAAGAAAAATTGAACATATGAACAGCTAGAAAAAGCAAGAGCAAGAGATTAATAAGGAGAATACGGGATAAAAGAAACAGGATGAGAGGGGGGAAATGTCTGAGAGAGAAACTCGCACTGCGAAGAAAACAGACATTTCATTTATTTATTTTTTTTAAGGGACAAAAAAAAAATGATGTACGGAGACGCACACATGAATGTTCATTAGTGATACAATATACAATAAAAACAAAAAGGCGACGTCCTTGTGTGGGCCCGTGCGTTGGAGTAGGCGTGTCGGTGTGTGCGTGTGTGTGTGTACGCACAGGAGCATGATTCGAACGCGTCCCCCTTTTTGTCATACAAGATTGCTCCATTCTCAATGAAAATAAGTTTGTACCGGCTTTCAGGATAATATTGTCTCTTCATACTAGATTTAATTTTCTTGTCCTTTTCTTCTGACTCTTACTTGTTTAACAAAGGCGAAATACCATTTCCTTTAGAACAAGATACTATTTCGTTTAATTTTAACCAATGCATAATGACCACGAAGCAAGTGACAGCATTGATCAGAGGTGTGTACTTGACCGAGGATAGGTGGTGATAGGGCCTTGTCCGCCCCCCCCCCCCCACTCCCCAGTATAAGATTTATATAAGAACATCTTCAATGTGACTTATTAGTGCAACCATTGTCAGCAGTTCAAAATATGTAAGTGCAAAAATTTAGTTTTAAACATTCTTGGCAACTGTAAAATTTAACGGGGGCTTTTCTTCCATTTTTGGAAGATTTTTTTAATATACGAAGACCTTTCCTTTTTCTATTTCTGCGCCCCACTTTTTTTTTCCTTTTTCTTTTTAATTGGCTAAGTCTGAACTCACCGAAATATATGCTCAACACCCCCATCCCCTCTGAAAATATTTCCTACTCCTAACTGACTATAAACTTGAACAAATGACAAACCGTTACGCTGAAATCCCAAAGAGAACATGGGCAATATCATTACGTAAAAAGGACGGTCGTTTCCACTGCCGGGGGGGGGGGGGGGCTTGGGGTCATTATTTTTTTTCTCACATCCTGTCTAATTTATGGGAAGTCGGTATATTCGATTATCATAAAGTCCTGGTCTGATACACGATTACAGCCTATAGTCTCAGTTTTTATTTCAGTATAAAGTTTAGCCCGAGGAGGCAGAAGACTTCGGGGGGATGAAATTCCATTAAAAAGGATGAATCATAACGAGATTGCTATAAATCTTCGAAAAATAATAATAATAATAATAATAATAATCTTTTAAAGTCCACTCCAAATTTTATTAAGTTAAACCGAAATGGAAATTCTTCTTGCCCAATTGTGAGCCCGGCAGCCACTGAGCAGCGCCAGATCGACGTTGCTCTATCCCTTATTGTTGAACGCCAAACAAGGTAGCAGCAACTCCCATCTTTGAACGTCTTTTGGTATGACGCTGCCGGGGTTCGAACCCACGACCTCCCGGTTGTGAGGCGGACGCTCTACTGACTCAGCCAACACACCGGTCTATAATAACTATAATATGGAGATGATTAAGTTTTTCAGTTGTTGAACTTTTCTCCATTTAATGTTGTATACTGAAAGTTGCATTAAAATGTATGTTACCTCAGATGTGGCTTGATAAATGTAAAAACAATATCTATTTTATTTCATTTATTCATTTGTCTTTTTTACCCTGGGTAGCCTAGTCAGTGATTAAACACTGTTATCATTAAGGGCCCTGCACACAAAACATACATTGAAATATAACATTATACATGAATACGAAATGATACAATGTACTAATAAGTTAGTCCAAGCGCAACTGCAGTAATCTGCGGCATAATTAGTACGTTGGCAAGAATTCTAGCACTATTTAATGTCATATAGTTCCTGAGTCTACTAAGAAGGGCAATATGAGATCCTATTTTCTTGCTTGTTACCTCAACATGGTTTTGCCAGGTAAGTGATTCGTCTAACCAGGTACCCTAGTACTTAAAGGTCGCAACCCTTTCCAAGGTGTGATCATTCATCTTAACATTCACTGGATGTACATAATTCAGTTTGTGTGATGTGCCAAATATCATAATTTTAGACTTCTGTGGGTTCAGTGTTAATCGGTTAGTTTTTTTAGCCACTGATTCACTCTACAAAGATCAGCACTTAATTCTATTTCGATATCGTGTTAGCCTGTTCAGAATATTCAGAGAAGAATAATGTCAGATGTAATCTTGAAAAAGGGGAATTAAATTAGTACACAACACGATCAACAAAATCAAAAACACCGTGACATCACACATGGACAAAACTGCCATGGAGAGGACCTCCATATAAATAGCGATCTCAAATCAATCTTTTTGAATTCCATTCAGTTTTACCCGATTGTCCTCAAAACTATTCAGATTATATATATTTCCATTTTCAAATTCTTGATATTAAATAATTATGCTTATTATGTAATATGTCTTTTCATTCTCTCAGTATTAGTGGAGGATTCCCCTTTAACTCTACGCATTTTAAGGACTCTTCGCATCAAAGTCTAAAGGTTGTTTGCGGTTTTGCATATTAGACAAATTATTGCTATGTCAATATGTATATAGTTATTGACATTATCCCAGAGAAGTACTCTAGTCATCATGATATTCAATATGTAGGTTCTGTTATGATTCTATTTCATAGCCGAAGAGCAGGACAGTTTCGAAGGCCATACTGGAATTTTGGAAACCAACCAGGTGAGTTCTTGACCTTATTACATACAGACCGAGAAGGAATAAATACGGATCTCCCTCCAAGCAGAATTTGACAATGGACAAAATTTGCCCCCCCCCCCCCCTCCTTGTAAAAAAAAAAACCTGGCTACGTCACTGGTCTATATGTTTACCGGCAATGAAATTCATCAAATCTGAAAGAATAATTCTTGTTCTCCAATGATAACCTGGGCCCCGTAACATAAAGAGAGATTAGCGATTAATCGCTATTTCTTATCAATCGCTAATAGCAATTAATCGCTAAAATCCGTAACATAAAGCCTCCCTCCAATCCAACGCTATTAGCGTTTGATTCATTGCGATCGATCGCTATTGTGATCTATTTAACTCTTGTGAAACGACTGGTACATCGAGTCTAGTGATTTTCATCACTTTCATAATTACGCGCGCCACTGCACTAGTGGAGCCTGCAGCTTTATGCATTCGACGCTGGCAAGTGGGCCGGACAGGCCCGGCCGGGCTGAGCGCTAGTGCTTCGCTGGCTAGCTAGCTAACGAGGTGCATCAGTCGACGAAACAGCTCCGAAGTTCGACGTCGGATTGGAGGGGTAAGTTGGACGATGAAATATTATGACCCGTCATTTAATGTTTAAATATTATTTGTGAAATAGCTGTCTTTCGATGATAGTAAGCTATGAATATTTGAGTAGATATTTTTTCATTAAATAAATATTGACGACAATTTGCTGTGTGACTGCACTGTGCAACTGCAGGCAAATGGCCGAATTTCGCGTTCGGGCTGCTTGGACGATATGAAACTTGGGGAGGTCCATTGCTTTCCTTAATTCATGGAAAGAGCAAAAGTTAAAAGGAATTAAAAGGAGATAATATTGGAGTTTAGATACAATTTACGTGTGGTCTAAAAAACGGTCATTCAATTTCATTGTCGCTTCAAAAACAGTTTTTGGATGTTTGTCCTAGCACTTACATGACTTACTTAGTCTTAGCAGTAAGCCAGTATTTCAATTTTCATGATTTTGCAGCCTCTCCTGCAGTCAAGGGTGATCTTAGACGGAAAAGTTCGATGATGAAATCGCCATTTTGTTGCTGAACTATCATTTTGTCTGGGAGTATTATTATAGGCGTCAATCACTCATACTTAGCCATAGGCCCAAGCATGTGTCGGACTGTCAATGTCATGACTGTACCCTGCAATCAATCACTGCGGCAACACCAGCCTCAACAGACAACACCACTGATCTGTATGAAAAGAATCTTTTCTTTTCATACATTCATCTGTATGAAAAGATTCTTTTCATACAGATCAGTGCTCAACACCATATTTGAAATCAGCCTGGTGTTAGGATTGACCCCTCAAAATTTGACTTGTATTTCCGGTAGTCAGTGTTGTATGCTGATGTTGAATGTCGCCTGCTGAACCGAGTATCAAGGTTTGTGCTGGCAATTTATGATTTATGTGCAATTTCCCTATGCACCAACACCAATCTCTCGACACTCCCTATTCGTTATTTCAAGTACGGTGTTTGTGTTGCAATCGTACATGTTATTCCTGCTTGCCCCTGGCAAAGTAGTGGCACTTTTTTCTACAACCACTCCCCTGATAGCAGACTGACGTCTTAAGGACGTCTTAAAGACGAAAAGTTATACGTCTTAATGATGTCAGGTAAAGACGTCAAAAAGTCATCAGTTTGCACCCACGTTTGACGTCTTAAAGACATCGTATTTTTATATCATTATTACGTCTTATTGATAAAAAAAGACGTCCATATGACGTCGTTTAGACGTGTTATTTTTACCCGACAAACGTCATATGGATGTCTTTATGACGTCTCATAGACGTGTTTATTATCAAAATAAGACGTCATTTGGATGTCTTCAGGATGTCTCTGAGACATGTTTATTATCAAAATAAGACGTCATTTAGATGTCTTCAGGATGTCTTTTAGACGTGTTTATCAAAATAAGACGTCATTTAGATGTCTTCAGGATATCTCTGAGACGTGTTTATTATCAAAATAAGACGTCATTTGGATGTCTTCAGGATATCTGCAAGACATGTTTATTATCAAAATAAAACGTCATTTTGATGTCTTCAGGATATCTCTAAGACATGTTTATTATCAAAATAAGACGTCATTTTGATGTCTTCAGGATATCTCTAAGACATGTTTATTATCAAAATAAGACGTCATTTGGATGTCTTCAGGATATCTCTAAGACATGTTTCTTATCAAAATAAGATGTCATTTGGATGTTTTCAGGATATCTCTGAGACGTGTTATTATCAAAATAAGACGTCATTTGGATGTCTTCAGGATATCTCTAAGACATGTTTATTATCAAAATAAGACGTCATTTTGATGTCTTCAGGATTTTTATTAGACGTGTTTATTATCAAAATAAGACGTCATTTGGATGTCTTCAGGATATCTCTAAGACATGTTTATTATCAAAATAAGACGTCATTTTGATGTCTTCAGGATTTTTATTAGACGTGTTTATTATCAAAATAAGATGTCATTTGGATGTCTTCAGGACATCTCTGAGACGTGTTTATTATCAAAATAAGACGTAATTTGGATGCCTTCAAGATATCTCTTAGACATGCTTATTATAAAAATAAGACATCATTTAGCATCCTTTGCATGTGTAGTCCCTAAATAAGACGTCATTTGGACGTCTTTACGATGTCCTTTAGACAGGTTAATCCTTAAGTCGTCATATCCTTGATCATATTTGGTAATGCCTCTGGCACTTGCATGATGTGAGCAGAGGAATAAAAAAGTGTCTTTTGTACATCCTGAAGACATGGTAACAACAAAGAAGACATCAGAGATACCAAATCATAGACGTTTGATGATTCGAGACTTGTTAGCGGATTCAGAATACAGTAGATGTGTTTTTTTTTCTTGCATTGTCATTTCCGACTTCTTCGTGCAAGCACACGGAACAGATGCTGAGGAACCATACACTCAAGGCCCGGATCCAATGGGAGGTGAAGGCATTACTCCCCACACAGGCAACATCTGTATTTCCCATTTCCTGGATCCAGGCCTGCAATCAAACAATAACACAGAGTATACGAATTACATGCAAGAGCAACATCAAGCTGGCATTAGTTTTATACTTCAACCTTTAATAAGTATACATAATAAATATGACAACAAATACCCATGTTGGCAGCATGCACATATTAAATATACATGTATCAAGAAATACAAGAAGTTGCTTCGATAATTCCTACAGTAAAACAAAGCTTTGCTGGTAACCTTTATGTATTACGGTTACAATATATGTACGTGGTGAACATCTAATAAAATTTTCCTTTTTTTTAATAAAAAAACCCCCATGATTTGTCCATACATGTACATCTTATATTTTGCATCCTTTCAAAGCAAAAACATATATGAAAACAAAAATAGTAACTTAAATTCACGTAAGTGAATCTCCCCGTTGATAAAGCAAAATCAAAATTAACCCATATTCCTTTCCAACCCTAATCATGTTACGGAACTGAGCTCGTGTGACGAACCATATCATGTGATTCAACACACGTACATGAGCAAGAACCACAGAACCACTACTGCAGGTAATAATTTTTACTATATTACCTTATTTTGCTTATATTAGTTTGTACATTTTATTTTTGTTTTTCCTAAGTTCCTTTCAGTTCATTTACGCTTGCCATTAAGTTTGTTTCTTATATTTTGTTGTAGATCCTTGAAAAAGGCTTAATATTTAGCCGAAAGCTCGGAGAAGAATATGTGGTATATACACCTAAGTCGGGTCTTGTGCATCTTTCATTATTTTTACTCACAATCTCACAAGACGGCCTTGATCATGGTAATGAGTTTGGCACACGTTTCATTTGATGGATAGATGGACGGATAACTCCAAACTCCAACTCCAAAACATATTGCCTATGGCACCCAGCAAAAAGGTGGGTGCCTGTTATGGCATAAAAAAAAAAAACCAGTGTGTGGTCTCATATTTCTGTTATGGATAGGATTTTCCCATGCGACCTTTAGTACAATTTCTTTGCATTTGCAATTTTGTTCTGTATTTGAACCCCACAATTGACCTGAACTGAAGATAGAGCAAAATCAATCTCACGGTCATGTCCTCAGCTCAGGCTAGAAAAGGAACTTGTGTTTCTGATCACAAGGAACGGGTATTGCATAACATCTCAATTTGGAAAGATTTTTGGCACATCATTTTTGGATAGTGCTTAGAGATAAATACATGTTTATGTACATAAAAATATCATGAGCTTTCAATATGAAAGGATTATTAAAAAAATCCTTTCTCCCTGACTTTTTTTCTATTTCCAACACTGATCAAATGGCACAACTTGTAACATACAAAATCAATTTCTACTCATACTTCATACATTTCAAATAACTACTACTACTACTACTACTACTACTACTGTTGAAATTAGATACAAGTAAATAAAAGTATAAGCAAGTGATTAAAAAAGAAAACATCCCAGGAACTGTTTCACAAAGAGTAAAGCTGGACTTGAGTCATGTTTAAATGACAATGCGCAATTATGATTTCCAGTTCAAAATCTCTTTGACTGACTATCCAATATACATGAAGCATACATCTTCTGACTCTTTTCTGAGCTTGATCTGACTAAAGCAGTGATACCAACAAAAAAAAAGTCAAATTCAACTCTTGAAGCTATCCCCAGAATGGCTAAGATAGGGTATACAACTGTATTATAGGCAAGATATTCACTTTTGAGGTATGAAATTCATCAGCTGCAACAGTGTGTGCTATCAGTTATCAAATAACACCAAAAATACAAGTTTATAACAGTATATGACAACATGTATGCAAAACACAATATCAACAGTAAATGTCGAAGATTCCCCCTCTAAAAGTGGGGGGGGGGGGGGTACAATGAAAGACAAAAATATATCTGGCAGCATTGACCATAAAAATACATGTATGTCAGCCTTTATTTTGTTGTATTTTGGGCTATGATATATTTTTCAGCTACAAAGGTAACAGTTATTATCTTATGTATATCATACACATTTGATTTAGTATAACTAATTAGCTTCGCACAAAAAGAATTATGAGTTGTTTAAAACTTAAAAGAAAGCCATAAAGATCAACAGTGAGTGCAAAACTTTTCCATCAAAACAATCAGAAATGTTAGGAATGGAATATAATCGTAATCAAAAGTATAGTGCTGTTGTATTGATTACCCAAGACAAGGCTAATCTATACAGGTTGAGTGCTGCATAACATTTGCACCTTCCTGATTTTGCTAAAGGTCAATGATAATTAATAATTTTTTTTCTGTAAGAAAGTAACACAAAGTTATTTCTATTGATCACTAGTTTGTCTTGATTATACATGCTGCTTTGTCTATTCTGGGGTGACTATCCACCACAGTATAGTAACAATAAAAGTGTGTTTAACATGGGCAGATATTGGTGGATGCACAGCTATATCATGAATACAACATTGTCAACCATTGTTTTGTCGACAGGTGATGAAGTCAGCTACATGTAGCTATTTGACTTGATATTTTGACCACCAAATTTCTACTCAACAACAACAATAGTATGTTAAAAAATAGACCTCCACTTGCATGTTCTTCTTTCCATCTAAAAAAAAAACACAACTAAAAATTGATGGGTGCAGTACAGATGCTAGATAACCTTGTACCATAGTTTCAAGGGAAATCTGGAGTAAAATCTGTGTTTGCTGGTGCAATGAACACCTTTTTGTACAGTATACGAATCTAGGTCAATTTGAAAGTATATCGAGGGTCAGCAAAATGCTCTACTCCCTGACATAGATCATTGTGTATGGCTGTGATGGTACCTTACACACTATGCAGCTAACACACCTTGTGTCATACTCTTGCCAGACCAGGCAAGTGGCCCGGCGGCCGCAGTGGCATGGCTGTTCAGCCTGGAGTTAATGTTGTGCCTACTATTGAGTGAACACATCATGCTTGCACTAGCTAGGTAATCTTTGTGGCGTACTAGCTATTATGCCACAAAGATCACAAAGCTAGTGCTAGGTCTCCTTCATGCAACTCCAGCCTTGACCATGGACAAAGTTTTCTTGAGTCAGCCCAGAAACATGCAAACACCACTGATTGACTGCCTTTAACTGTGCCCCTAAAAGTTGCAATCAATATTTGTATATCATGCTCATAAAATGAATATTCTATAGCAAATACATGTATCACATATACATTGACATACAGTTTGATACGGTGCAAACAGTTTAAATAAAAGTATAGCTATAAATACAAATGAGCTGCAGAAAAATGAGATACATATCACTAATAAATTGGCAAAGACTTCCAACAAAGAAAGTGTTGGGAATGGAAGCACCATTGCACCATAACTGCAATAGAATTGGCTTGGTTCAAATGAAAATATCTTTGGCAGCAACAGAAAATTAAGAAAATATGTTGCCATTTTCCCTAACTTTTTGTTGAATATTTGTTTACTTATTGAGGTAAAAAATTTACGCTGAAAATTTTAGTGTAGGCCATCAGTTAACTGATAATGTCAAGACTTATACTGGAAAGTCATTTTCACCATCCTCACCAATGCTACAGGCACTTCATTCACAAAGGAATATTGTAAAATAGCGAAACCCTTATTACACACGCAGCACCTGGACTGTACTAGAATATTTTACAGAGGGGTTTATAGCACAACCATCAACGTCAATCATATGGCCTTCAACATCATTGTATACTGTTGCTCATAATGTTGGAATAATTCTTTAATTTTTTTTTTACCTCAGAGTGCTCTATCAATCGATTATTACAATACCATTTATTCATTTTTCCAGTTTTAAGTACTCGACTGGGTACGTCCATGATTCAGATGTACAGAAATAGCCCAATAACTAAGAAGTCCCTGGTTTGAAATAGAGTTGATGACATCTAAGAAGTACCGTTTTGTAAGGAATTAAGAGTAATTACCAATGCAGAGTAATTAAAGTGCCATGGTTGCTTAAAGCCCCTTTCACAATTTCGTCTGCGACCAGTTTGCGACCGCCTGCAATAGATTTTTCGGGGTGTTGCACGACCGATCGCTTGGTGTCTTGCGACCACTCGCAGTCGTTGCAGGCGGTCCCACGAACCTGAGGCGGTCGTGACTGGTCGCATCTGAACTTTGAACATGCTCAAAATCCAGACACGACCAGATGCGATCGATTCACTCGCATTAGGTCGTACGACCAGTCGTGCGATTCTCGTATGAGTGTTGCACAACGTTGCACGATTAGATGCGAGAGTTCGCACGACTCAATAGTCGCAGTGGGTGGGCTGGAGGTCGTGCAACACTCGCACGTGCGCTAGCGACCTATAGCGACCAGTCTTGCAAATGGGTGCGATTGTGCTAAGACCATGAGACTGTTGCACGACCGATCGCAGCACATCTTACAACGTTTGAGACTGTATGAGACTGTATGCGACTATTCCTCGGGGGTATATATAGGGGGACTATGGAGATGATCCTCTGCAACAGGGCCGTCCTCTAACAACTTTCTCTTCTTTTTAACTTTCTTCTTTGGCATCTTGACTATTAAGAAGGCCAACTTGAAACTGACTACCGGTCAATTGTCGAGGGGGTTTTTATACCCCACGCCACTCGCACGAATACTCTCACGACCACTTGCACCGATCTCATTCAATTGCACAAGCGATCGCATGGTCTCACATCCACTCGCACGACCATGCAATCGATCGTGCGACTATTGTGATTGGCGTCAAGCCACTCGCAATCACTCGTGCAACTCTCGCATGTGAACGCAAGACCACTCGCACGAGCATATGCGAGCAAATTCGACTTACTCGTGCAACGGTCTCTTCTAGTCGCTTTTGTTTTACGACCGCTGTTGCATTTGTGAATGCCTTTCTGCGACCTGATGAGATCGGTGGCGATTGAAGCCTGTTGCAGCCTGTCATGCGATCAAATGGTCGCAAACGGTCGCAGACCAATTGTGAAAGGGGCTTTATACGCATACATGTAATAATACATGCTTTAGGATTCATGCGAGACAATACTTATTCAGTTTAGTTTATTGAAATCTGAGGATGTGTACATTCATTTATTGTGAACCCTTCATAATAATTTCATAAATAGATGTACATGTACACATGCCAACAATTTCATTCCAACTTTATGAACAGCAGTGCAATAACACATCAAAAATAAAAGATAACATCATGTGACAATGAACAGAAAAAAGAAAAGTAAAAAAAAAATAAATAAATAAATAACGCCTTCGGCACACACCTTCAGTGGGTGGAGGCATAAAAAAAGAAAACATATACATAACTAAAGCAATCGGCTGTCCTGATCAATTGGATTCAGCTTCAGCTTCCTCAACAATCATCTCTTCAGGTGATCCTGGTGCTGGTTGCAAATTCCAGGGTCCCGGGAGTGGCTTTGGTAAGCGCTGATATGCATATCTTAAATATCGCTTCATAGCCTCTTCTTCATCCTTTAATTTTGTGTCGTGTAATCCAGGATTACTTCGTACAGCATCTGTTGAAAAAATAGATAACTTAAAACTCTAGTCACACTAGAGACAGGATCAGCAAGAATGCTGTTGGAATGAAATTCTGTGGTAATTCTTGTATATTTGAAGTGCATTCATAATATTGCAACTGCATTCTGAGAACATTTGATCTTCAGGCCGATTATAAGAGCGGCTGAAAATTTTTTCTTATTTACAAAACTTTTGAAGTGCATTCAGAGTAAAGAAATACAGAATGGCATTCAAAGTGTATTCTAAGTTTCTAACTGCAACCCGACTACAAACTGTTTGTACAGCATTCCAACAGTATATATACATATATGTATATAATAATAATAATAATTAAACATTCTTATATAGCGCATAACACATAAGCATAATTGCATGTCTCTATGCACTTAGTAAGGAAGAGAGGAAAAGTAATGAAAAGATGCACTGGGTTCATAATTATAATTTATCAAATCTCGTAAGACTGGGGTTATTGATTCATGTTTCTTCGTACGTGTAGCAAGTCGGGCTGCAGAATTTTGAAGGAGTTGTAGTCTTTGAATTTGAGAAGGGAGACCAGAAAGCAAACTATTACAGAAATCAAAGTGGCACATAACAAAAGCATGGATTAATCGTTCAGTGGTTGATCTATCTAAAAAATTAAGAATTCTTCCTATTTTGTGTAATCCAAATGAAGTTGAGCGAAATCCAAATGAAGCTTATTATGTGCCAAATGATTCTGGTAGATAATGAGTAATTGATCAGTAATTACTTTATAAGCAAGGATTTCTCTAATTAGACGGGTCTTTTCTCCGAGGTATAATTGATTATGACCGATTCGCGAGCCTACAATTTTCACCATGCTGGATTTGCAATTAGATTTTGTTATTTCAAAACGCTTGGCATGTTTAATCTATGTCTGAAGCTACTGTGATTACTGGAGTTTGGCTTTAAAATTACGGTCAGTTGCTGTTGTAAAGTCAGTCGGTATCAAGAAGTCATGGGGTCAACAGTTAAGGGATTCTTACAATTTCAATTTCTTCCCAAATGTTGCCCGAAGTTTGAAAAACTAGATAAATCCTTGACCATCCGAAGTCAAGTTAATGCATTCTTCCTTGCCAGATCAGAAATATATCACTTTTAATTATGAGAAAAATATTCGGATAAATTTAGAGTATGAAAACAAACAATTTTCACAAACACAAAGACATCTGTGATCTTAAACAGAGAAATCTGTCTGTTTGGAGGAGAAATAACATTTTCTGACTTTTAAGATTCTTGTCCTATGCAGACAGAGGTCTCCCACAGGCACCGTACGAGGGGTGGCTTGCACGATGCTTAATCACTATCCCTATGGGAGAATTGGGTGAGGTGCCTCATCCGATATGATTACGGCTAAACTAAAGTCAGGAATTGCAAAATAACAGCCTAAATACTGAAAATGATATCTTATAAAAACAGCTGGGTTACCAGCTTTTTAAAATTTCCAAGATTTGGGTAAAATTTTCAAGTAAAATATGGCAGTGTATGGCTCGCTGATATACTTCCTCAGCAAATGCAAGCGCAAGCCATGTACATGCGCACTGTACATGTCGGTGCACAACACACATTCTAGCACTCGCTCTCATCGAGGAAGCAAACTGATGAGCCATACACTACCTTGTATTTACATAAAAATTTCAACCAAATGTCAGAAATTTGAAAAAAGCTGGTATGCCCACTGTATTGAATACATCATTTTTAGTATTTAGGCTGCTATTTTCTAATTTTTATATGACTTTGGCTTAGTTGTAATCGTGTCGGGTGAGGCACCTCACCCGATTCTCTCATAAGGACAGTGGTTAAGCATCATGCGAGGCACCCCCATTCGGTCTATGTAGGGCTTTGTCTCATGAAGGTCCCAACAGGGAATCTACCATCCAATTTCTGATTGGAATTGGCAAACCGTTGCACAGTTATACAAATTTTACAAAGTGCTCCAGACTGAATCCTAATTACCCTACACGTAATTTGTAGAGATTCCCCTGACTCAGGAATAGTTTTTAAAATGCAACTGCTTTTTAAATTTATATTTTATCCAAATAAAATGCTTTATATTTACCAAATATTACACCAATCACTCCTTTCAGCATGCAGAATTTGACCTTGTCACCTCGCTGACCTTTCCAGTTGTACTTGTTGGCAAGCCTGATTTCCATCAAGGTCTGCAACTGTCGATTCACAGCTTCCACCACTGTTCCTCCTCCTACTTTACTCATCATGGACATCTGGAGTATGCAATAAAATCTGTGCTATTACTTGCCTTTTCATGCATCACCTTCATAATTTAGATGCACAAGCAATCAAGTATATGAACTGATCAGTTTTAGAAAATCCTCAATGGCATTACTCTTGTTTATCATTCCTGAAAAACATCACAGCAAGGGGTGAATTTCCAAATACTGTTCCCAAATGGCACACAAATATCTATGAAAAAAAGAAAAAAAAATTGGAGGAAAACATTTTTTGCTGAGCCTGAAAACTGCTTGCTTTAGAATATATCATTCTAATGTATTTTTTGAATTGATATAGAAATCATAAATACATTATTGTTGCCATCAATATGGTTAATGAATATGTTCCGAGTTTAACATGGAAAAATATTCTAGCACTTGTCTTCCTGCACTTAAAAAAAAAATCTTTAAATTGCTATATAATCAATCATTTATGGAATTAAGTAATTTTTTATTTCTTCTTTTGTTAACTTTAAGGGTAACAAGCAGCATACTTGAATTATGCTTGCCAATGGCATAATCGAATTGTATTAAACTAAGACTTAGAATAAAATAAATCTTCACTTCTACTTTTGACAACTACACGTAACATGAACAGGAGGTCAAGTTTCTTTCACTACTTCAATTCAACATTAACACATTTTTTGCTTACAAAATACTTTCTCTTTGACGCATCCTTCAAAGCATCATTTAGTGCGGTCATCTCCTCCACATGATTAAGAGGCAGAGAGGGTATGTCGTTTGGCTCGACCTCCTCCTCCTCTCTCCCTTGCGTGATGATATGGAGAACATGTCGAAGAACCTTTGAATTTGCTTTCACTTCTTCCTTCAACGCCTCAACCTTAATACACAGGCACTTGAGTTCTGAAAATAAAATCCATTAAAATTTCTGTAATTCATAGGGTTTCTATTCTTTGTTAAACTTCTATCCTCCTTCATGTCAGTTTTTATGTTGTATCAATTTTTATGTATTTCTTTTTCAAGTCTTTGGCTCTCATTAGTAAGACAGTGGATGTACATGTACAACTACTGGGAACCTCAATGGAGCATACTGCATACAGAATTTTTTGTCAGTTTATCAAAAGTGATTGATGGAGCCTCCCTCCTCCATCATCCCCAGGTGGAATTAAAAATCAGGGGGTAGTGTATCATTTTTGCAGAGTTCAACTGTAACTGCAAGTTTTAAATTAAACAACATTTAATTGGGGATTCTCTGTAATGTTTTGAGGAGAAAACTTCTGTGAAATGATGAAATAAGCAATGCTTCAGTGACAAAAAAACAAACAAAAAAAAAACAATATATTGTACAATAAGTTGTTGATATTTCACTCTTGGCATATTCTTAGTTTACTAGAAAAGTGACTCGCCGGATCAATACCACAAATAATTCAGAAATTTATGTTTCTTGTCTTTTTACAGCACCTAAAAGAAGGGATTCTAAGCTTTAAATGATACAGTGTATATAGCTTGCCTAACAAGGACAGTCTGAATGCTTATAAATTACCCATTGAAATACGCTAGTCTTTCAAGGTCATGTACAAAACAACGGAGAAAATGGGTTATAAGAGAAGGGACATATTTTGGACCTTAATGCGATTAGTTAATCAAATCAATGCACAGGCCCTTATTATGTTTGGCGATTTTCAGATTTCGTACTTCGTACTCAAGTCGTAGGCCATAGCCGTACATCGGTAGGGTCTTACTCTACTTTAGTCAACTTTCAGTTTCACTTTTCAGCTAACAGTAACAATTACTAACATTAGTAACAAGATAGTAACAGTTAGGTCTAAACTGTTTGGAACAATCGCAGAATACCCTACCATAACAGAGTAGACAACACATTTAAAGAACGATGCATTCATACATAACATGTCATATATGCATGTAGTCTAGCCAGAAAATGGTAGGGTATTCTACAATCATGGCAATTAAGCCGTTAGTTTTCATTAACATTAACGTACTTTGGCTTGCTTTATTACTAAAGTCAGATGATATTTTTAAAAAAATCTCTTTCAATTGTTGATCACTGACACTGACTACTTTCGTAGCAAGTCTAACTCTCTAACGTTAACTTTATAATAGTCTAACCGTTAACATGGTTAACCAGGTTTCCGTTACAAAAAGCCATAGGCATAGCCACTCATGCCACTCAGCTCAAGTTTTTTAACCGTCAACCATGTCAACCGTCGACCGTTAAGTTAACGTTAGACATGTTGTTAGAATTAAAAATTAAAGAAATATTTTTATACTTAATCAACAAAGACAAACGGTACGGTATGCAAATTCAGTACAGGTTGATGTAGACCGAGTACCGGTAATTGTATAAATTCAATGGGAATACTGATCTCTAAAGTAAAAGTAAAGTAAAATTTTCTTAGGCAGGCCTTGGCTAGTCAGTGTAGTCGGAATCAGACACGTGCATTATGCGTGCAATGCATATATGGTCATTTTCACAGTAAAGGGTGTAACTTTTATCAAACAGGGTCAAAATTTCAAAATATGTTTCCCTAAACATTTCTACTAAAATTGTTACTAGAAATGTCTAAATTATGGATTTTTTTTGGTTCTGGAGCTTAAACTACTTGTGAAACCTGGAAAAATAATGAACAAATGTGACAAATATGATAAATTTGAACAAAAACAACATTTTAATGCTCTTGCTTAAATAACAACATTTGTTAGGCAAATACTATTCAGTTGCCATTTTTCATTTACCATCCTAATGTACTTGAAGGCATAAAAAGCTTTTTTGGTCAAACTTATTCGGTCTTTAAAAAATTTCAATGTGTTTTTCAAATTCAAGACAAAATATGACTTTGACATTTACATTTTAAAATTTACCTATCTTTCAAGAGTTAGAGCAAAGTAAGAATTATTATACAAATACCATTCAGTGAGGGCTAATTACTAACGAAAATTCCAAAGAAATCGCATTTCAATTGAGGAAGTTGAAAATTTCTTATGTGTGTGTTTCGGAGACTTCAGTTAACAGTGTTAGGTGTTTCGGAGACTTCACTCATGGTAACATTGTATAAGTCCCTCTATTTAGGTAAAATACTTATTGAAATTGAAATTTATTCTTAATTGTGAACTTAGACCTCATAAAATTTGTTAAACATAGTAGACCAACTTTATATCTCAAGCAACAGAATGTCAAACCTTATATTTGTGACTTAACGGTTAACTAAAACAAAGACAACCGTTTCCCATGTTGGATTGTCCTTGGCTGGACGTTCAGCTATTAAAGTAACATAGCACTACAAATTAAAGAAAAATTCCATCTGATAAAACAGCTGAAATGTTCAAAACATATCTTTTGGAGGCTTCAGATTAACGGCAATGCTTGTTTCGGAGGCTTCACTCATGTTAACATACTATGTTTTCCATTACTTAGGTCACACATTAAGTAAAATTCAACATCACTCATAATTGTATGTTAAATTATTAACACAACACCTAAAACATTTGTTTACAGAGTAAAAATACTTGGTTAATACATCGTTACAAAGTATTTTTTTCTTAATATTTGAGATTTTTGTTGAGTAGACAACATAAGAAAGCCAGTTAACAGAATGCATGTGGGTTTTAAATCTACATTATGTTGATACTCAAGGAAATACACAGTCAAGTAACTATGTAATTCCCAAGGAAATCACTTTTGTCATATTAAAAGTGAAATATTCAGGAACATATTCTCACTAGGCTCCAGTAAAAAGTACTTGTTTCGGAGACTTCAAACATGTTAACACACTATATTGTCCATTACAAAGGCACTATACAAAGCAAAATTGAACCTTACTATTGATAACATGTTGAACTGTAGGCCTACATAACCACTCAATAAAACACTTGTTCACATAGAAACCATTAATGGTTGATACATGTATCATTACCCTACACTTGTGTCTTTGTCTTATTTTCTTCTTAATGCAAAGAATGAAATTTCTGTACAGTATGTCTACATGTAGGCTTCCACGAACTTGTTCATTATGTGTTTAACATTTAAACAGTCATTCATATTTCTGAGACTTCAAACATGATAACACAGCATATAAGTCCACTAACAAGTACAATAACAAGTGAAATCTAACTCTACTTTTGAAACTTAGTACTTCAATTTATGCCTTATTTTAAGTAGTCAACTTCTGCAAAGAAAGTAAATGTCCAAGTACTCTATAATAGACTGTCAGCTGAAAACCAATAGTAAGGTAAGTATTTACATGTGTTGGTCCTGGAACACCACTGTGTTTTAATTCTTATTTCAAATAAAATTTATCTGCCAACATATCCAGTTCTCCTTCTTTGAACTTGTAAAGGTAAGCGCTGCCAGCTGGGGTCATGGTTGGTAGAGTCATCTTCTGCATTACATCTGTTTTGGGGTGAAGGGCTTCACGTTCCTCTATTCTTGCACATGAACTTGACTTGAAAATCATTTATCACAGGTGTTACCTGGCAGCAAAATAAGAATAAAGCAAACTGATAAACCTTCATTAAAAAACAGCGAAACAGCTTTCAAAATCCATTTCACTTCCTTGAAATCTCTCACAATCCTATATTTGAATTCACCTTGTTAACTTTGATCAGTACGACACCTGATATACAGTGTGTCCCAGAAAAAACGAAACCGAGATTGATCGATGCATAATCATATCTTTATCACAATTATGATTAATAAGTGGCACATATTTGTAAAGCTTAGAGTCTCTTCTTTCCTGCGATATCACTCATATGATACATATTTCACGCATGAGTGAATAATAACAATGTGAAGTTGGGATGTCAAAAATTCATTTGGCCAACGATGTTTGAATTTTAAAAAGATAATCACATGTCTAAAAAATTCATTTTCCGCCCTTTCGTTTGACACCTTAATCTTGAAAAATGACCAACGGATGACAGAGATAACTAGAATTTAAATATTGATTGCATTTCGATGATCTTTAAAAATCCTTTGTTCCATAACTCCGCATCGGTTTTCCGCATGAATGGATGCGGAGAAAGTCATGGATGGTCTAAAAGCTTTCGAGTAGAAACCAATACTATCCCACCCTCCTCATCCTCATTGCCTATTATTACCACCACCTCCCCCCCCCCCCCCCCCCATCATGCCAATCTTTCCCGGAACCTCAAACCCTACACTCCCCCAAGTTCCCCCTCTCTTTTCCTCTCCCACTTTATGTGTGGAGTGTGTGTGTGTATGTGTGTGGGTGTGGTTGTGCGTGTGTGGATGTGTGTTAGAGAGAGAGAGAGGATGTTTGTGTATGGTCCAATGATCTTTAGTTAGATTTAAGCAAACACCACTGCATAATCGTTTAACTTGCATGATCAAAACCTATCCCTCCCTCACTCATTTCCACTTCCATCCCCTACACCACTCGGAACACTAAAAACTCTTCATCCCTCATGTACACTTCCATTCTCTCCCTCCGTATATTTGTAGGTGTGTGTGAGTGTGTGTGTTGATGTTATGGCTGTTTGTTTATCTAATTAATAAGTCGTAAACTCGGCATACCCGTCAACACTCTCAGTACAAAATAACTTTATTTTCCATGAATGTCATTCATAAATGAAGACCTTCTTCATGATCAATGAGCGTTTATCATTTTGGTGACGTTTTATACTGACCACTCCATTTTGTTGACGATCAACCACGCATGCAGTCTTTTGTCTTCTTTGTTCACTGCTATGGCAGGCAGCGAGTACAAACGAATTCATTCATTATGGAAATGCAAGCATCACTTTAAACAAACAGAACTTACTCATTCCTGGCTCATTTTTATCCATTGAGGTGTCAAATTAAAGAGAAGAAAATTATCTATTAAGGAGTATTAATTTCATATTGCAATGATAAATATGTTTTCTAATATATTACTTGGAATTCTAGGTATCGTTGTGCAGTGGACTTTTTGGAAGCCCTGTTTCATATTGTTCTCATTCACTCATGCGTGAAGCATGTGTCATAGAAGTAGTACGTGATGAAAGAAGAGGGACTAAGCTTTAAAAATATGTATTGATTATTGATCATAATTATGATTAAAATATAATAATTCATCGATACATCTCGGTTTCGTTTTTTCTGGGACACACTGTATATACATACTAGTAAAATCAATGTGTAGCTCTGACAGCAAAAGGTCTTTTCAGAGAATTCAATTATTTCAGGTGCGTAAACTGTGCATTAGCTATTATCCAATAAAAAGGGATAAATTGGTATCCTGATCTGCCCACATTTATATTGTCAGTCATGGGAAAATGTATTTATAAATATTTAGTGTTCACAGTTCACACAGATTACATTGCTTACCCCTTTTCAAGACAATTCAGTCATCTTCTCAATGCATTGTTTTGTCACCTTGTTATCATCATGCTTTTCCTTCTTCTTGTCTTGTATAGACCCATTGTCACTGGGCTGTATCTCGAGTGGCTTTATCTTTTTCTTCTTATTTTCTTGATCCTTTCTTATCCTGCAAAATTGGTAGGGGACAAAATAAAAAATGGTAATAAATTACATTCTAAAGCAGTTGGAACTTAATATATTTTACATTAAAATTGACATTTGAAAGTTAGTGAAAACTGTATTAGGTGTACAAATTATGACTAGCTTTTATATACATGTACCATGCTACATACTTAAAATCTGTTACTACTTGGTTGAGCAGATTTATCAAAAGCCTTGGCAGGAAACAGCATTTTTACTATGAGAGATAATGTTTGTCCCTTCTTCATCTTTAAAGACCATTTTTTTTCTTCTCTTGTAATGATCAAGCCTGTATGAAAATACACAATTTAGTACAGTCCAGTTCTACATGATTATTATTGAACTTGATATTTTCACTCAAAAACAATCATTTTGTTTAATTTTAGATGTACATCTTTAACATATATTTGCATACATGTGCATTACATAATATTTGATTATTCATCCATGTGTTGTTTAGGAAATAGCTCAGTAGTCGTAAAATGTATACAGGTATACGCACCATCACTAAGGATGCTTTATCATGCTTAATGTGTACATGTACATTACAAAACACCTTCTAGTACTACTAATCAATGACAGACCTGTTTCAATCTGTTTTTACCATCTATTTGCAGGATCCTGTTTAAAAATGTTCATATACATGTATTGTTTTACCAATTGACCAATGTGCATGCATATCAAGAGTCTGATTTGAACATTTAGTACTAAGGCTAAACTTTATTAAAACCAGAAGCATCAAGTATGATAGAGGTACAATGTACATACATACTAATAAAGTTCTTAACTGGGCCTCACTATTTTTTTTAGTGGCAAATCACACTATGAATATTTTCATACATCAGTTCCATCACAATAACACATCAAAGTAATAAAGGACAAAAATTAGGTTCTTACCGCTATATTCTTGTGGATGACAGTAAGGAAATGAGAGTTCTCTGCAGTGTTCATGCCTGTCTGGAAGAGATGCTAGCACATGATGCTAGCATCATGTGCCATTATGATTTACGATCTTCATGGTCTATTCTATTGTCTTAAAATGCATGGTAGACACTGCTTCCCTACAGGTTCTAGAGGGTTCTTTGCCCACCAAAGGTCTCTGCTACTGTTACAAATGGTCTTTGAATGATATGGCCATTGCCATTTGATCATACGGGTTTGGCAAAGAGCTTGATACATGTGGTTAACACTGAATGAAGCCTCCGAAACAAACAGGATAAATATTAAGGATGTCTGATAATTTGGAAAAATATATTGATTTATTTCAATATTTTATATACTGAAATATTCATAAAGCTTGGATGAAATCATGTGTTCAGTAATTTTTTATTTGGTGAATCATCTTTACATTACCAAAGCTGGAAAGAGGTGAATACTCATAGCATTGGTGTAAAAAAAAAATTTCTGAAATACTGACTACTTGTAAATCTTTAAAAAAAATAAAATCCAATAACTTCTAATGCATTCCTGCACTTCACTAGATCAAAACCAAACAGAAAAAAGGAAATTTGTAATCATACCACTATCTATGAGATCACAATGACTAAAAATATGGTGTTAACAACAGTGTGAAGCCTCCGGAACAGTTTTTTTTGGTTATCAGTAAGTCTTGAAAAAAATTACCAGGATATCTATTTACTTTTAACTTCAAGGCAGTCTGCACACCCTAACATATAATTGCAATGCAGATTTAAAGTGAAATACATCATTCCAGGTATTTAAAAAATGGAAAATAATATTTTTGCTGTTTCGGAGGCTTCAAGTGCTAACGGAAAGTTTGTATTGTCTCTTATTTTCTAACAGTTGGAAATATCTCAACTATTTATTGATAAGTGACTTAAGGGTCCATATGCTACATTTTGATATATTGATTGGATAAGTTCCTGTATTCATATTTGCACAAGCTGGCTGAATAGTTTGTTTCGGAGGCTTCAAATGAGCTAACGGAAAATTGGCTCTACTCAGTCAAGCTTTTGAAAAATTCTTACAAGCAATGTGATCAGACAAATTTTGTCATTAGTTGGAAGTACAGATATCAAGTGTTATATCAAGAACAAATGACATGATAGAAAGCACTTTACACACCACAGCTCTTACCATAAAGTTTGTTTACTATTGTTAACGGAAAATGAAGTCTCCGAAACGACAAATTGCAACACCCTGTCCTCAAAAACAGAGGGGCAGTGACAATTAAAACTTCTTTGGCACTCTTCATTGAACATCTAACTTCACATTCTGCATAACAAAAACAATCCTCACTGTTGCTGAAAAAAATGCAGGGCTTTACAAAAATGTCTATGTATTTTGTGTACACCAAAAAGGTCATATTTATGGTACATATGTGCCCGCCAAAATTTAACGAAGTAATCCCTGAAGATGTCTATGCTACCCAAGGTAGCACCCAAGTAGGCGACTCATATGCCAAAAAATCTTTGAATTCTGTAGCTTTATGAGATTACTAGAGATAAAAATATTCATATTTCAGAGTTACACCCTTTACCGTGAAAATGACCATATATATGCGCTGCACGTTTCAGGCCGGCTAGGCTGGCAGCGGCCGCGCCGAACGCGTACCGTTTACATGCAAGCTAGCTAGCTGCTATATGATTTCTGCTTGCTCAGCATGATCGTTGTGCTCGATCATAGCAATGCACACATTTCAAACTTTTCTTTTTGTTTTGACATGATAGCGCTTTAAAATACCGTGCAATGATTAATAATAATCGTTTATTATTTTTTAATTTAATTTAAGCGTTAAAAACGAAATGAGGAGGGAGTAAATTACTAAAGATAGAAAAGTAATATAATTCATGTATATTTGACGTCACTCTTTTTGAACAAAACAAAAAAAGTGACCGTACATAAGACGTCTTAAAGATATCGTATTTTGGACGGGGAAATGCCAATAAAAGGGGCTTTTGCAAAGGCGTCTTTAACCCTTTCAGGACAGGAATTATTTCAGGGCTAAATTGATCACATTTTGTTCTTCAAATTGGCAACAATAATATTTTCTTTCAGTGCTACTAGGTGCTAATAAGGTGTAAATTTTTTTAAAGTAATATACATGGTTACAAACTCTGTTGAAGAGTTAAAAAAAATTGCCAATTTTGATAAAACCATGATTTTGAACCTATCATTGTGTTGCCAATTTAAGGATTTTAAAGATTATTCTCATTTTTTAAATTCTTGGCA
Organism: Heliocidaris tuberculata; assembly: GCA_025618425.1. Classification (NCBI taxonomy): domain Eukaryota; kingdom Metazoa; phylum Echinodermata; class Echinoidea; order Camarodonta; family Echinometridae; genus Heliocidaris; species Heliocidaris tuberculata. The sequence goes on along the minus strand of CM046838.1, from coordinate 39,283,838 downwards.
TCAAACGGAATATGGTCATGCAGCAAAAATGGACATAGTTTTTGCAGAAATTTTTGCTCCTTCTACTCATGTATCTGGTATATTTTTTAGAGCTCTGAATCAAAAGTTATTGAGCCAAACCACAAAATGTGGTCAATTCGTCTTCGCGATGTCGCATTTATTTTGGTCCAAAACTGACAAAAAAGTACGACCTGAAGACATCTTAAAGATATAATAAAGACCAGTGGCGTAATGACCCAACTTAATTGATTTTGAGGGGGCAGAACACCGAGCACGCGAGAGAGCGAAAATTTTGACCTTCTTAAAATGAAAATCTAATTTTGTGATAGATTTTTCCACAATATCCAGAAAATGATTTCATATTTTAACCTTTCCCTTTCCTTTTCCTTTTCTTAATTTCTTAATTTTTCTCCTGAATTATTTTTCCTTGGTCGTGGAACTTTTTTTTTTTTTTTTTTTTGAGGAGGGGGGGGGGGGCAAGTTCTGCCCCAATGCATGTGTACGCCAGTGATAGACGTCATATTTTGCTGTCATAAATTTTGTTACGAAAATAAACGCTTCACACAGTGACATGATTTACTACTACTAGTCACTACGGACATCTAGACCTAAAGAACAATGAAAAAGAAAAGAATGGCAAAACTAAAAAGTATCGACGTTTTAATTATGTGGTATTTTGGGAAAAAATATCAAAAAGTTGGATCTTTATAGACGTCTTAAAGACGTCGTATTTTGATCAAAAATGGGAAAAAATGGTCTTGTAGACATCTTAAAGATGTCTTGAAAATGTATTTCAGTGGTCGTATAAACGTCTTAAAGACGTCTTAAAGAAGTCGTATTTTGGAAAAAAAAATAATGACTAAAGTGGTCTTAATATAGGCGTCTTATGACGTCTTATAAATGTTTTGTAGACATCTTAAAAGATGTCTTTAAAATGTATTTAAACGGTCGTATCAGACATCTTATCAACGTCTTAAAGATGTCTTTAAAATGTATTTTAGTGGTCTTCTAGACGTCTTAAATACACCTTAAAGATATCGTATTTTGGTAAAAAATAATGACAAAAGTGGTCTTAATATCTTATAGACGTCTTATAAACGTTTTGTAGACGTCTTAAAAGATGTCTTTGAAATGTATTTAAACGGGCTTATAGACGTCTTAATTACGTCTTAAAGACGTCATATTTTGGACAAAAATGGGAAAAAAAGTAGTCTTGTAGACATCATAAATGCGTCTTAAAGATGTCGTATTTTGGAAAAAAAAATGACAAAGTAGTCTTAATATATGCGTCTTATAGACGCCTTACTGACATCTTGTACACGTCTTAAAGACGTCATAAAATGTCTTTAAAATGCATTTTAGTGGTCTTCTAGATCTAGACCTAAAGAACAATGAAAAAGAAAATGGCAAATCTATATTGACGTTTTAATTATGTGGTATTTTGGGAAAAAATATCAAAAAGTTGGATCTTATAGACGTCATAAAGACGTCGTATTTTGATTAAAAATGGGGGAAAATGGTCTTGTAGACATCTTAAAGATGTCTTGAAGATGTATTTTAGTGGTCTTATAAACGTCATAAATACGTCTTAAAGATGTCGCATTCTGGAAAAAATAATGACAAAAGTGGTCTTAATATAGGCGTCATATAGACGTCTAATAAACGTTCTGTAGACGTCTTAAAAGATGTCTTTAAAATGTATTTAAACGCGTCATATAGACGTCTTATTAACGTCTTGTAGACGTCTTAAAGATGTCTTTTAAATGTATTTTAGTGGTCTTCTGGACGTCTTAAATACACCTTAAAGATCGTATTTTGGAAAAAAATAATGACAAATGTGGTCTTAATATACGCATCTTATAGACGTCTTATAAACGTTTTGTAGACGTCTTAAAAGATGTCTTTAAAATGTATTTAAACGGTCTTATAGACGTCTTAATTACGTCTTAAAGACGTCATATTTTGGACAAAAAAATGGGGAAAAAGTGGTCTTGTAGACCTCTTGAAGATGTCTTTTAAATGTATTTTAGCGGTCTTATAAACATAAATACGTCTGAAAGATGTCGTATTTTGGGAAAAAAATCGACAAAGTAGTCTTAATATATGCGTCTTATAGACGCCTTACTGACATCTTGTAGACGTCTTAAAGATGTCTTAAAGATGTCTTTAAAATGCATTTTAGTGGTCTTCTAGATGTCTTAAATACGTCTTAAAGATATCGTATTTTTGTAAAAATAATGAAATAAGTGGTCTTAATATAGGCGTCTTATAGACATCTTATAAACGTTTTGTTGACGTCTTAAAAGATGTTTTTTAAATGTATTTTAGCGGTCTTATAGACGTCTGAATTACGTCTTAAAGATGTCGTATTTTGGTTTTAAAAAAATGATAAAGTGGTCTTAATATAGGCGTCTTATAGACGTCTTATCAACGTATTGTAGTCGTCTTAAATACGTCTTAAAGATATTGTATTTTGGTAAAGAAAAATGACAAAAGTGGTCTTATTATAAGCGTCTTATAGACGTCTTATTAACGTCTTATAGACGTCTTATTAACGTCTTATAGATGTCTTAAAGACGTCTTGAAGATGTCTTTAAAATGTATTTTAGCGGTCTTCTAGACGTCTTAGATACGTCTTAAATATGTTGTATTTTGGTTTTAAAAAATGACAAAAGTGGTCTTAATATAGTCGTCTTATAGACGTCTTATAAACGTCTTAAAGACGTCTTAAAGATGTCTTAAAGATGTCTTTAAATAGTATTTTAGTGGTCTTACAGTCGTCTTAAAATTGTCTTTAAAATGTCGTAATTTTGTAAAAAATAATGACAAAAGTGGTCTTAATATAGGCGTCTTGAAGACGTCTTATCGACGTCTTCAAGATGTCTTATTCACGTCATATTATTGTCATTTTTTTGGCTAAAAAAATCATCTTTTTACAAGACGTCATTAAGACATCGTAAAGATGTCATGTTTACGACGTATGACGAGTTGGACGAGTTTTGACCAGTTTAAGACGTCTTTAAGATGTCAGTCTGCTATCAGGGTCGTGACACGTTGGTGGTTAAATGCATTTTACAGTCAAATCAGCTATGAATAAGCTAAACCATGTAAGATATATTCCCCATGGTAAAGTGATATTTCTCCAATTGGATTCCTCGAATGATTATTCGATTAAAATCCTATAAGATGTAATTTTATTAGAATTATCAAGATTTTGTTATTGTTCCTCACACTGGCAGTGCTAACTTAAAGAAGTTGAAAAAAAAAATATCAATTCCATTATGGTGCATTCCCGTCTTTTTATAAATTAAATATAAAAATTGTATCTCTCTCTCTTCTATCCTTCCTCCGCTTATAATGGTGCTGTCACACCTTGGCGTTTTAGCCAGCGTATGCCGACGTATCAAAATTTCTCTAAAACGTCGGCATACGCTGAACTTTACTGTTGTTTTGTTTCGACCTTAAGGGCGTATTCATAACGAGTAGGACGTATACGTAACGTGCTCTTAACGTATGCGAAACTTACCCATAAAGTATTCGACCTACGCCAGCGTATTTGCCAAATTCTTCATACGTCGGCATACGCTGGCTAGAACGCCAAGGTGTGACAGCACCATCGGAGATCATCGGCTTTTGAGATTTGCCGCCAAGCTTGAAATGCTGATAAACAATAGAACTTAACGGAGTGATATCAGCAGACGAAGAACAGGCCCCTGGGAGCCGGGGGTGCTGGCGTGCTGCAGCACCCCTGACTTTTTTTTTTTGGGGGGGGGGGCATAGCACCCCTGTCAAGAAAGAAAAGTTGAAAAGTGATCAAATAGACTTTTTGGAGGAGAACTAGGCCTTGAAAATGTGAAAACCTCTTTTTTTTTTCTTTTTTTTTTACCCCTGTTTTTTTTTTTTTTTTTTACCCCTGATTGTTTTTTTTTTTTTTTTTTTTTTATTTATTTTTTTTTTTACTATTTTTGGAACAGCTTTTTTTTTTTGTTACTATTTTTAGAAACAGTTTTTTTTTTCTTTTCTTTTTTTTTTTTTAAGATTTTTTTTTTTTTTTTTTTATGTGGCAGCAATGGGCTTTCGTAGGCAGCAGCCATGATCAAGAATGAATGATGGTTGCTAAGTGACTCTACGATTGATAAAAATCAGTCGTAGAGTGTACGGTGTATTCAGGGGTCTACGATGAATTTCTACGATGAATATTCATCGTAGCTTCTTTATGTTACGGTTTCACGATCAATTTCGATCGTACGATGAATCAATTGATCGTACGATCGAAATATCGATCGTCCGATCAATCGCTAAGCTTTATGTTACGGGGCCCTGGTTAGGCTTCCAGTGTCGGGCATCACTGGAGACGACTGACTGCAAAATTCTGTGCAGAACTCCAAGTAGGAACTTGTAAAAAACCAAATGGCAGAATGTGAAGGAGATTCCTTTCGTCAAACAGCCTGGTTGGTCATTTTTTTCTTTTCTTTCTGCTTTTTCCCTCTTTTCTTGTCTTTTTTTTTTCTGTTGATGAGATGTTATGAACCAGTGGTTCAAGAATGTTAATAGTAAAAAAAAAAAAAGAATTCAGATATGAAAGAATGTGGTCGGGAAGAATTTCGGCAAGTTCGTAATCATCGAACCAGCATAAGCAAAAAAAAACATATAACACAAAGAATAAGAAAGAGCTTGATTTCAGAGCAATGCAAAAAAAAGCACTAGGAGCATAACAAATAAAATACAATATTTGGAGAGTTCGGTTCCTATCTAACTTCTTTCTTTTTTTAAATCAAAATTCATTTTGGTTGAATACTAATTTCCAGTAGGTGCAAACAGTGACAGATTCAAAAAGTTGAATTTCCAATGGAAGTTTTTTAAACGTCTGAATATAAAAAAATGAGCTTATTTCTCAATTTCCCAAAACTGCTGTACCCCTTTCAGTTTAGATGCAGAACATGCTACATCGATAAGAACTTGGCCTTATACGGGAACCGACCAACCAGAGCAGCACGGCATGCATGAATGATCCTCAATTGACCATCAGTTTTACGCGCAAGGAAAGGTGATTTCCGGCACTGTTAGTCAGTTGTCAGTTGGTACTTAGAATGCAAGTTTGTGATGATTTTTGGAAACATATATTTTTGGAAAGGTAACGTTATAAGTAAAACCATGAATGTTGTTTCCAAATTTTAAAATGGGTCTAAAGTTACTTTTCAGGCATGTTTTTAAAGTGAATTTGGCGCTTTTTATGATTTTGTAATTATTACGTCTAGATATTATTCTTTACTACATTAGGGATGAAAATTCCTGACTTATTTATAGGAATACTATTGGAGATGATTTCGAGAAGAAATTATGCAGAAAAATACAACTTTAAAGCAAATTATGTAAGTTATTTAATTTCATATTTCAAACGCCCTCTACGATATTTACATAACAAGGTAGTATGCTCGCGTTAGTATTTTTGACAGTTATCAAGTTAGATCGAAGAGTAAAGTGATAGGAAACTATTGATCCATAGGCACCGGAAGGGGGCAGGAGGGGCATATGCCCCATCCCCTATATTTCAAGTTGGGAAGGGGGCAAGATCGATTTTTTGTGTGCAATACAACGATGTATAATAAGGTTTAATTGCTCTAAAATGCAAACCTCCAGCATTTCAACATTCCCTCGAATATCGGTTATGTTGTGTTCATCAACAATGGAGAAACACTGCCTACCATAGGTTTTTAAGGCAAGTGGGCAGATGCTTTCATCTATCAAAGGTTAGGGGTAAATATTTTTGAGCCTCAACAAAAGAGTAAATAATTTTGCAGTTTTTTAATCAGTTTCATATTATCTAAAATTCCATTCAACATAAATTTCCTAACTTGGTCGCTACGTTCCCTTACATATAGATGGAGATAGAAGCAGTTTATTTTAAGATCTTGACTGTCTTCCAGACGCCCCAAAAGTGAGTGGATGACATTTAAAGAGGGCCGGAAATTATCCCCCCCCCCCCCCCCGCCTTCACAAAGCAATGCTTTTGCATACGGGTTTCAACATGCAATCATAATTTTTTTTTGGTTAAGGTAATTGATTCTTCCCCCTCTATAGGCCCCCTCGCAAGACAAAAAAAAAAAGAGAGAGAGAAACAAAAGAAAGTAGATTACATGAAATGACTGCGTCTGTGATGTATGACCATGTATAACAAGCTTCTTCCGCTCTAAGATTACAATTTTCAACAATAATATATAAAAATGTGCTTGCTCATTTGCAGAATAATGGTCGCAGTCTTTCTTGTACTCTATTTATCCTGTCTAACACAAGGCTCCCGAAGATACACAATTTTTCAACGTTCATAAGATTTAAAATTTCTCAATCGGTCGCTACGCTCCCTCGCATGCTAATAGATGCAGTTTTTTGTAAAGGCCTGTAGTAAAACTGTAGAAAGCCATTCTACATGTAGGAACTGTTGGGCAGGGGTTTTCCTCTTTAAATTTGGAGAAGGCAAACTCGTTTTGCTGCAGCATGCACCCCCCCCCCCCCCAAAAAAAAATGCATTTCATAAATGTTGAAGTTAATTGAAGTAATGTTGTACAAAATCTCTCTGTATACCGTAAGTGAGGGAGGGCGGGGAGAGAGAGCAGTGAAACAAAAAATCAATTTCGCCCCCACCCCTCCACAAGACAAAAAAAAGTTTTCAAGTACAGTATGTGTACAAAGTACTCTAGATGGCTATACTAAATTACTAAGAGATCATTTTATATCTCGATCGCTTCGCTCTCTCTCATGTGAACACAGTAGAAACTCTGTCTATAAAAGTCGGCTTATGCTATCTTCTGTAGATTGATAAGTTTGAAGTAGACAGTAATTCGCCTTTGTGTTTAAAAGTATTCTTTAATGCACAAAATTTCAACATCACATGCATTTTTTCGTTCTGTTCTTCCGCTTCCTCGTCTAATAATAATTATAGAAATAATAATAGTAATAATCTGGCTTCTTATAAAGCGCTCTAATCCATTCACGATGTGACTGTCACATATTACGTATAGTGCTGTCGTCGACACGCCTTCTGTGGACAAGCTTGTGGACAAAACTGTATTTTGATGGGAAGACGATATGTCGACAAAGAATGTTGTCGACACGATATTCAAGTATTAGTCACAAATATACGGATTCGTCGGAAATGTGTTCCGAAAAATCCCTCAAAAAATTGAGACCACCGATGAAACTTTCCGTCTTAGTCTGATGCGGGCGAGTCCTGTCTTTCACCAAAAAAAAAAAAAAAAAAAAAAACACCAACATTTCTAGTCGGAGAAGACTTAATCATCTTGCTTAAGTATAATACATACATATTGGTATTTATAATATAGCGCCTTTCCATAAAACATGCTCTATGCGCTTTACAAACAAGAAAAAATATGTTATTTTGTTGAAAAATGTAAAATAATTGATAATTTTAATTTGATTTGATGTTGTTTTGACTAGTATCGTGTTTCTTTTCGGCAGTTTTGTACCGCAGTGTAATACGTTAAAAAAGTTTGGGTACTGGTGGGTGTATGTTGACTCGAGTGATGACATTTACCGACCATTTTCTTTTTGTCGGAAGTTGTAGACAGTCGGCTAAAGAATTGACCCGATATGGCGACAAAAAAAATTGTACTCGACGACAGCACTAATCATGTGATTATGTTAGAAATTATTCAAATGATAGCTGATGTGCTGTAATTTACTTGTGTATCTAAAACACGCTTTACCCCGCTACCAGCAGAGACAAATACATGTAACTCGTCTCAGGCCTAATGAGTGACAATGGATAGTAACTGCACTTAAAAGAACGCAAAATATAATATTCTTCTTTTTTTCTCTTCTAACCCTTGCGCTTCCGAGAAAGCTTTAAAGAAATATGTATGAAAAGAGAAAAAAAATGTGCTTGTTCGAGGGGGGGGGGGGGGGGGGGGGGGGGGGGGGGGGAGGGGTATGCACGTAGTAAGCATAGCACAATTTCGAATGCCTTGTCAAAATCCCTTTGAGGTGCCCCCCCCCTATCTCTAACCAATTCCTCCAACTTTTTTACAACAATTTCTTTTTACTCTTCTTTCTCAACTTTTAACTATCAGTATATGTCTCTCTGACTTTCCCAGTCTCTTCTCTTACATGCTTTTTACAAATTTCCTGTATTTTCGGCAAAATTGGTCTGCGTCCCCCCCCCCCCCCTTCATCGTGCTAAATATTACGCTGTGTAACGCCTTTACACCACTTTTCTTCTCTGTACATATTTGTCTTACATTGAACTAATTTATAAACAGGCTACTTTTGATCTTGTATTTTACTTCCTTATTCTGAAATTCTTATTTATGAAATGTACCTATTTTGCTGCAAAAGTAATTTATATCAAATTATAAGCTTTTTAAAATGGGCGAACATCGATCTCGCCCCGATACTTGAGATAAAGAGGATAGGGCATTTGCCCCCTTTCCCGACCTTCCGGAGCCATTGGCTCAATAATTTCCTTTACCCCTTCGATCGAACTTGATAACTGTCGAAAATGCTACTACGTAGTACGAGCAGACTACTATGATTTGCAGTTATCGTAGATGGCGTTTGAAATATGAAAGTAATCAAACCTACATAATTTTTTGATTGATTGATTGATTGAAAATGGTTTATTGGAATAAAAAATCAATCGCGGCTCGGTAGCCGAATTACAGATTTTGTACAAATTAAAAACATCAAAATTACAAAAAGCAAAATACTTTCACAGACAATAATCAATTAATGAGATGAATTCATAATAAAGATCAACTGAAATGAGAAATGAACTAAACTTCTTAGACGTATACATATGAAATATGAACATAAATATGAATCATAAAAATCTGTATTTGCATTAATTATATTTTTCTGCATGATTTCTTTTCGAAAATCATTTGCAATAGTATACCTATGCATAGGTTAAGAATAATATTTAGACATAATAATTCAAAAACCATAAAAATCCCCCAAATCCACTGTAAAAACATGCCTGAAAAGTAACTTTAGACCCATTTCAAATTTTGGAAACAATGCTCATGGTTTTATTTATAACATTACCTTTTCAAAAATACATGTTTCCGAAAATCATCACAAAATTGCATTCTAACCCACTTTTATGACCAACTAACAACGGACTATGTGTGCAATGTAGGCATATAGGTATGGTGCATCAAGATTTTAGTTTAAAAACACGCTACATCCACAAGATTCTTACAAGTACTGTACTTGATTGATTAATTTGTTTAAACAAAATAAAGAATTATTTCATTATCCCATTAGATAGCAGTACAACAGGACCTAGTTTCATCTGACTTCGGTTATGCAAATTAGGACAACTAAACTCTTCAATTGTGTGAGAAACACGACTACTGATTATTTTAAAAAGTAAAAATCGGCAGAAGGTGCCTGTCTGCAGCATTCCGAGAGGAACGGGCACAAGTATGCGTAAGTTCTCTTAATATCTGCCTTATACTTGGTCGAAAACAAATTTCGTTGCATTTTTTTTTTACCTTATTAAGATTATTGATGAGGCGTATCTCAGCTATAATGAAATTTACTTTATTGACTGATGGCTACGAAGAGCAACCAAGCCTGTTGACGACACAATTGCCCCATTTCTTGCCTATAGTGTGTTACAAGAAAGTGAACCCCCGGGGGGGGGGGGGGATCACTCACCACATTACGCGCTACCTAACCGCGTCCACAAAATGCGTCGAAAATGGTCTGTTTTCAGCCTTAAGACGTCTTCGACGTTTTCCCTAAAAAAGGGGGTGTTTTTCAGCTTCAATCGCCGTTTAGAGTACTAAATAACAAAATCAGTCTTCATGTTATGATATTTATATAACATTCTCTTATACGTTGCATCACACAGTGTTTAGGAAAATGGAGCAGTGGTCTCGTGATCACGAGTATTTTTGTTATATAAATAACACCGATTGGTAATTTGGATTGTTTGCATACAAATTAAATATGATATCACTATGACTATTAAGTTTATCTGTTTGTACTCGAAAAACGTTTTGTTTTGTTTTTTTTATTTGATTTGATTTATTTTCCGTTTCAAAATGATTATACATGATACATATCGATCAAATTATTAAACATAAAACAGTGCAATAAGTTTAGTATATCAAACTAACATACAAAGATAAAGGGTACTAAGAAGAGTACAAAAAATAATTTACACAAACGGATCATTATTGACCTAACATATACAATGAAACGGAGGGGGCATGCTGAGAAAGCAATGCTTGTATGATGCATGCCCCAAAGACTTAAATACGTACAAGAATTTTGGTCAAACAAAATTATAATAATTGGATAAATAGTGGCGAAAGTTACAGAAAAATTCACGGTATGCCAACATAGGTTTCTAGGAAAACAAAGAGGAAGAGTGAAAAGACGGGAAATGGAAGGGAAAAGAGGTTGGGAGCAGGAGCAAAAACAAGGTCGTTAGGCACGTGTTCACAGGAAAATATTAAAAGGGTGAATGTTCCATTTTTATTTGGTATTAGGCTTGACCTGTTTGAAGGGGGTATAGGCTGAGCAGATATTTTTTAAGTTTACGTTTAAAATTGTTAAGACTAGGGGATTCTTTGATTTCTTTATCTAAAGAGTTCCAATACATGGAACCTGAAAAAACAAAGGTGTTTTGTGCAAAGAGTGTTCTTGTTAGAGGTAGGTGGTAAGCATTGCCTTGTCTCGTTGGATATTTATGTATGGTGTTGTTCTTTCGAAACATATCTATTAATTGGCAGGGAGTTCATTTTTACCTAATTTGTTCATAAATTGGCCTAGTTGGAAATGATGAATGTCCTTCACCTTGAGGATGTTATTTTCAAAAAATAAAATATCAGTATGAGATCTGTAATTTGCATGAAAAATAATTCTAAGTACTTTTTTTTGCTTTTAGGGGTTATTTATTTTAAACGCTTTTAGGGGTTATTTATTTTAAACGCCATAAAGGCTATTGTAATTGGTACCATAATGATTTAAACGCCACTGAAGGTATTTTTGGGTGGCGTGATGACCCTGTTGACGCCATTTAGGCTATGTTTTTCTGATGTGACGCCGTATAGGGGTGCAAATTAGACTTCGTGCAATACACCATTTAGGGTCCATTTTTGAAGTGTGTGGACGCGCTTGGGTAGCACATTTGTCTGAGAGTGACCCCCCCCCCCCCCCGAGGGGAACCAACAAGACACAAATTCGAGTTTTTAATGGTATTCAGTGATGCATGACAACGAAAGCCATAGCAAGGTATCATGGCAAAACATCTGAATTATTTTTTTCTTCCTTCTTCTTCAAACTCTTCTGATCATATTTAAATGTATATGATTATCTGTCTTTCTGTCTGTCCGTCTGCCTCTCTCTCTCTCTCTCTCTCTCTCTCTCTCTCTCTCTTTATTTGTATACACAGATTGGGACCATTATCAACAGACGCTAAAACAGATGCAGCCAACATCGTAAGGGCCTACATGCTTTTAAATTCGGCGCAGGTTATCCTTAATTTCCTTTTAAAAAGATTGTGCACATTGAACATCAAGGATTTTATGCACTGGATCCAAAAGCAAAAGGGATATCAAATTGTTTTCTCTCCTGGAATATGGGTTACCTCCAGCTTAAAATCTGACGTAAAATCAAATCAACCTTATGAAGAAGTTATTAGACAGTTACGACAGTATGAAATCGATGTAGCTTGTGAAGAAGTTATTAGACAGTTACGACAATATGAAATGAATGTAGCTGGTGTCCATACCAAAACGAGCAGCGGACACCAGTGCCGTTATCCAGGGATACGTCCATTCGCTATGTTTATAGATCAACGATATTGTACGTCCAATCTTAAACACCCCGAGGCATCTGAGGAACTACTTACATGAATACCTGTAAACCATGAAACAGTAGAGTGGTGCATCTAAATTAGGATTGCTTGCTCTTCTACGTTTCGTATTGCTCCGGTAACCCTCTCTGTAGGTAACTAGAACCCTAATCAAATGGACTTGCACAGACTTCACAACTGAGGCTTACTATAGTAGTAACCATTATCTTTATACAAGTTCTTATAAACAACTATCTGATTTCAGCCAAGAGGTTAAATCTATTCTTTAGCCATGTGTTATACATAGGGACAACTGGTGCTTCGTGTGTCATCAGTATACCAACTTGTGGGAAGTGCAGGGACATATAAGCCCTTTAAATATAACTGACTAATCTTCGAAACAACATTTATGCTTAATTCAGGAATGTCCAGGAGCATTGCTGCCTATTACACAAAGGAGCTGGTGTCAGTTATAGGCCCTAGGGCGGATTACGTAGAAAATATTTTTCTTGCTTATTTTCCTTAAATATTCTACCTCCCTTCCTAACCCTTAATAAAAACAGATAGGGTCATGGAGATTACAAACATTGGTGAGTTATCTCTGAAAAAGTTTGTGATAAACCTAGAAGCGTATATATCACGCATATCCAACCTAGCAAACGCCGATATTAGGAATATCACGTTCGAAAAATATGATAGAGATGGCAAAGAGAAACATCTACCAACACTACATCGTGCGGCATTAGTTGGCAAAATCGACACCATCAAGTCTCTTATTCGTCGAGGGGCTAAGTTAGACGACAGTTGTCATGGCGGATTCACCGCTTTACATCTTGCCGTGCAGGGTGGACATCTAGCTACTACTAGATATCTCCTGGAAAAAGGAGCTAATGTTAATGTTTGTACAGATCTTAAGGTGAAACCATTTCATCTTGCCGCACTAGGAGGCCACCTGGCTATCATGCAGCATCTATCAAGATTTAGTGTAGAAGTAAATGAGGGTAACAAAGATGAGCTTACTGCCTTATACCTTGCTGCCTTATTTGGACATGTAGGTATCATACAATTTGCTCTTGGTCATAAAGCGGAGGTGAATAAGAAAAGCAAGGATGGGTATACTGCTCTACATGCAGCTGCGTTCTTTGGTAACGTAGAAGTCATACAATATCTGATCAAGCATGGAGCTAATGTGAATATGTGTACTAATGATGGAGTTACCGCCTTACATGTCTCTACCGTCCGAGGAAATACTGATGTCACAAAATATCTCCTCGATCATAAAGCTGATGCGAATAAAGAAACAAATGACGGCATAACCGCCCTACATCTAGCTGCACTTTTTGGCAATCATGGTGTCATAAAATACCTGATCCATCAGGGAGCGCAAGTTAACAGTCCTGCGGGTAAAACTATTAGTGGACTAACGGCCTTACATTTTTCTACACTTTGGGGTCATCTTGACGTCATAAAATGTCTCATCAGCCACGGAGCTGAAGTAAATATAGTTAATGATAAGGGAGTGACTCCCCTATACATTTCATCAGAAAATGATCATCTTGATGTCACAGAATATTTGCTTAATCATAAAGCTGACGTGAATAAAGAAATAGTAGGTTGTGGAACTGCCCTTCATGTCTCAGCATTTAAGGGCCATCTTGATGTCGCCAAATGCTTGATCAATCACGGATCTAACGTGAATATGGTTTCAAATAAAGGAATAACTGCTTTAAGTTTGTCTGCTATGAATGGTCATTTCGATGTGGCAAAATGTCTAATAAGTCACGGAGCTAAAGTGAACATGGGTAATAACAAAGGAGTTGTGCCCTTACATATGGCTGCGGGTGGAGGTCATCTTGAAGTCACCAAATATCTTATCCGTTGCGACGCGGAAGTAAATCTGGGTAGTTATAATGGAGAAACTGCCTTGCTTGTTGCGGTGAAATGCGATCACCTGAATGTCACGAAGTGTCTGCTCGAGCATGAAGCTGATGTTAATCAGAAAACGACGGATGGTCTGACTGCCCTTCATGTAGCTGCACAAGGTGGTCTACTAGATGTCACGAAATGTCTAGTTGATAACAAAGCCGATGTTAATTTGAGAAGAGATGATGACGTATCCGCGTTACACTTCTCTGCACAGAATGGTCACCTTGATGTCGTAAGATATCTACTTGATCATGGCGCTGATGTAAATCAGGAAAGAAAAGACGGTGTGACTCCTCTATATTTAGCTGCAAAAAATGGTCACCTTAACATCACAAAACATCTGCTTGATCATAACGCTGACGCGAATCTTAAAGCAAATAATGGCACGACTCCTCTACATTTAGCTGCAGAAATTGGTCGTGTTGATATCACCAGGTATCTGAAGAGTCACGGAGCTAATGTGAATATGATTACTGATGATGGAGCAACTGCATTGCACTTCTCTGCACAGAATGGTCACCTAGAGGTTACACGATATCTGATTAGTCCTGGTGCTCATTCCCACAGGCAGCAGGTAGACGGGTCCCAGGCATTCTTTGATAAGGTAGGCCTACAAAAACTGTTATTTTAAAATTTTAAATGAAAAAATTATAGATGCTGCCACGGAGATTTCCAAGTTAAATAATAAAAGAAGGCCTATGCATTAACTTGACCAAACTATAACTCAACCAACGCATAACCCTGTCTATTTAAATAACAATGTATTGTCCAATCAGGTCCTTTACCAGGCAGGCGTTTCACCCTAATATCCAAATTCATGACATTCCTTATCTTCAATTAATAATGATGATTTAAGACATATTCTTTGTAACCAGAGAAAATAAGGTTTAATTCTGCTGTAAAAGTCAGGCTGGAGATGAAGTATGTTAAATATGACCCTTCCTTCAAGCGTCGGGTCTTCTTCTTTTTATTTTGAAAATGTTATCTTGTCCTTTTGGAAATGCGTTATTTTCCCATGCTCACACTTGTGTTCACCCTCCATGATCAATACTGTATGTATATATATATATATATATATATATATATATATATATATATATATATATATATATATTGTGTGTGTATGTGTGTGTGTGTGTGTGTGTGTGTGTGTATATATATATATATATATATACCACTAGACCACGGAGACGGGAAAGTGATTTCGGCGATTTCGGTCTAGTGATTAAGGCATTGGCGTTCTAAGCCAACGACCAGGGTTCGATTCCCGGCGGAGACATTTTTTCAACCTTTGCAAACATTTAAAAAAGGGAGGACAGCTCAGGGGAACTTTGATTTAAGTTACGCAACCACTATTCTCTCATTTCCTTTCACATTGTATTTATTTCCACGAGAGTTGCCAAAGCTGTTGTATATGTTATTTCCTTACAATTTTATATGGGTATTTCCACACAAATGAGGGTCTCAATTTGTGACATTCTTGGTGTCCCGCTTACATAAGGAACACATTGGTTTTTGTAGCTCTAGATAGAGACAAATAGTGGAGTAAGATTGAGTACTATTCTAACAGTGAAGATGCAATATGTTATGCTCAGAATCACTTTGCAGTCTTACTCCACGATTGGCATTTTACACTCAGAGCCACAAAAACCTGTGTGTTCCTTATGTAAGCAGGACACCAAGAATGTCACAAATTGGGACCTTTATTTGAGGAAATACCCATATATATATATATATATATATATATATATATATATATATATCACAACGTCATATAGGATACACACCAGACAAGCATGATTTTGACCTCACACGCGCTTATATTTATTTACAAGTACAAGTATGGTAATAAAGTAATTTTCAGTTGAGGACAAGATTCAGCAGATTGTCCTATCTTTATTTTACGACGTAATTAGCCTTAGTCTTAATCTCAGATTAAGCATTATAAGTAGAAAGTCTCTTATGTTCAGTTTGTTAGATAATACTAATCCGTACTATTCAACACATCATAATGGGGTGTCCCACAAAGATTCGAATGATGTAAACAAAATAATGTTTCCTGCGTTTAATTATATATAAATATATAATTTCATTTATATACTCATATTGCTGTATCATGCAGTGCTCGTTCCTTCTATTTTCAACGACTATTACAAATCTTATTACTCGTTGGAGCCTATAACTCACAAGCGTAGCTTTCTCCTTAGGCTCCTTAATATTTCAATTTTATTCTAGCCCAGTCTGTTCAACTAATATTTCATGCAGACGCATAGATATGAGGTACTCACCTTCTTTTATTTTCTCTGACAATATATCTCTTGTTTCTTTGTACCATTTATCTTGTTTGTACCAATTATATTGTTTGTACCATTTATACTGTAAAAAACACATTGTAAATGTGAAATATGAAACAATAAACTGAAACTGAAAACTGAAACTTATATATATATATGAAAAATAGAGAGGTGAAAATGAGAAGGAGGGAAAGAGAGAGAGAGAGAGAGAGAGAAAGATGCAAAAGGTATATGGTCATTTCCTTGATTATATAATTCAAATACATTAAGCTATTTATTTATTTTTTTTTTGAAACCATAACTGGTCTTCTTGATTAAAATAAAATTCATGATACAAACATTTATTTCATAAATTGTTCAACATGCTGTTCCATTTTGTCAACCTCATATACACATTTTCTGTTCTTTTGTGTCTTTCAACATCATATCGACTTTTTAACACATATATAAGCATCATTTTAAAATCAATGCATCTCATCTTTTTCATGGAAGCTATTCCTATATTGATACATTTATAAATCGAGAATAGTGCATAATTCAATATCAAATTCATTTCTTCTTTCTCGGTTTCTTGGAGACTATAAACAACATACTGAATCTTCAAATTAAAATTTCTATCTGAGCACCTTCTTATGTATTCTTCTATATATTTCCAAAACAATTTTACTTCTGGGCATCTCCAAAACATGTGTAATAAATCCCCTACCTGATCACATTCACTACAAATATCACTATTTCTCATATTCCATTTCTTTAAATTATATAATGTTGGCAATAAATTATACATAAATCTGAAATTGAATTGAGCAACAACATTATCTTGAATCTTTTTCAATTTGAATGTCCAGGTATATGTCCATGAATGGTTTTTCTCCTTTGCGACAATTTCACTCCAAAATAATTGTGCCCTTGAAATTTCGACATTGAATTGTAATAACTCATTATAAATCTGCTTTACACTGGAACTACTAGTAAGTGTTGTAACCGCAGAAGATATGTAAGATTCATTCTTTAAAATATTGTTCTTAAACCTTCTAAATAAAAATAAGTTGTTGTCTTTTAGTTTTTCTCTCCAATTTTTTGGCAATGACGCAATGCAAACTGTATACTCTGATAACCATTTTCCATCAAGATGTACCAACTTATCTTTTAATTCATTAACTGTAAGAAAGGTGTTCGTAGTTACTAAATCACCTACAAATAAAATATTTGACCGTATCCAGTTTCGAAATAACAACCTCCTTCCATTATGTCTAATATTATCATTGAACCATAACATTTCTTTGCATATCTCGACACTAGAATTAATCTGCTTGTTTTCCTTTAACATTTTTTCTTTTTTCAGAGTAAAGTAGACATATAATACTTCACGATAAAACTCTGGAATTCTTGTTTTCAAAGACAGAACATATTGTGGATCACACTTACAATTTCTTATAATAAAACTTCCCCCCAACTTATCAAACCAATAATCAAACATCCATTTCCACTTTGATTTTGTATCATCGAAGTATCTAAATAACCATTTTAACTTAAAACTGTTTAACTGCAAACGTATATCTAACATATTTAGTCCTCCGTTTGACAAATCATCAATCACGTTAGCCCTCTTTACTTTAGTAACTTTTGATCCCCAAAGAAAGTTCATCATCAATTTATCAATTTTCTTAACCAAATCATTAGGACAAAAGATAATTTGAGCAGTGTATACAAGTTTTGATAATATTAATGTTTTTAAGATAATTATCTTGCCTTTATATGTAAGATTTCTTTGTTTACAAATATTCAATAATTTTTCGATTTTATCTATTTTCTCTTTTGACCAATTTAACTCATAACTCAAGGATTCATTTTTTGAAAAGAAAATGCCAAGAGCTTTAACATAATTCTCAGCCCATGGAATATCACTAATCATGTTTAAAGGTTTCTCCTTCCCCAACCACATTGCCTGTGTTTTATCCTTATTTAATGCAACACCTGAAGCATTTCCAAAATCTATGATATACTCTAGAGCTTTATTCCCTGAAATAATATTTTGAACGAAAAGCGTCATGTCATCAGCTAACTGGCCTATTTTGATTTCTTTTGATTGCTCTCCAATACAAATTCCTTTAATTTGATCATCGCTCCTTATTTTATTACTAATTACTTCAATGGCCAAAATAAAAAGTAGGGCAGATAGGGGACACCCTTGTCTTATCCCTCTAGTTGGAAAAAAAGTTTCTGTAAAATATCCATTTAAAATAACACGATTAGAAATCTGTGTATATAAAACTGAAACCCATTTTCTAAAAATCTTATTAAAGCCATAGTTTTCTAAACATTCATTTATAAAATTCCATTCAAGGGTATCGAAGGCTTTGTAGAAATCTACAAATAGGAGGCAACCATCAACTTTTTCAAATTTTGTATAATCAATAACGTCCTGAATTATTTTTGCATTATAACATCCATTTCTACCCTTTATGTAACCCTAACCCTACCCTTTATCCAACTTGGTCTTCATCTATCAGTAATGACAATACTTTTTGCAACCTGTTAGCTAAAACCATTGCAGCTAGTTTGTAGTCAACGTTTAATAACGTAACTGGCCTCCAGTTTCCAATATCTTCTTTATCTCCTTTCTTATATAATAATGTTATAATGCCATTACGCTGAGTATACGATAAACGTCCTTTCTCAAAACCCGCATTTAGGCTTTCCATCACCAAATCCTGCAGATCTTCCCAAAACTCCTTGTAAAATTCTACGGTTAATCCGTCTCCACCAGGTGTTTTATTAAATTTCATATTTTTCAATGCCTGAGTTATTTCTGATTTTGTTATTCTACCTTCACATACTTGAGCCTCCTCTTTTTAAAACTTTGGTCCTTCTATATTCCGAACATAATCTCTAATCTCACTTTTATTCTTCTTTGATGAACTATATAATTTCGAATAGAATTTATGAACATAATTCATAATCCTACTCATATTGTGTTCACTTTTTCTTCCTATCTTTAAAGAAGTTATTGATTTTTTAACTGCATTCTGCTTTTCCATCTCTACAAAATATTTTACATTCGTTTCTCCTCCTTCATAATACTGCACTCGAGATCTGACTCGTGCACCTTCACATTGCTTATGATAATATTGTTCTATTTTTCTCCTTAACTCTACTATTTCTTTTTTATTGTCCTTCTTTTCGGAGGTATTTATCAATTCTTCATATTTTCTTTCTAAAATCATAATATCAGTCTTTTCACTTCTTTTTAATTGTTTAGCAAAATGTAAAGAATATTCCCTTATCTTTATTTTGCACAGCTCCCAAACGTATGATATATCTTTGTCATATTTCAATATTTCTTTCACCCCACTAATAATATTTTTAATTGAAGATTTATATTCTTCATTTACGAGAAGAGAATTGTTTAACTTCCAGTACCCTCTACCTCGATTGACATTATCAATAACCATTGTAACAGTAATTGCACAGTGATCAGGGCATAAAGCTACAGGTTTTATACATTCCCGTCTCACGTATTGACATAAACAATCTGCAACAAGCCAGAAGTCTATCCTAGAAGCCATTTTAAGATATGTACTTCTATACGTAAATTGTCTGCTTTCGGGGTGCAATTTTCGCCATATATCAACTAAGCTGAATTTCTTGACCAATTGATTATACTCTGGTAACTTTTTGTAAATAGATTTTGCTCCTAGGGTATCAAATTCTGGCTTATTTACGCAGTTGAAGTCACCTCCAAAAACTAATGCATACGACGTCAAGTCGCTATGTGATTGAACCCAGTTGCTTAATCGTTGCAAAAATGTTGCCTTTTGTTTCTTTTCTGTAGGGGCGTATACATTCACCAAACACATTTTTCTGTCACCAATACACGTATTAATCAATATTATTCGTCCATCCTTATCTATACTGCTAGAATTAATACAAATGTCTACATTTTCTTTACACAATATCGAAACACCTTTTCCATGGTTACTTCCGAATGAATGAAAAGACAGTCCCTTCCATTCAATTTTAACTTTTTCTTCCAACTCCCGTGTAAGAAAAGTTTCCTGCAGAAACAAAATATCAGCCTTTTGGTTTCTTAGCCATTGAAATATCGAATTTCTTTTTCTATTATTCCTAATCCCCCGCACATTAAGTGACAGGAAAGTAACACACTTCTCCAGTGGCGGAGATTTGTTACGCAATTCTATTCATCAGGGGGGGGGGGGGACGACCTATTGTTATGTCCCCCTCTGATGGAAAGAATTTCCTGCATATTTACGTCTATGCACTTCTCCATGATATACAGTTACTCAAACTATTTTTTATTTGAACCCTTTCTTCTCCTCTTTCTCTCTTGTCGATCTTTGCGTTTTTTCTCTTTGTCGCTCACCGCATTTTCTGATCGGTAGTCGGTTGATTCATATCCATCAGTGTTATCGCTGTTCTCGGCATCAGAGCTTTGACTTACAGGTGTACTCTTCAACCAAAGATCCGTCAGACTTCGTTGTTTCGATCGCTCGTCGCGTGCGGTACGACTATTTACATCTGTCTGCATCAACGAGCTTGCGTTGTTAAAGGTTTTTTCCTCGGTTGTGCTTATATCACGTGTAGCACGTGTAGTGCGATCCGTATGCACGGAGCTCTCAATGCCACCAGGGCGTTCCCCATTCTTTGGCACATCTTCACTTGTGGCGCCTACACTCGGGGTCTTGTCACGTGACGCTTCACATTCATAACTTTTGTGCCCCGTACCTTTACATCGTTTGCATACGAAAGGCTTGACACACGTTGAAGCATGTTGACCAGTATCAAGGCATCTCGAGCACGTTGCGAAGGACGCTCCCGATGTTTGGCCGTCGTGGAAAATGCGTGCCTTGAACGAGGCGAGCCTAACATGGCGATCAAGAGGTTTATCCAGCTTTTCCACATACAAGACCCTGTCTCCGTTCAAACATGCTGTGAGCTGACCATTCACTCGCAGACGTTGTCTTACAACATTCCCTCTCACTTTGCATTTCTTTCCTTCTAGCTCATGACTAATTACCTCGTCACTCACTGACAGTGGAATATCCTTTATGGTAACTTTAAGGAGATTTTCACTGTTTTCCCTTAAAAAAGGGTTGGTGTCAAAAATCGGCACATTCACACCTCTCATCCTCAAACCTTGTGTTAGCAAAGGTAATCTAAGTTCTCTATCTTTGAGGTATATACGCCACAAACCACCCACCTTCTGTATGCCCATGATGGTATC
Organism: Heliocidaris tuberculata; assembly: GCA_025618425.1. Lineage (NCBI taxonomy): Eukaryota > Metazoa > Echinodermata > Echinoidea > Camarodonta > Echinometridae > Heliocidaris > Heliocidaris tuberculata. The sequence continues at coordinate 39,262,549 of CM046838.1, read as the reverse complement.
AGGAGATATTGCCTTTGATAGGGTAAGATAAATCTCCTCCCCTGTAGGCTGGTTCCGCTCGGCATTTGGGATGTCTGACTGGCGCATGAACACGGGCTTACAACCGGGGTCTCTTCGGGTTTGAATGTCAGCCGCCGTTTTCTTAGCATACGTGCTGCCCATCTCCTTCCTTAATCCGTCCCTATCTTCTCCATCACTTCTCACCTGACTTTCAATGTCTGCTGATTTTTCTGTCGGTGTATCCATCCTAATGATGAAGAACGGCCTTTTCAAGATAACGTTTCCAAAAAAGTGAAATTTTAGCTTCCAAATGGAGAGTTAATTTCTGCAATCGTAATCGTATGAAATAATGCCCTCTTAAGCTATTTATAGTACTTTAAACATGTCAAAAAGTTGAGAGAAAGAACAAAGTAAAAATATCAATCTACAGTGCATTTGAAAAAGGTATGAATTTTGAAATGAAATAATTCTCATGCAGGAGTCTTTTAATTTTGCTATCATCTTTCATTTCATAAAAAAGTTATTATATTAAAGTTTCGTTCTTGAGAGCCAGCACATTTTTCGATATGAGAGCTCAATTACATTTGTCGATATTGTTCTTGGCGTATTTGTTGCCTATGTACAGTGAATCTGTGTCGAAGTTTGTCCTCTGTTTCGCCTGTGTATTGTTCTCCACAGCCATGGGGAATGATACAATATATGAGATTCTGTGTAGTACTTGTGAAGGGCATTGATATTTGGAACGCTTTATATTGATTTGTGAAGATAATACGATTGCCTTTTTTTTATATATGGGCAGGCTTTGCATCTTTTATTGGTATATTTCGTAACACCATTTTCTACACTGAGTTGTGCTTTGGGGGCGGCCTTGGTTAATAATCGTTTCAAAATTGGACTTTGGCGCTTTACTGAAGATCAGTAAAAGTTTGATGTAATTACTGTCGTTTATTGTTTCTTTTAAAAATTAAGACACATTGGGATTATTTGGATTATGAGTGTGAATAAAAGATATGGATTCAATATTTTCATGTTTCGGTTTACATGATCGTAGTTCTTCTGACCAAGAGCTTTTCAGCCTACGAACATCGACATCTGGTACTATCGTACAAATCTTGAAATGAAGTTATACTGCAGTAAAAGGCAACTTTAATAGCGGGTCAAATCCTATATAAAGGAAAATTGGCTCATCTGGATGACTGTTTCAGCATTATGGAAGGCAGAATTTGGTGATATAACTCCATCCAACAGTATTCTTCAACAACTTCACCCGAGTATCATATTTAATTTTGAAACTATAGTAATGAAAAAAATACAAAGCTTTTTTTTATACGTAACGGTAATAAACGAAATGAATACAATCAAAACTGATATTCTATAAAGTTACATACACATACCAGTAATTGCGTTTCAAGTCTTGTCACTAAAAATACTGTAAAACAAATGTTTCTTTTAGCCAAACTGATAAGCCGTGTCCTCATTTGAATATTACTGTACTTCCACACTTGCACTTGTATAAAGTCATGTAAAATATGAAAGGCTCACTTCCCCTGAACAGATTAAATCGAAAGCGCTTGTGAAGTCAAAATCATGCTCGTCTTGTGTGTATCCTATATGACCTTGTGAAGTTTAACTTCGTCTTTTTTCCTCTGAACATTTTGTGATATACAAATATATAATAACATTCATATATATATATCATTATTATTAGAAGTATTATTATTATTATTGTTATTATTATAATTATTATTTTCATTTTTGGCAAATCAATATGCATGTACATTAAAATTGACAATGAAACAGAATTGTGTAACACTAATACATATAACAGACAGAACAATAACATGTGTTTCTGAGCATGCTCCCGGATGTTTCCATTTGGTGACCAACTTTTTTTCTGACACCCCTGACACTTTTTTTTTTTTCTGACACATTTTTTTGCCATTCACTTTGTACACGGCGGGTACACGGGGCTTTTCCGTTAGACAGTTTCTGTGATTGGCTTTTTTGCTAGTGAATATTCATTAGCTATCTAATTGAATTTTCAAAAACAAGTTTGTGGTCATCTTTTCGACTGCTAGCCACAGCTGGCCCGGGACCTGCCAGGATTTAATGCCAGGGTGAAATGCTGGAAGCTCCGATCAGCAGCGTACATAGGAAGAAAATTGACATGACTGTCATGAAAAACGATAAATTAAGAGAAGAGAGATATAAATAGCTGGATATTCATTATCTCTGTACCGTATCCAAATCTTGAAGATGTTCTCAGACGTCTTCGCTGATAAAGAAATATTGAAGAACAATAATATTCGTGTCTGCATAGGCATAGGATTAGGACTAGGAGCAAGGCCCAGGGGCCGGGGACTGACTTGAAAAATTAGATCATATTTTGTTAATGTACGATTATTTCTTCTCAGTCTTCTAATTCTTCTGTTGACACTGAGGCCCTGATGGGTCCAAGTTTCGTATCCGTCGGTGCTAATTACGAGATGTCCATATTTACTAAAAACCCAGGATTTTTGTAATATGCACGCATGTTAAATACCTCTGTTCTCTTAATTTATCATTTTTCATGACAGTCATCTCAATTTTATGTCTTCCTATGTACGCCACTGATCAGAGCATGCATGATTTCACCGTTGCATTAGGCCCCTTCAGGTCCCCGGGCAGCTGTGGCTAGCAGTCGTAATCCCATATCAGTAACATTAGCTACGATCACCTTCGCTAAACTTGGAATAAAGTTCACCCTGTCAGCCTCGAAAAACATGGTCATGAGAACAAATATACATCAGTTTCATAACATTCCAATATTACCAAATCAGAATACACAGCTAAGAGATCACAAAGTTGACTCATTTTAAGATTTTCCCGCTCAAAGAGTCATTTTCAGGAACTTTTAAAGGGGGTACCCAATGCTGAAACAATGTTAGTTCATTTAAAAGATCATGATTTTATTAGAAGAAAATCATCTGCCTTAAATTTTTTTTACAATTCGTGTTGCCAGAAAATCCCGAAATATGGTAAGATTTCAGGATATTTTGGCCCCTCAGCTGTGTCCCAATTTCAGCTAGGTAACCACAATGACGTCAAAGTGGTTACCTTGTCGCGCAATTATAGCAAAATGCGCGCAAGATGTAATGCATTTTGTACAGTCTAGCGCGCAACACATCTGCAATACGCGAACCTGGGTAACCACTTTGACGTCATTGTGGTTACCTAGCTGAAATTGGGACACAGCTGAGGGGCCAAAATATCCTGAAGTCTTACCATATTTCGGGGATTTTTCTGGCAACACGAATTTTAAAAAAACTTAAGGCAGATGATTTTCTGCTAATAAAATCATGATCTTTTAAATGAACTAACATTGTTTCAGCATTGGGTACCCCCTTTAAACAGTTGATCGTATTGTTCGCGCGACGAAAAGATGACCATAAACTTATTTTGAAAAATCAATTAGATAGCTAATGAATATTCAATGTACAACTGTACATGTAATATGTAATAATACGGTAACTGATGTTCAGCAGAACATCTCATCCAAGACTGTTTAAAATATATATAGTGCTGGTCAAAAGTTTCGGTACACCCTGGATTTTGTGACGATTTTTGAGATCACTTTTACCTCCCACATAATGACCCTCTCTTTGGGGTCTCAAAAACATCTTAATAGGTTTATTATTTTTTAAGGATAATCTACATGTAATGTTTTTATACTCACAGGTGTATTTTTCGTTCTCTGTTTGGATTTAAAGACTGAAACTGGCAAAAAGCAGCACATGATACATGTGTTTTAACACACATTTGTTTTGTGCAAAATTGATATAAAGCCGACTCATACATTAAAGATCTCCTAAATTAAACACAGCTCGTTTTAGTTATAGTCTTTTAAATCGAGTATATTTCTAATATTCATATCATTACTTTCTTTTGTAATTAACCTTACATATCTATCAATTGTTTTTGGATCAACAGTCCAAAGATGTATCTTTGCCACGTCTTTTCAACTCGTCCCACATAGGCCATTTAGGGTTCTTATACAGAAACTAAGCTCACTAAAGTTTTTATTTCATGTTGTCTCACATTATTTGTTGTAATCAGTGGTCCTGCATATTATGTAGCTTGCATATATACATATATGTTTGGGGTTGTTACAGTGATATTGTGTGAGACTAGGTCGCATTGCTTCTTTTGGCAATCTGTTGTGGCATTCATGGTGGTCAGGAATACCATCAATCTTTTATAAAACACCAGCTTAATCACCATGAAAACAGATCTAGACTGTTAAATTTACACATTTCCCATAATCAATGCTTGATAGTGGGACATTGCTAGCAGAAGACAATGAACACCTGAATATAAAAACGGCCCAAGTCCAATTTTCGGCCAAACTGAGTTAAACATGGGAAATTGTTGCTTATACATGTGCCCATCTTGTGTACAAATGATAAACCTGAATTCCCCCCCCCCCTCCCCCCGCCCGGAAGTGCCTAAAATGAGTGAAATCTAATATGAATGTAAGAATGACCGAAGTCAGTTTTACATTCATATCATAGCGCCCTTTGGCATAACACATACATGTGCCCTCATTTAAGACACGCACACACACACGCTATCCCATAAATTAACATGCTAGATGATGAGGGACGTTGTGCCTATTACGCAACCACAAATGTGTAAACCATACTGATTAAAAGCTGAAAAAAAATAACACAACTCTATTATGTATTCTTTTTAGAAGAGCTATTACTACAGTAGCCTACTCTGTATATGATTCGAAGAATGACCCAAGTCCATATGATTAAAAAAACAACCCAAGTCCATCAAACAAAAGGACCCCCCTACAAGTAACATGAATGTTAATTATGATAACAATGTACATTTAAACTTGTATTTACGATGTTGCCTTACCATCATAGTCAAATATAATGTTATTGGACAAATTTAAAAAATATATTAATTTTTTTTTAGTTTGCTCGAAATGACCTGCCATGGACTTGGGTCGTTTTTATATTCAGATACTCAATTGTTCACCGTCCCGATTGGTCACGACACATATTGAGTTCGACAAGAAACTTACAAAACAGTTTTCCTCAGTGAAATATAATAGCGTTCTTTCTCTTTGGAAAATGATTAAATGAGATTTTTTATCATTGTAACAGTAAAGTGACCCCAAGACACATGCTAGCTATACATAAAAATATGTGTAATTGAAAGAAATATGCAAAGAAGGTTAAAAAATTCAATGGTTTGGCAATTTCTGTCACTGGACCCTAACCCCAACGGGCTAGTGTTGGACGAGTTGAAAAAGGAAGATCTAAGCATCCTTCCTGAACACTGGTGCTATAATACTGAATGGACATTTCAAGTAAAAAATTCTGATGAAATTCGTTAAATGAATATATTACATTTGAAAGACCATAACCAAACAATGGATACTTTGGACAATTTCAACATATACTTTGTTTTTCCTTTTGAACAGAGAAGTACTTGAATATTGCATATATCGTTATGTAATTTTTCGTCACTTGTGGGTATGCAACCAAGGACAGTTAAAGGACAGTTAAAGTAAATCACACCTTAATGCTTCAGAACATGATATATAGTAAACATATGTAATCTATAATCTAACCTTTAGCACATTTGTCAGAGCCCTAAACAAGCTCATTTTGTGGGGAATAGACATCAAAGTAAAAATTCATCTCAAAATCTAGGGTGTACCGAAACTTTTGACCAGCAGTGTGTGTGTATATATACACAGTACTGGTCAAAATTATTTGAACACCTGGTAAAATAAACAAAACTTGATATTTATCAATATCTAGTTCTTTATTATCACCATTTTTGGTTATTGTTTGAATAAAGTATTTTTGTACTGTCAGCTGTCAGACTATAAGTAAAGTCCTAGAATATCATGGTGTCCAGTATAAGCAAGATTTCAATCAAATTTGATTTAATACCCATCCCCCACCACAAACAGCCATTACAGCCTGGCATTTTTCTGTCATTGTATTAATGTGTTTCCATCATTTTTCAAAGCTTAAAACTCGTTTTAGCATTTCTAAAGTTCACTATTTAGTGATTCTGTGTTAGGTACTCTGTTATTCAAAAATGTGCTATTTCAATAAGTCCAAAATTTTGTTGATAAGGTTCAAGTTCTTGATCTTCGTCCTTTAGGGGTGGCCCCTCCATCATTTTATAACTCTGGTGCCTCTCCGTTATGCAAGCTGTTCCCCCATCATTAGGTTGAGAGTTTGTAATGATTGTCTTCTTGATAAGTTGATCCTGGCCCTAGAACGCACATATCTGATATAATTTCGTGCCTTGTGAGCAGGTTTATGGTACAACTTCTTAATTTGACCCTTTGTCCATTGCTTTTGACAAGTTCTTCGGTTCAAACGCTAAAAAGAGCTCTCCAGAACATTATGTACTCACATCCATGCCCGACTGTGGCTGACAGTGGATGACAGTGGACAGACACACATACATCAAAACGCCTCTCACCCAATGAATACTTCGCATTTCAATTAATTAATCCAGAGTACTCCATACAGTTCCTTTCTGGAGTAGCCTTTGAGGGTGTCTATGGAGAATTCGACTTTTCTTCCGGTTTTCACCACTCTGTAACTAATTTCTCTGTGCCACTCTTTCAAACAGCATGATGATATCTTCTGATTTTCCAACGAACAGGAGTAGTAGAACAGTTCAACTGCGTGCATAGTGTTAGATAATGAGGTGGCCATCCTGTAGTCATTAGAATTAGGATTGAACCTGATCTACCAAATATGGGACTAACTGATGTAAGACGTAAAGAAACCTAAAGGGATCAGATTGCAGTGAACTTCAGAAAAGCTGAAACAGCTTCAGTGTTAAAATGAATCCGTACACTAACATATGCCAGAAAGATACCAAGTTGAAATTTCTGATTGAGAAGGGGTTGGGTAGGTATAGAAAAGTACCGTAATTTCGCTAAATATGGACTCGGCAATGACCCAATCTTTCACATTATTTGGCTACACCATATTACAAAATTCAGCAACCAGAAAATGCGGATATATCAAACAAAATATTGATAATCAAATCAAAATCAAATTTGGTAATTTTCAGCAGGTTTTCTAATAATTGTTACCAGTACTGTATATGTACGAGCAGGTTTCAAGAAGGCACTCATAGGTAACAATATGGATATTACAATTTTGTTTCAAGAATATCCATTGAGGAGAGTTAAGTAAAAAAAAAAAATCATGTCCCGTTTCTCACGCTGAAACAAATATATCGTAGGAAAATTTAAAAATATATTTCCCCCTCATAGGCCAGGAGCCTGTCCCGAAATAGTCACCCCATTTTACCCATAAGATTTGACCCGGTAAAGTTACTTAGACCATCTAAGTCATTGACGAAAAGGTCAGCCTGACCATAGCCGCCGGGTTAAGCCCCCAGAGCCCCCAAAAGGGACCCCAAAGTCGGGTCGATTTCACCCCATCTCACCCATGCACCAAACTTTGTCAGTAGGGAGTAGTATGACTGGAAATTACAAAACACAAAAAACTGACAAAAATTTCCGTCGGGATGGGGTGTCAGACAGCCCCTAAAAATTGGGGTAAATTTTTCCCCTTAAAGCCCAGAGACCAAATTTTGTCAGAAGGAAGAGCTATGGATGTACATTCCAAAAATATAAAAACTGACAAAATTGTCCATCGGGAAGGGGGTGTCAGATCCCCTGAAATGAAAACCCCAAAGTGCCCTTTGACAACGCTTTGCCCCCAAAATGCTCTGTATGGAAAGAAAAACCATTTTCTTACCTTCTGACTATGATAATTCAAAAGCTTTTCATTCAATTCACTTTAAATTTTCATAACATAATTTTGAGTATAATAATCTTCTTGAGGTGCAATTTGGTGTTAATTGGCCTTTTGGTTATTAAGTTATTAAATTGTGAAAAAAGTATTGCTTTCTCAAAAGTAGCCAAAAAATATTGTCAGGATTATGTAAACACACCCATTGTCTATCTTCACCTGTTTTACAAGGCATAATAGAAGAGCTTTTCAGGTATCTGTGGTATGTGACTGCCAGGCTGAAATGTACTATTCATGTGTTAATTGCACAGATACCAAGCAAGCCCTCTATTATGCCTTGTCAGATGGTCAATGGCTGTGTTTACATAATCCTGACAATATTTTTTGGCTACTTTTGAGAAAGCAATACATTTTTCACAATGTAATAACTTATTAACCAAAATACCAATGAACACCAAATTGCACCTCAAGAAGATTATTATACTCAAAATTATGTTATGAAAATTTAAAGTGAATTGAATGAAACGCTTTTGAATTATCATAGTCAGAAGGTAAGAAAACGGTTTTTCTTTCCATACAGAGCATTTTGGGGGGCAAAGCATTGTCAAAGGGCACTTTGGGGTTTTCATTTCAGGGGGTCTGACACCCCCTTCCCGATGGACAATTTTGTCAGTTTTTATATTTTTGGAATGTACATCCATAGCTCTTCCTTCTGACAAAATTTGGTCTCTGGGCTTTAAGGGGAAAAATTTACCCCAATTTTTAGGGGCTGTCTGACACCCCATCCCGATGGAAATTTTTGTCAGTTTTTTTGTGTTTTGTAATGTCCAGTCATACTACTTCCTACTGACAAAGTTTGGTGCATGGGTGAGATGGGGTGAAATCGACCCGACTTTGGGGTCCCTTTTGGGGGCCCTGGGGGCTTAACCCGGCGGCTACGGTCAGGCTGACAACCTTTTTGTCAATGACTCAGATGGTCTAAGTAACTTTATGGGGTCAAATCTTATGGGTAAAATGGGGTGACTATTTCGGGACAGGCTCCCAGACTATGACGATACATTTTGTGGACCATATCCTCCAAGTCACACTGTGTTTCAATACGAGCATTATTTTCTTTTTGATGAAATACAAGATAATAGGTAAAAACATTAAAAAGTGAGGGTAGGATTTCCTGTCTCTCACGCTAGACTTACCCATTAGTTTTAGTTGTGCAATTGCCTAATTGCGCTATTAGATGTGTTTTTGACAGTCTGTAATCACATTCTTCAAAGGACATTCATTCTTTCATCAATCAACATAACAAGAAAGGCTGCACCGCAGTGCATCTTGCTACACGTCAGGGCCGTACCTCCACTCTTGAGACTCTGGTTTCTCATGGAGCTGACCTGAATATCCAAAACTTCTACGGTCATACATGTCTGCATCTAGCAGTCATAAGGTGCAACCCGCTGGTTCAGTGTCCTGCTGCTGAAGAAACCGACGCGATGCATAAGGTTGGATACTTTATTTATCACCTAATAGTGTTAAAGATAATAATATTAATAATAAGAAAAAGAAGAATAAGAAGAAGAATAGGAAGAAGGAGAAGTAGACGAAGAAGAATTATAATGCTAGAGGTAGTAAGTGTACATTCATATCTAACCAGAGAAACGGATTATTTTTATTTGGCTTTGTTGAAATGTGAGACTTCACGGAAATCATTAAAATACACTGATGTTTTAATATGGAACAAAATACCCAAGGAAATCAAAAATTGCCCATCTCTTGCCTCATTTGAACGCAATTATAAAAAACAAATATTTATAGATACTTACAAACCCTAATACAAACACAACAAAAAAAGTAACTCCCCCCCCCCCCTTAATCAAATTTGCGTAACTTCTTAACGAAAGGGTTGTGAGCAAAATAACTTGGCAAGAGTATATTCTTACCCTTATTGACTAACTTCCCTGTAAAAATGAGATTGATCAATCGAGTCATGCATGAGTGGGCGAACATTAAAGGCAAAAATGTCACTTTTCGAAAGTCACAAGGGTCATTTTTATGCTGTATTAACAGTACATTTGAGCATCTCTTGCGCGATTTTTAAAGTGTGTTCACTCAACCGTGACTCAATGACAACCTCTTATGTACTGTTCACACAACATGTGATGATACATTTTGGTAAAAATATCTCGAGTTTTTTTTTTTCAATAAGCTGAATGGATTTTGCAATTTCACATTCACGAGGGTTGAATTTTAAAAAACAATTGTGCTCGCCCAACCATAATATTGACAAAAGTGTCGGGATAGGTGTGAGGGGGTCAAGCGATGGATAATAAACAAAAACAACTCATAATCATGCACCAGAAACCGAATTCACTAAAATCTCGTTTCACAGAATCCCCAAAATGACCCTTGTGATTTTTGAAAAGCGACAAATTTGCCTTTAATGTTTGCTCACTCATGCATGACTCCATGGATCAATCTCATTTTCACAGAAAAGTTAGTCAATAAGTGTAGGGACACTCCTACCAAGTTATTTTGCTCAAAACCCTTTCGTTAAAAAGTGACGCCATTTTGATTAAGGGGGGGGGGGGTTTACTTTTTTTGTTGTGTTTATTATAATGAGATAACTGCCTCATCACCCACCCATACCTGTACATGTATCTCTTAATACCTTCTTTCTCGTAAAATGATTTTTTTTTTAACGATTTGGTATCGGGAGCCCAGCCCTTGAAAGGTCATTGGCCTATGCTGGCTCCCCCATATTCTCATTATCATTTCGTTGTTGTTGTTGTTTTCCTCCTTTTATAATGATGTGCTATATTTGATATGTACATGTTTTTTAAATGAGAATTGGAAATAAATTAATTGAAACGAAATGAAAAGAAATGAAATTATTTTAATAATAATAATAATAATAATAATAATAATAATGAATGATGATGATGATGATAATAATAATAATAATAATAATAATAATAATGATTATGATAATCATCATCATCCATCACCATCATCATATTAATGATGGTTTTGTAACAACGGGATGCAAGCACGTTATTTCAGATTTCCTAAGATTTGCAGAAGGAGAAAGAAAAACAAGGGAGATGTTCCAATTTTACACATACTAGAAAACGAATATGTAGGGACATTTATGATTCCCTGTGTCACAGTACGACAAAGTATAGATATGTACCCAAGATAATGATCATTGTAGAAGTGTCGTGGTCTAGTGGATACGTCACCGGACTGTGGATCACATGGTTCGAATCCCGCCACGGCACTAAGTAACGTCCTTTGGCAAGACATTAATCTGCATTGCCACTCTTACCCAGAAGATAATGGGTACCTGTGAGGATTGCGGAAAGTCAGTAAGACATGTTCTATTGTTTTGCTATGTACATTGCAAACCCATGTATTTTATTTTTGTTGGAAGTGGAAATAAACGAAATGAAATGAAATGAAATGAAATGAAATGAAATGAAATGTTTTGCCACCGCTCTACATGTATGCATGTGAACGGTGCAAAATGGTAGGAATGCTCCCTAAAGAGTGGAGCACAATTTTGTCCGGGCTTGAAATCCAATGACCAGGGGTAATAATTAAGTAACATTGAAAAGCGCATTTAAGTATTCACGGAATGCGCTATATAAATGTAACATATTATTATAATTATCATTATTATTATAATTTGGGGAATACCTTTTTCCAAGAATGTAGACTCTTTTCTTATATTATAAACTTAAAGAAAATTTTGACATCGGAAATCAATTACACTAATACACAACGTTTTGATCAGTCACCTTCACGATCATTATCATCATCATCATCGACCTCATCATCTACCTGATCCCCTTTTTGAAGAGGGGTTAATCTGTCGGGTCTTCTCGATACCATTACCACTCTCCATCTCAATCTACTTGTAGCCAACATAACATTTAACATTCTTCGAACTTCAATGCATTCCTTAATTGGTCGGCTTCATCTCTCCGTCCTCTCCTTCTGTGATCTGCAGCCCATCTCATCACCACATTCTCTCGAGTGTCCTCTTGTCGAACCATCTAGCTTCTTTTTTTTTTTCTTATTATTATTATTTCTAATAATCTCACGTCATGCTATACGGTCCGTATGCAGAAGTGGAAAAACGAATGGATAAACGAATCAATGCTTTTTAGATGAATTGTATGATAAGGCTACTGCATATCCACTACACTTCGCATACGTACCACAGGGAAGTGAGAGAGTTAATGGAGAGTTATACAGTGCGTCCCAGAAAAAACGAAACCGAGATTTATCGATGTTTAATCATATCTTAATCACAATTGTGATTAATAGATGACACATATTTGTAAAGCTTGGATCTTCCTCTTTCATTTGATGCCACTCTATTATGATACATACTTCACGCACAAGTGAATAAAGACAATATGAAGCACCGCTCCGGGCGTTGCATGTTAGGACAGTGCCCCTTCTTTTCCTATTAACTTCAGATAAGTACCCCCATTTTTCTTTCGAGTAAATCCCAGTTCCATATTCTTTTAAGTGCCCATTTTGATAATTATACCTCATCCCTCACCTTACCTTTGATAAATGCTCCTATTTCAACGAGAGCATTTCCCACTTTTAATCCCTTTTATTCCTTTTAATGTAACAAGTCATTTTTTTTTCTTTGTAATATATAGACACTGATTTAATTTTTCTACTTTACATAACATTTTCCCGTTCTTATAAATGCCCCTTTTCAGGTGTTATAAGTGCCCCTTTTCACCTGTGATGAACTGCCTTTTCTACCTTTCCTACACATTCCTTTATTTTTCTAATAATTGAAGCGTCCTTTTCCCCCATGATAAGTACCACGTTTCCATTTTCCATAACATGTGCCCCTAATCCAAAGTGACTTAGAGCCAGTATTCCCAAATGCTCGCTCGCTACGCTCGCTCGTATTAAAAGTAGAGCTTATTAAACAAATTTTCATTGTAAAATTTTGCAATCACATTGTAATTGCTATTGTTTGCTCGCTCGCTTCGCTCGCTCGCTCAATATTCAAATCATACTACAAAATTGCAAAGCAAGATGCTAAAGTTGTATCTTGGATATGTAAAGAGAAAAACCATATACATGTTTACACACCCTCATCCCCCCCCCCCCACACACACAGACTATATATATATATATATATATATATATATATATATATATATATCTGGCCCTTCGGGGAAATCATACCCCCCAGGTATGAGGATCTGTCTACGCCAATGGAAAGTGAGCTACGTTTTCATTAACCTACTCGACCATGCAGTTAACAACAGAGCAACTAGTATTTCTGGTAACAGAATGGGGACGATCTGGGAGCCTTTAAAGTAGAATTTCATTGATTTTGAATATTGATTTAATTTTTATTATTGCATAGGTGAAGCTTAGATTGAACAAGGTTATCAAAATTCAACGCTTGGAAACATTTGAAGTAATGATTATTATCAATTATGAAATGATATAACACAGCCCCGCTATAGCACCTATAGAGCTCTTTGAACGCTGCTGAGATATGTGACGTCATACCGGGGAGCAATCCTTCCTAAGCAGACGATGCCCCATAACATCTTATACATTTTCAGTGCCTGTTTTGTCATCTCATCTTCACTTATTTCTCTTACTTCACTAGCGTCAGTATAAATGCTTATTTGTTGCCTCACTCTAAATTTCCTGCATGGTATTATTTTGATGAAAAATGCAGCGTTAAACAAATAAAGGAATCAATCGCTTGTAAACAAAAAAAAGATGCCATTGTATTTTCAGCTGCATGCACCGCGGCATGTCGGCGTTTCAAGAGGGAACGAATACCATCCATGCTATAATTCAGCGGGCTTTACAATTCGAAAGTGTGATTTCTTTGATTGATCATTGACCCTTATCATGACTTTTTACAAACAAAAGATTTTAGTTACTAGAAACGGTTTCACTTCCCTTTTAGAATGATGTGAAATACGGTCATGGTGAAACAAACCAAACTCTTTATAATTTAAAAATAATTGCATTGCAGTTACGTTCACTTGATATAGGACGTCGTCTGCTTAGGCAGGATTGGCACCTGATGTGACGTCACGAAAACATCGGTATATTTCTGGCGAATCGCTCGGATATCCCAGATGCTGAGAAGTGTTTTTATTTGTGTTATTTTTTTAATCATCAAACACACAGTTAACGTAAAACTTATACGATTACCATCTGCAAGCTTTCTAGTTTCTAGAGATACATTATTGAGCATATTTGTGATTTGCTTTGAATATCTACTTTAAAAAATCATGGAAATGCAAGCATCAATTTACACCAACAGAGCTTTGTCATCCGTAGCTCATTTTCCCCGATTGAGATGTCATATGAAAGGGCAGAAAATGATCTTTCTAGAAATGTGATTATCTCTTTGAAATTCAGATATCGTTGGCCAAACGACTTTTTGGTAGCCCTGCTTCATATTGTCTTTATTCACTCATGCGTGAAGTATGTATCAAATGAAAGAAGAGGATCCAAGCTTTACAAATATGTGTCATTTATTAATCATAATTGTGATTAAGATATGATTAAACATCGATAAATCTCGGTTTTGTTTTTTCTGGGACGCACTGTATAGGAGAACAATATCACCTAATCACAATTGTGACAGCTGCCATGGTTTGGTCATGTAACTAGATAGTAGAATAGCTTGGCAAACACCATCTTGCAAGGAGGAACCAATGCCAGAAGAAAAGGAGTAGACCGGCTAATACCTGAATTGATATCATAAAGCATTGGACAGTGATGTCTTTTGAGCCGGTAACTAGAACAGATGAAGACAGAAAGCTATGGAGTACCTGTGTCTCAAGATCCATCTCGTCGCGCCAACGACCCCCAAGCTATGGGACATAGGAAGATAGACAGATAGATGCTGCACCCCATCATTTCTCCTATCAGTATGTCCTTGTACTCCTCTCATAGCTGTAAGGCAACTCATCTTTGCACCTGTCAACTTTTACAAGACTTCTTCCCGAGTTTCAACCCCCACCATTTCTAGTGCCCTTGTCTATTCACCATATAGCCGCCCGGCGTATCTCGAATATACTGGCTAAAAGTCACAGCCACACCCAAGTATATATACCCATCCGCCCACCGACGAGTACTCGCACAAAATTATTTATTATATAGTTTATTCTATGCCCACATAAGTAGAACACTTGTTTTAGGAATAAATACTCTTCAAGTAAACATTTTTCTTAAAGATTTCTTTGGACCTTGCAAAGTACAAACTGACGCCGGATAAATTGTTAATCATCTACCTCTTGGAACTCGGCGCAAATCCGGATATTCGGGACAAAAGTGGGAAAACAGCGATCCATCACGAATCGGATCCGGATTTCAGAGAGGTGATATCATTAAGGTAACTTGAAAATAGTACTGCAGGGATTCCCAAGTATTTTAAGGCAAGCAATATTTCTGAAATTACGTTATGGGCTACTGAGTGTAATACATGCATAACAGTGACCCAGTGGGACATATTTGAAAATGCCCATCCCTTTCCATTTTATACATTATCATCAAGAATTTCTACCCTTGATTATTTATATTTATTAACATTGTCTTTTTTCAAATAATAAGTGTTAGCATATAGTTTCAGACAATTGCGATTGAGTATTTGCATGCAAGCAGAGATGGCGAGCAAACATTGTGGCGATACCGATAGCTTCGAGATATCAAGAATAACAAATAAGTGACGTCAAAATATCGGTATAGAGAAAAATATTCTGAACTCTGGGTTAAATTAAACTCCAGTCTAAGTTAAACAAGCTGTCACAGCTGCGCTCTCTTGCATAAAAAGTTGCGTTTAAACGCAAGTCATAAAATTAAACGCAACTTTATTTTCAACCAATCAGGATCGCTTATTTTGGAATTGCGTTTAATTTTTCGAGTTGCGATTAAGCGCAACTTTTTATGCAAGAGGGCCCAGCTGGGATATGCCCAGGTGACTTATACATGTTTTACTAGATTAGGTTGTTTTACCAACTCCCGCATAACAACAATAACCAGTAATAGAAACCAAGTTATAAAAAGTTAATTAATCGATTTAATAAGAGAATAATTTATCACTATCTGGGAATATAAACCTTTCAAATGAAATGAGAATGTAATGTTATTGGCTCAATGCATAAACAAAGTGGAATTACAATGTTATGAAATGTCATAATAAGTACAGGAGCAAAATTATTTCCCTTTAAATATAAAGTTACTGATATGTGGTTTTATAAGACAGGCATTTCAATAACATAAATGTTCCCGAGACTTATCGCTTCTTGGTGTGTAGTCGTAGTATAGTAACCGCGCGATATCTATGCTGACGCTTGGATGGCGTGGATGAAGACACATCGACATCGGACGCGATGACCCAATGAGACGAATTATGGGTTGCGATGTCCTTCCCTGAAGGATCTATGTCGCTCTCTTGACGAAAACTCTGTTCGCAGGGAACCTGCACTAAGCTTGGGTAAGCTACCAGTCAAACCTCAATAACTGGCAAACCGATGAACCTGGAATCCTGTAGAATCTGGGAATCCGACTAATCTTAGTCGTAATTCTAGTAATCCACGAAATCCGCCATTTAAGATACAACAATTACGAAAGTAAGATGACATCATATCCCGATAACTATAACCTCGACTATATCGCATCTAACTAAGAAGTGCATATGATCAATAATGAATACTTCATAATCAATAACGATTAATTAGCAATCATTGGTCCACAGTTATCCATGACTTCGTGTTATAAGCATCAATTTGAAATGTCAACCTGGAATGGAATTACATATACAAAGTCTAAAATTAAGACTATCAGAACATAATTCCTTTCTAATGCTATGGTCACTACTGATCGTGCGGGGGTTTTTTGCACGTGCGTGTCTGCAGCTGCGATCGGCTGTGGGCCAACTCCTGCGATTCGTACATCCTTCATTTGTCATGGTCACAACCGGTCGTGCACCTCTCTTCATCCCCTCTTGGGCGTCTTGCACCCTAGAACATACACCATCTTTCCTGCAGGAACTCTTGAGATGATGCTACAGCCCCCGTACAGGTACCGTGCAATCGATGTGCAACCGACGTGCAACAGACGCGCGACATGTCACAGCTCCGTATGGAGCCATAGGCTTCGTGAGACCTCCGCAAGGAGCCCGTGCGATGCTCGCAAGAAGCACGTGCAGAAATTACGATGGCTGCTCGTGTCACGTGCGTTCATCAGAACACGTAGCCACACGAAGAGATTGTTGGACATGTCCAACAGCCTGAACTGGAGTTCAGAATGTAATTCCCCCCCCCCCCAAAAAAAAAAAAAAAAAAAAAAAAAATCGGTTTAAATGCCATGTTTAGACTGGCTTAAAACAACACTTAGACTGCGGTTTAAGTTAAACTTGAGTTCAGAATACGGGCCTATGACAATACCATTTTGATATGAACGATAAGATATTCTAGTCATGTAATATTCATTCATGTTTATAATTATGTCACTTTCAGACTCTCACTGATGACTGCTAAAGAGAAATCGAAGGGTGAATATGATTTTATATACTATTTATCTTGCTTGCAAGATTTCCAACTTGAAGCTGTCTAGGTCAAGGTTTAATGATCCAAAAGGAAACAACTACAAAGAATTAAAGAAAATATATGCTGATCAATCTATTTGTACTGGCTTATATTCCAGAGTTCACTGTAAAAAATAATTCTTTTAACAAGAATTTGATTACTGATATGTCTTTAAACAGTTTATGTGATATGAATAAAATGGAGTATTTATCTTTGAAATGCTTGTGCCAGCCTGATATGATCTGCAAAAACTAAAAGAACGTCAATGTATCTGCACTCAAACTATAAGAGCTGATTCATTAATGTCATACTCCATTTATAATTTGCTTCATATCAATTGTGTAATTATTGTTCCTTAGTGTTTTAACCACTTCTGGGACATCGATTTTTATCCCCAAAATATAATTTATTAAACAAACAAAGGTCATATTTTTAATTTCCGTCTTTTGGGTCATTTTGAAGTTTGAAAAAGCATATCTTCCTCGGGGAACCAACTTGAAATAAGAAGAGAAATTAAAACCTTTAGTGCCAAACATACAAAATTGTTTTTCTTTGGCGGAAATGTATGGTTAAGTGTTTGTCTGATGTAGCTTTTAGAAAAAAATGAATTCCGAGAGTTATCCTGGAATTTTTTTCTTTCTTTTTTTTTTTAGAATTGTCAGTGTAGGGAAAGGTTTTTTCTTCAAAATATGAAACTAAGGATAGAATTAAGTGTAAATATTTTATGTTACTTCAGACAATACCTGTGCGAGGAGGCTTATTGATGATCGTGGTGGTGAGCTGTCAATACCGCCATATGGGTTCATGCTCTCTGTCCCACCTGGAGCATTGAAGGAAGGAACATCTGAAGAGATAACCGTTAAGGTTGTGACAGACATTCCAGACAACATCAGGCTGCAAGATGACGAGATTGTTGCCAGTCATGGCTTCCAGTGTTCTCCATCCGGATTGCAGTTTAAACGACCTGTTAAACTCGTCATACCACATTGTGCAGTTCTTGGTGATCATCGGAGAGTGCAAACAGCATTATACTCGTGGGACTCCCTAACAGAAGGTAGAAATTTAGCTGACCTTTAGAGTCATTCGTAAAATATCTTTGTTTTTAAAATGTTGAACCCACTCGGACTGATGGAGACACACCTATAGTGAGTTATCTAAGCTCTCTCTCTCTCTTAAATGACTGGTTGAGAGAGTACGCTTGACCAGGCATTTTAATTTATTTTGCTTGTGATCGGTCATTAGGTATGTTAGGGGAGTATAATGGGAATTAGTTCCTTCTTGCATTATCGGGCGCATCAACAAGAGTACATCACCTCACATTTTTTCCTTTATATGACTTTCAGTGGGCGTACTCAGACTTGCCGTTGCCTGAAGGGGCAGTCCGGCCTGATTACTAGTTGGTTTTGAAAGAAGCAAAAATAGTTAAGAAACAAATCAGTAAGGGTTTGAGTATAATACGATAAGAAATAAAGTTATGAATTACTGAAATTGTAATCAATCAACCACAAATTGGCAACCGTGATGTATCTTGCGAGCTCCTCTCCCATTTCCCTGTACCCCCAAAATCATTGATTTTTATTTTCTCTAAAGAAAATATTCAATCATAAATCCACCTTAGATATAATCATTGCTCTTTAGCCCAAACGAGGGCGCGTTGAAAGAGAGAGTTGTGACACGTTCATGATAAGCCTACGTGTACGCGGTCTTTGTTTAAAACATGGCGGATCATGGAGCTCCCAATAGTTCCCTTTTGTTACGATATGCGATACTGTGTATCGGTATCGGTATTACTTCGATTAAACATGTCTACCAACTAACAAATCTGTCTCCTAACTGTCATCATTATATTGCGTACCCAGCAATGAAGGCCTCTAACATGACATGGTGGCAGCGTCGGGATCATCTTTAAAACCACAACACGTCTTGATCCAGTTCACGACAGCTGATAAATGCTAGAAACCCAAATTTTCGTGAAAATTTGTCCAGTAATGCAGCGCCGTTCTGTAGTCGATGTGTAGTGCCCAGTCGCATACTACACAGGCTCCATAGCTATAGGCATACCGCAGCGAGGTAGTGCCACTGCGCTAGCGTTGTCACAACCGGCGTACCATAGCTAGCTGCATGTATGGAATGCGTCTCGCCAAGGGACAAATCGCGAAAAGGTTTCGAGTTTGCACTATGATAGATGCACCAAGGTTTGAGAATTGAATCAATCTTCTCGATTATTTGCATTTACTTGTGTTGTGTGTATTATCATGAGTGTATGCCTGTTCTATACTTAGAAAAGGAGTGAAATCAAGTACAAATTAAGTTATAACTGTGCTCATCACTGGCACAGGGGTCTGCATAAAAGTTAAAAATATATTTAATTAAAATCAGAAGTGTGAACATTTAATTACTGTTGCCTAATAGTAATAATAAATACTATCTGGTGTGTGAGGACTGAGTGAGAGTGATCAACATTTTCACTGCATGACACACCTAATGACATTCACATATGTGTGAGAGCGTACACATTATCCGTGTACGAATTGTCAACACCAGCCAGTAGGGACCGTTCACACTTCACCATAAACACGCACAAGATCTACACTCATTCGTATAATCTGTCGTAACCAATACGTACACGCGAACATACACAATGAGTATGGTGAAATATCCAGAGATGAACTGGGAGGCTACAGACCTGCCCGAAGAGTTCAAATTGTTCAGACAAAGAATGGACCTTGTGTTAGCAGACCAAGATATACTGATGATAAGAAAAAGGCTATCAAAATCAAGATTGCTGTAGGCAATGAAGGCTTGCGTAGAATCAATGCGTCGGGGCTATCAGAGACCGACAAAGACAAACCGCAAGAACTGTGGAAACTGCTAGAAGCACAGTTGAAGGTTAACATCAATTTTCGGATACACCGCTTAGAGCTGATGTGGTATCGCCAGAAAAAAGATGAGAGTATCGATGCATTCGTTACTAGATGTAGAGATAAGGCAAGGAATTGCGATTTTGAGGAAACCGAACTCGATGAGTGGATCATGGAACTAGTGATCGCTTCAACACCGATCGAAGAATTTCAGAAATCCTTGTTGGATCAGCCAAAGGGATACAAAATAGAGGCAATCTTAGTAGAGGGTCGCAAGTACGAGGCAGTTGCAGCAAGCAGACAATGTCTAGAAACGCTCGATCCTAGGGAAAACGTAGATGCAGTCAAGCGTAACCAAGGACGAAGGGCATGTGGAAACTGCGGACGTACCCACAAACATCGTCAGTGCCCTGCGTACGAGGATGTGTGCCGTGCTTGTGGCACAAAGGTCCATTGGGCCAAGGTCTGTCGGAAAACTAAAAACGATCGTAGTCGTAAATCAGATGATCGAAGATCTGAAGACCGCAAAGCGAAACAAAGAAACAAGTCACGATCGAAATCTAAAAGTCGAAAGAGTAAACCAGTAAGCGAAATGGACACTAAACATGATACTAGCACAGATCATGATCAATCCACAGCCAGTCCATCAAACTTCACACAATTCGACACCATACACACAAACGGACCACACACAGTCGTCAACCCACAGGGTACAGTAGCTTATGCGAACATTGACATCATATGCCCACAGAAGACTGGACAGCACAAACTATACCTGAAAATAGACTCGGGAGCAAGCGATAATACCATAACAGTACGTACAGTCAAAAACATGTACGGTGACAAGTGGCAATCAGTAGTAAAACCTACACCAGTAAAGCTTGTAGCTTATGGTGAAGTGCCAATACCGTGCAGGGGTACACTAGAAATGAAGTGTAGATACAAGAACCCAGAGTGGTCTACACATACATTCTATGTAGCAGATGTCAAAGGGCCAGCAATCTTAGGGTTGTTAGCATGTACTGATCTCGGGATTATCACAATTCACGAGATGCACAAAGACACATCAACACACCAAACACCTACACCTACACCTATCAACAGCGTTAGTGATCTCAAACAACAGTATCCAGGACAGTTTGATACCATAGGAAGCTTTCATGGGAAAGCAGTGTTGCATCTGAAAGATGATGCAAGGCCCACCATAGATGCACCTAGGAAGTGCAGCGTCCACTTGAAAGACAAGATCAAGGCCGAACTTGATAACATGGAGAAGCAGGCGGTCATGATCAGTAAAGTAGAGTACCACACAGACTGGTGTAGCTCGATGACCACTGCTGTGAAGAAAGATGGGTCCATCCGGATATGTCTTGACCCCAGAAGGTTGAATGATGCTTTAAAGAGATGTCCCCACAAAGTACCAACCTTGGAAGAAATCCAACCCATCTTCGCAGGAGCACAATACTTCTCCAAGCTAGACGCGAAGGCTGGATACTGGTCGGTGCACCTAGCAGAGGAATGCCAAGACCTGACTACCTTCAGAACACCATTCGGAAGATATTGTTTCTAACGATTACCCTTCAGCTTATGCACAAGCCAAGATATCTTCCAGCAGCACATGGATAGGATCGTCCAGAATGTGCCTGGCTGTGTATGTATCGCAGATGACATTGCGATTGTTGGAAGAACGGAGGAGGAACATGATAAGAATCTCCAGTTGCTCATGGAAACAGCGAAGCAGGAAGGCCTCGTGTTCAACAGCTCCAAGTGTACCATCAAGAAAGAAGCTATCAACTTCTTTGGATCTATATACACAAGATCTGGAATCTACCCAGATCCAAGCAAGGTAGAAGCCATCACGACAATGCCTTCCCCCAAGGACAAGGAGGATGTCCAGAGATGCCTAGGAATATTCACGTACCTAGAAGCATACATTTCCAACTTCTCAGAGAAGTCAGCCCCACTTCGTGAACTCCTCCACAAGGAAATTCCCTTCATCTGGGACGAAGATCACGAACATGCCTTGAACAGCCTGAAAAGCTCAATCTCATCGGGTGCATGTCAGCAATTCTATGACCCGAAGAAAGAGACAACCCTCGAGGTAGATGCGTCAATGAAAGGACTGGGAGCATGCCTGCTCCAGGACGGCAAACCCATAGCTTTTGCTTCCAAGAGTCTCTCCAATGCACAATCCAACTACTCAAACATAGAGAGGGAAATCTTAGCCCTAGTGTTTTGTATCACCCGGTTCCATACTTACCTGTTCGGAAAAGAATTCACTGTGATATCCGATCACAGACCGTTGGAGATGATTTTGAAAGAAGCCTCTGAGAAACGAACCACCCCGTCTACAAAGACTACTGATCAAGGTACAAGGATACAGGTGCCAAGTCAAGTACAGACCAGGGAAAGAAATGATTCTTTCAGATACCTTGAGTCGCCTTCCCAACCCCAAGGAAGCACGCGATGTTCCACTAGACATCAGAGTGGAATCCATCTGCTCTGAAGTAGAAGACTCCCATGAAATTGACCTAATCTTCTTTAGACAACACAAGAGGGCAGAACTCTAGATGGAAACGTCAAGTGACCCTGTTCTTAGGTCATTGTGGCAGATAGTCACTCAGGGTTGGCCTGAGACAATCAAGGAGCTGCCGACACCACTAAGACAATTCTGGTCTTACAGAGAAGAGATTGGCGTGTCACAAGGAGTACTCTTCAAAGGAAGTCAAGTGATCATACCAAAGACACTTAGGGAAGATATCCTTACACAACTTCACCTTGGACACATGGGAATCGAGAGCACACGACGACTAGTTCGTGAGACAGTGTTCTGGCTAAACATCAACAAAGACATTGAACGGATCACAAATCAATGTGATGCATTCCAAAAACACCAAGCAAGCCAACAGAAAGAGCCGTTGCTTCCCCACGATGTACCTCCAGCACCATGGACCAGGCTAGGAACAGACTTGTTCATGCTCAACAGACAAGAGTATTTACTCGTCACCGACTACTTCTCCAAGTACCCGGTAGTCTATAAACTTACTGACACATCAAGTGCAGCGGTAGCAAACGTGATGAGTGGAATCTTCAGTCTATTTGGTCCACCAGAGGAGATCGTATCCGACAACGGTCCACAATTTGTTGGAAAACCATTCCAGGACATGTGCAAGAAGTGGTCCATCAAACACACCACTTCCTCTCCGCACTATCCAAGATCCAATGGACTAGCCGAGAGAATGGTTCGTACCGTCAAGAACCTATTGACAAAGTGTTCACAAACTGGCCAAGACAGTCAACTGGCTATGTTGCATCTCAGAGCAACACCTGTGGACAGCCACATGAGATCACCTGCAGAAATGTTGTTTGGAAGACCTATCAGAACAACACTCCCAAGTCATCATCTTTCAAGAGAATCCACCATCACTGACCATCTCTTGAATCGTCAAAACAAGATGAAAGAAACGCATGATCGACATGCAGGTTCAGATCTTATACACCACTCCATGTAGGACAGCCAGTCAGAGTCCTACATCCCAAAGACCATATTTGGATACCAGCCAAAGTATCCAAAATCTGCAGTGAACCTCGATCGTATGAAGTATCGACACCCAATGGAGGAATCCTGAGACGAAATCGATCTCACCTGAGAGAGATTCCATCAGCAAACCCAACTCCAAAGCGTGTAAGGTTCGACGAAGACCACACTGCATCCACCCAACCAGCGGACACACCACAACAGAATGGCAACAACTCCCAAGCAACTTCAGCATCAGAGACTCATAACAATCAAACTCAAAAGCCAGCTACAAACTCTCAGACCACAACCAGATCCGGTCGTAACGTCCGGAAACCGGCGAGATATATGTTTGAAGATTTAAAAAATGAACTCTCAAAGCCAAGAAGAGAGAAGAAAGAAGAAGGCTGAAGACATGTAGTTTATTGTAGTCTAAGAAGTTTATTGTTCATATTTAATGCATGTATAATCATAGAACAGTAGATTTAGCCCTATTATAACCATTTCTTATATATCTACTGAAAATTAAGAATCAGGGGCCTGTTTCTCGAAACCAACGACAAGACAGTCATAACTTTATCCGCCAACTACGGAGATGTCCATGATCTTCCTAAACTGTTTCACGAAGAGCTAACTAGCTAGACATCTCGTGATATCGATACTATCGGCGAGAATAGGAGCCGACACGTAGCCTTGGTTGCAATTACACTATATTTTTAAAAGCTAAATTTAACTCAACTACAAATATTTGAATGAATTAGGGAATAAAAGAAAATAGAAAATGTAGAAGGGTATAATAGATGCCAAATAATTTTTAGATTATGTAAATTACATGATGGATTCGCTTGTAAAATGAAAAATATGAGTGATTTATTTCATGATCGGTGAGCCAGTTTTACGTTGGATAGGTACCCCCCGGATGTCGTGATTTGATAGTTTATAAAAATAAACCCATATATTTTCATTGTAATAATAATATGCTTTGAATGTTTTACATAATGTTTTTGGGCTTGAGTATGATATGGAAATTACAAAAATATTCATATTATAAGTTTAAACACGTATATTTCAAAGTATTCATTTTAAAAATCGTTGATATAATCTATGTTTACACTGATATGGGTCTGAAAACCATAGAATATGCCGTTGACTATGGCTGGCCGACCGTGTCATATTACAGTTCCCTCGTCGGATTTTAGTTCACCAAAGAAATCTTTATAGAAATCATTTACGAAGATCGCCCAATTATTTGTTTTCACACAAAAAGCACTCTTGTAATTATTATATAAGACGTAACATGTGATTTTCAAGTTTATTATGGTAGCACGTCATTTTTCATGCTAATTGATCAGATATGAAGGACCCATATCGTAAAATAGCTTTGCAATCAGAAGTTAAGAGACTTACTAAATTCATTTTGACATAAAACATACCTAGCAACAGTTATGAATTTATATTTTTTTTCTAGATTATAATACTTCCCAAGTTCCCATTGCTTATCAGTAAGGCTTGTATTTTTTTTCTTGCCCAATGTTTATTTGTCAATAGTTTTTTTTTTTTCCAGTTTCCAATGATGGGATTAATTTGACAAGTTTTGGTTTAACTTTTTTTTTTCCCACCACATTTTGATACAGGCCTATCTCCTGTCAGTCTATTATTGTTATCGTTTTTATTATGGTTTTCTTTTTCATTTGCAAAAAAATTCCTTTCATATTGAAATGACCTCAATTAGGCTGTTGTTTGTTTGGTTGGGTTTTTTTTTTATCCATTAGAATGTGGAAAGAGTGTTGATTCACTAGAGTTAAGTGGAGACAAGCCTTGAACAAAAACACTATGTATTTTATATAATTTTCATAATATAAACATGGATAACTTTCCAGATAAAGTGAATGCGTAGAAAGAGTTGCATAGAAGTATGTAGTGTCCCGTTTTGCCTACCATAATCTACCCAATAAATAAGATGTGATGGCGCTGTACGTCGACTAAAAAAGATATGACAGGGTTGGAGGCGTCATAAGTCCTTAGTCAGGAAGTTGTCTCGCACCTTGGTAAAGACGGCTTCGTGAAACACGTAGCGGACAACTAGAGAACTAGCGCTGACTTAGTCAAGAACTTAGACATATGACGGTTTCGAGAAACAGGCCCCAGATGCCAACCGAAATATATCTTGTTTGCAAGTTGATTTCATAAGTGATTCTGGTCGTACCAAAATTATGTTCAAATTTTCGTGTAAGAGGAAAAGTTATAATCAATGCGAAATTGATTCATGCACTTATGCAGTTGTACAAATTTGTTCTAACCCAAAATAACAGTATCAGGCAAAACAGAATTTCTTTTGCTTGTTAACCTCATTGGAAAAGTTTACTATAAAGCAAATAACCACAAATTTGCATCCTAACAACAAAAAGGGGAACAAAATGTTTCCATTATAACAATATGTTTAAACATGTACCTGCATGCAATTGTCGGTCATTAATGACCGCCGAATCCCTATCTTTACAGAGGAAGGGGGATGTTACGATATGCGATACTGTGTATCGGTATCGGTATTACTTCGATTAAACATGTCTACCAACTAACAAATCTGTCTGCTAACTGTCATCATTATATTGCGTACCCAGCAATACCAAGGCCTCTAACATGACACCTTTCACGTACATTCTCTGTGGGAGGGAACCATTTGAAGCTGAATGAAATGACTGACCAATCAGAAGCGACGTCCAGTGTCGCGACTCTCTGTATGTATAGCTCAGGCCCAAACCTCTATGAAACAAATCTATTCCTTCATCATAAAAGTAAGAAAATACAAATTTGTAAGTTTTCTGTACTGAGCAAATAGGAGACGAGCTCGCAAGATACGTCATGGAGTTGCCAATTTGTGTTTGATTAATTACAACTTTAAACAATCATTGTTTTCTTTTTTCTTATTGCATTTTGCTCAGAATTTAACTAAATTGTTTCACTTTCTGCTTTTATTCAAATCATATAAATACCAGGGTGGACTTTCCATTTAAATTAAGTACATTAATTTTACGTTTGTACAGAACTCCTGTAATTTTTATCATTCTGTTGGTGATGAGGGGAGAGTTATCAAATGACCAGGATCCACCTCAACATTTTATAAAACAAATGATACACATCACAATGTTTGGGTTTAAGTATAATTATCCACCCTTGGTAATTTCGGAACAGTCAAAACAACCTCAGCTATCCCCTTGGATGTATCAGACTGTTCAAAAGTGACCTTGTGTTAATAATCCATAGTAACGCCCTCACTTATGTGTAGGCCTATTATTTGTATAATAATAATATTCCCTATCCCTCCCCCTCCCACACTCATTGGTAGTTTTTCGCCATTTTTGTTTGTAAAAAAAAATTATCATGTAACTATCTCAATATTCATGTATTTGATTTCATATAAGTCGTTATTTCCATTTTGCATTGATTTTTTTTTACCTGAATGCATTTCGTATTACGGAGAAATAAAATAGCACATTTAAGTAGAAAATTGAAACAGAATAGGGGCAGTCTGAAGGGTCTTCGTCTTCCTTCCCCCCCCCCCCTTTTATTTGTTGATTTGTAGGAGCTCCAGTTCGCTATCCACCTGGGGAAATAACCTGCCTGGTATCCGAAAGAGATTTCATCCTTGATTTGGAACATTTTTCCAGAGGAATCTTAGTCTTTCTGCAGAGGTTTCTGAAGGGCAAGCTCATGTCCTGTATGCCTTTTCTGCCAAAGGCTATGCCGCTCTCTAGGGAACCGGTTATGGAAGTGCGACTGGTCAATAAACCCCGAGAAAGAAAATGGGTAAATCATACAATAATATTAATACATGTATCTACCAACATTTTCGGCTGTATAACATGACAATGTACAAGAAATTTTTTAAAATAAAGTTGGCGCAATTGTCTCATTCAACTAGATCGTATTCTTCTGGTGTATTAATACTTTACAAAATTTGGCCGCTATACACGTATTGCTAGAACTTTTGTCTCATAAAAGGGATCCGGAAAGTTTCATTTTGAATTCCCTGTTGCTAGCTCTCCAACATTTCAGCTTTTTCCTCTTTTTTCTGTCTTTCTTTCTTTCTTTCTTTCTTTCTTTCTTTCGAAAGCCATGTAATCAACATGCTCTTGAATAGTATTCGTATCATTGATGCAACTGATATTGATAATTTCTTCCCTGCGCGTCTGATGGCATGCGGAGTGAAACTTGTTCGTCACCTGATAAACCCCTCTTCTGGCCTATGGATTGAGCCTAGTTGTCTCCGAGAGGACTTTCGAGGACTGCGACCGCCGTCTTTACGTCTCATTGAACACGAAACCCGCCTCTTACGCATTGCACTTTCTCAGATTTTCCCCACGTTTTTTAATGACAGAGGTTGTCACTTACAAGAGTCTGCTGATCTTCAAACTCTACCGTTGGTTCCGAGTACTTCTATTAATTTTGCTTTGTCCTCTTCCGAAAATGGACTCAATGCTTCCTCTAAAGCTGTCTATAGGATTTTCAAGAAAGAACGTAACAATGTAACGTCTTCATCCAGCTCACATTGGCATGATATTGGTTATCTCGACCCATCTACAAAAATTAACTGGTTGCTCATCTATCAATTGCCAACTCCGAAAAAAGAGGCTGACATACAATACAGACTCCTTCACAACATCCTACCACCGCTTACTGTACTTTATCATCTTAACCCAGACATTTCGTCGTTTTGTGGATGGTGCGGGAAACTTGGAACCATTCAACATTTGTTTATTGAGTGCCAAGGAATTCAACCCTCTCTCAGTTTGCTATATGATCTACTGGACAATCTCCTCCCCTCCATTGAACTGAATTTTGACATATATTGGACGCTTATTCCGCATGCCAGAGGACGTGACAAGAAAGTAATTTGTTTAGCAAATTTTCTTATTATCAGCCTCAAAAGTGTTATTCATTCTTTGTATCGTACCTCTATGTTCGCTGATTCCCTTATTTTTTGGCAACATCGGTTAAAAAACAGAATTCTGTATGAATTTTCATATTACAAATTATGTTCCAATGTTGATGCTTTCTTACGGAAGTGGTGTATCAATGATCTACTTTTTGTCATTAGCGAGGGATGTATTACATGGCTAATTTAGCATTTGATTGATATTTCTGTTTCTTGTTTAACTCTCTCTTTCAAATTATGAATTTTGTTTCCTTCGGAATATTCATGTCAAACTATTCTTTTATTGTATATTTGACTTTTGTAATTAATTTGTAAATAAAGATTTCATTTAAAAGTCAAAAAAAAGTCTTTCTTTCTTTCTTTCTTTCTTTCTTTCTTCTTCTTCTTCTTCTTCTTCTTCTTCTTCTTCTTCCTCTCCTTCTTCTCATTATTATTGTCATTATCACTATTATTGTCATTATTCCTAATATTACCAATCTTTTCTTTAAATTTCCCTTTTTGACAAATTGTCTTTGTTATTAGAAATTTTTACAGTTTGTCTGTTGAACATGTCCTTCGTTACTGAAATATTACAATGATTTTCTTTTTTCAAAGACTTGATACTCCCTTTTTCATTTTTTTTAAAAATGTAATGAAACTATTCATAGCATTTAGTTGTCTATAGAAGTATGTAAATTGATGTTTTTTAATAAATTTTACTAAGGAGTCTGATATTTAGTTCAAATTAATTAAAAAACCTTTGTATTTCTTTCCATAAGGGAGTTTCGAGAAATATAGGAATACTTTCTGTTTCTATTTACGTTGACACATATGGTGGTTGATCCAGTTTCCGAACACTTTTCAGAAAATCAACGATAGCAAATAAAATATCAAACGAATAGCTGTCAAACTTACATAATGAATGCTCAAAGTCCTACAGAAAAAAAAGTTGATGGAATTTTAAAAAGACAACGTAGATTTAATACGATATTCCCTTCCGAGTGAACCCCTTCCCAACGACGCGGCGTTTTGGTGTCTTGAAAAAGGTACTGTATTTCCGAACGTATGAAACCTATGGGAAAAAGACACGACCTTTGTTTCAATAGTGTGGTTTTCATACGCGTGTCCCACGCGTATGAAAGCCCATTTTAGGCGCTTAACTGTACACGTTCGGTAATACAATCTGTTCGGAAATACAATACATGATTATACTTGTTCGGTGATGTTTAATGCCCCAACTCAGGAAGACGTTCATGTATATGATCCACGTGAAAAAGAAACCCGGATGATACCGGCAAAAGACACAGACGATGAGATATTTGTCAGAAAGAAGAATCTTACAATCAGCTGCCAGCTGGACCAAGAGGAACCGGAGTCAAAGGTAAGACAAAACTATCTGATTCGTTGTTATCAGTGACTTTGACCCCACATTATTAGAAGTATGCTAGTCCGTTTTTGTTTTTGTTTTTTTGTTGTTTTTGGGGGGGATTTTTTTTTTTTGCTTTTTTTTTATTTTTTTTTTTAATTTTATTTTTTAACGACCCAAGTTCCTTCCTCAGGAAAAACGGATTACAACCAGTGGCGCAAATCCGTTTTGAAATTCGGGGGGGGGGGGGGGTACGCCACATGATTTAACTTTTGTACCCTCTCCGACATGTCTTAAAATATTCTGACAACCAAAAAAAAAAAAAAAAAAAAAGGTTATCACATTTGGGTCTAGTTTTTCTCCAAAATTCTCAGACAAGCAAAAAAAAAAAAAAAAAAAAAAAAAAAAGGTTATTCAAAAAGGTAGGGGGGGACAGGGGGACATGGATTTGCGCCCATGTTTTACAACAGAAATCCGTTTCCCTGAAGAAGGAACTTGGATCGTTCCGAAAATTTGAATAATAAACTTTAATTGGTAATGATCCATCTCCACCTCGTTTTTCTTCTATTACAAAGCCAATAAGTGGACTTTACGATCTCATGTTTATATATATATAGTGTGAGGATTGATGAGACAGGAGACAAAGGATGTAGCTGAACAATTTACCGAGACGCCGTCGAAATGTTAAAGTTGGGTATCTTCGCATATGTATATATATATATATATATATATATATATATATCACTCAGCCCGCCTCCGTGGTCTAGTGGTTAAGGCGTTTGGCGTACATTGCCAAAGACCCGGGCTCGACTCCCGGCGGAGACAGTTTTTGCAAACCCTGCAGTTATTTCCACAAAAAGGAAGTCAGTAAGGAGGAACAATGAATTTAGCTACGCAAATTATTTCTCTCATTCAATTCAATTGATTTCTCACATTATGTAAATTTACCCACGAGAGTTGCCGATGCTATAGTATTAGAACAAATTTCTCACACACTGTAAACAATTAATTCATTCTAATACATGAATCCGCCATGGATCTAGCTAGGCATGCGGCTTTTCATTGTTCAGTACTCCCCTGTCCCTCAAAGAAAAGGAATAAATTAACTGCCAAGGGTTGCAAGGGCTGCCTGTCGGTGTTTGTACCTGGTGTAGCCGAATATCACTCAGCCCGCCTCCGTGGTCTAGTGGTTAAGGCGTTTGGCGTACAGTGCCAAAGACCCGGGTTCGACTCCCGGCGGAGACAGTTTTTGCAAACCCTGCAGTTATTTCCACAAAAAGGAAGTCAGTAAGGAGGAACAATGAATTTAGCTACGCAAATTATTTCTCTCATTCAATTCAATTGATTTCTCACATTATATATATATATATATATATATATATATATATATATATATATATCACAAAATGTTCACAGGGAAAAAAAGTTCCGACGAAATATAGTGTTAAAGACATGTAAACTTTATTTTCTGCATATATATATTTACATTTTTTTTCAACCTCTGCAAAAGATTTCAAGAAGGGAGGACAGCTCTGAGGAACTTTGATTTAAGCTACACAACCATTATTCTCTCATTTTCATTTCTCACAATTATATTATTTCCTCGAGAGTTGCCAAAGCTGTTGTATACGTTATTTCCGTACAATTGTTTATAATTATTCTAATACCTGCCCCCGACAAAGGAATTAATGAGGTTGAACATTTGTCAGTCTGTCGGTCAATTGAATCTGGTGTCGCCGAAACCAATGGCCTGAGTGTCTCCGTGGTCTTATTTAATCTATTTTATCATAGGATAAAAGGGAGGGGAACTTTCTTCTTATACCCAAACCAGCTCCCCCCCCCCCCCTTTATTCTAGGCTTTTACACTATCATGAAATTTCTTTCAAAACTAGGGAAGATATTTGAAATTATTTTTATTTGCTTGTTATATGTGAGATGTCATTGCAAGCAGGGGCGCAGTTCGGGGGGATGGACTGGGTGACACGTCTACCGGAAATTTGTAAAAACATTAAAAAATATAGTAGATAATGAGTTAAGGCTAGAGCATACTATTTAGGCTATGATGTGCTCTAGAATGCAAAGTTTCACTATTCATCAATAGAAAATTATCTCGCTCGGTCGCTCCGCTCCCTCGTTTAATACAATTAAACTTTAGGTTCAAGAAAATCTATAGGCATGTATTGTATTGTTTCGCTTTTTTTCATGGATTCCATGAATACACTATTGAAAATATGTTTGTCTTCTGTGAACCCGACAGTTCAAGAAACATTTGTATTTTGAATTATTTTGAATTATTATTGTGGATGTATGACATTTGCTCCTGCGACAATTGCTCAGGTCTAACTTTGCCATATTAATCCTAAACCTAAACCTAACCCTAACCCTAACCCTAATCCTAATCTTCACATTGTCCTGAACAAAAAAAAAAATCATGACCTTGACCTTAACCTTTGACCTTACGAGATATGGACTGCGGAGCAAATGTCGCAGGAGCAAATGTCGGCGCCCCATTATGGTATTATGTATTATAAATGTGATTTACCTTGAATATGTTTGTTAATTTGTTGCGACTGAAAATCAATAAAATCCCTGTGGAGGGAAAAATACTGGGGAAAAAAAGTAAAACGCAATATGGTCATGCAACAAAAAAGGGGGGATGTATTACATAGGCAGAAAGGAATCGTCCCCTAAAATTAAAAGTTGCATATCACCATAGGAGAAGAGAGAAAAGAGTGAATATTAAGCTCAGACTTTCATCAACCTGTGTGAATAAAATTGGTGTTAGATGCAAAGTGCGAAGGGCACCCTCGCCCCAAGCTTTTGCTTTTAGAGGTGTGTCCTCCAACTATGTATGTATCACATTAGTGTATATTTTGTCATATTTTTTGTTCAAAATATATGTACATTATTTTGCTCATTTATTAATTTGTATATTGAAAAGTTGGAAATAAATGTCTTTAAATTGCATTGAATTGAATTGAATTGAAAGTTTCAAATTACAAATTTTCTAGCTCGGTCACAAAGCGACCTCGAAAAATAGAATATTTATACCAAGGGCGTTAATAGGTGCGACATTAATTTTCATGTATTCTTACGATTTCAGTTTTCATTAGCTCAGCCCCCTCAAAATTGTTTGCTAATTACGCCACTGTGATTAAAAGATGCCCATGTTTCGATGGAAAGGTGCCCGTCTTGAGCTGAAAATTTGCCATAAACTTTTTTTTTCTCTCTCTCCCCATGTGTTTTCCATTTCCATTAGAAGGTGCTCTTACTTTAAATGAAAATATCATCTTGCTGTCCGCTTTGTTGTTTAAGAAGGTGCAGCTCTGAATACAGTTGTCGATGTTCATAACGACATTACACCGGTAAACCATTGAAACAATCTCCTCGTTGGGTTTTAGAATAAGCGCTTCCTTCGGGGCATGTCCGCTTGTGATCCCGACGTTTTCACGGTTTTTTTCTAAACCCAAATTTGGCACGGCTGGGTATTACTTGTCATTTTTAAGAGATGCCGCGGCTCGGTAAAGCATGTACGGATGGATTCCAACAGGGTATCATTTGAAAACATATGCTTGATGGAAATTAGATAATAATTATAGTAACAGAGCACGTAGTTCGGTTGCAAAAACCAATTGTTTTAGGGATTTTTTTTTTCTTGGACGTACAGAGTTCGTGTAGAACGCATTTTGATATTAAATTTCAAATTAAAACTTCTGTAACAGTTCACATGGCAGGTAGAATCAAGGGAGGGGAGGGTGGGGAAATTTTCCAATAAATTCAATTATTTATTTCAATGGTATAAGGTCTTTTTGACATATGTTTCCTCTTGCGACTAATTTCAGTATTTTGCACATAATTTAAGATTAATGAGAGCAGCGAAATGAATTTATAATAATTGATAATATATTTTTGATTAATCGTAGTACATCAATTGATTTCGTCTGTTGTAAGATATATGTGATGTATAAGATACAATTTCCAAGTATAATCCAGCAGCAAATTATCAAAACATAGGAATTTTCCTAAAGTATATGGTTAAAAAAATCAAAATTGTGTATTTCTGTGTCCCTCCAAAAGATTGCTGAATACAACGACTTTCTGCAAAAGAACAAACATATTGTGTACTTTACTCTGGATTTCTCCAAGCGAGTGGATGAATCTAAAGTCACGTTAGTACTAGCACAGAAATCGGCAACAGAGATAATATTCAACACGCGATTTGAAGGTAAAGTATATCTTAGTTGGTACATAATCACAACATATTTCGTATTTGTTTTGTCACTTTTTCTCTCCTATGCAGAGTCGGCCGTGAAAAAAAAAAATCTTAATAGAAATAAAAAAATATGTAAACAAACGACCAAATGAATAATAAATAGATGAATGAATCAATAAAAAAATAAAAATAGAAGGCCTGTATATTCAGTCATGTAACTACTTTGTGAAATTCCGTAGATGAGCGGCTTTTGTCCTCTCTTTATACAGTTGTGAAAAAATTGCATAATTTTTATCAAAAGGAATGACCTATTTCCCAGGAGAAATCCTTAACGAAGACCAAAAATGCCCTGTTCAAACATCGGCTTCAAATATTAACACGATAAAAACTACTTTCGAAAAATAAACTCAAGGGCAATTTCAAAGGCCTATTGTACTGCCCATAGAAATCAGGTTCGGATTACGTAATACGTCATTGTAATGTTCGCACATTTCTAAAGGTGATAGACAGGGCTATTGAAATTGCCTTGAGTTGATTTTTCGAAAATAGTTTTTATCGTGTTTATTACTTCTTTTAACATATATTGCAAAACAAATTTGAATGAAAAGAAATTTATGAAAAAATGGTTACATTTTACCTAATTTTTCTGATTGAGTTTCTTATAAAATTATTTTTCCCAATAATTCGTCAAACTTCAAGACATGAAATCGAATATAAATTACCCATAAAGCAAACGAATGAGTGACAAATTCGAATAACGCTTTCACGACACTGATTGCAAAATTACGAAATTCATTCATGTAAACGCAAATTTGCAGCCGGGGATGACAAAATTGGATGCAAAATGATGAAATTGATTGGACTAAGTTCGAAAATGAATGACCAAAGACGAAACTGTTCATGAGATGAGCAAGATCAATCAGTTTCTGGACAAATGTTATTATTATTTTCATCATCATCGTCATCAACATCTAGTATTCTATGTCTTCTTACGATAAAAAAAATATTCGGAAACTTTGGGCTGAATCGTTCCCTTCAACCTCGTCACTCTGATTCTGCATTATTCAAAGAAAACTCTGAAAACTCTATTTTTAAAAAAGAAGAAAAAGGGGGGGGGGGGAAGAAAAAGAAAAAGAAAAGAAAACTCTATAAAAAAAAAAAAAGTCTATGACTGGTTTAAAGCAAATAAACTAATTGTTAACTATGAAAAAATGAATTTTATGTATTTTAGGAAGATGTATATGATCGAACCAATATATGTATAACGATGAATAATGTACAACTTGATTTAACAAAGATGTAAACAAATTTGGTATCGATGATCGACTTAGTTTCAAAGAGCATAGATAAGATATTGAATTTTTGTAACCAGATTTGGAAAAGTATAGGAATTCTGCTAAAAAAGAGACCACATCTTCCTGAAAAACAGTTATTTATGCTATATAATTCATTGATTCTTCCCTATCTACAATATTGCAATCTATCCTGAGCATGTACAGGATCAACCAAACTGGAACCCATACTCAAACTACAAAAAAAAAGGCATTAAGAATATGTACATCTTCTCATTTTTTGGCTCCTTCTCAACTAATATTCTTCAGGCTAAAAACTTTAAACATATTTGATATTCATACCTACCATATTGCTATACTAATGTTTAAAAATCAAAGTGCAATATTACCTCATAATATCTCTTAATTGTTTCAATTCAATAGATATACATCCATATAATACTAGATCAAGTTCAAAAATGCATTTCTTTAAAGTACCAGATGAACGCTCGTCAAACTTGATTCGACACCAGGGCCTTCGGGTATGGTATTCTTTAAACAACAGTTCACATCTTGCAATAGCCTTACCTCATTTCATTGAAATCCAGCTTGTTACCTGGATATAAAAATTAATTAATTACCGTAGTTGTTTGAGATGTTACCTCTCTAGCCCCCCCCCCCCCCCCCTCCTCCTCGTGTATGTGTGAATTTATGTGTGGAAATGATGTGTTTGATTTGTAGTGTATAACTGCAGGGTATGATATCTATTTTATCTCTTTTATACATTATGTCCGTAGATATTCAATTTAGGGAGCTGCATCAATTACAAGATCTGCTTTTAGTTAGCTTCCTTTTCTTTATCGTTATTATTGTACATGAAAGATATATTTTATTTTGATTATGATTTTTAATGATTAAGAAATAAATCAAATTCAATTCAATTCAATTAAAAACAGTACTGTTACTTACCGATGCAATTTTCAGTTACGGAGGTTAAAGGGTACCATTCACCTAAAAATAGTTTGCTCTGTATGTTAGGGGTATCAGGTCGTTATTCAAAATACGGGCTTCAAATAATACTTCTATAATGAGATATTGCAAGTTTAGTTACACTCTCTATAAGCGTAAAAGTGACTAGTAAGTAGACTACTCGACGCACCCGTTCGCAGTCGCCAAGATAAGGGCTCGCGAGGAACCCAACTCGGAGTTCGGTTCAGCGCGCACCTTCATGTTATCCTTCATTTCCTTAACTGTTGACCTGTATAATGCCAGATAAAATTCTTTGTGCTTGAATTTATACTTTTAGCTGGTAAGCAAAAATTTTTTCAGGTGATTGGTACACTTTATTAAAGACATATCATTTTGCATAGAGTTAACGACATTTTGCATTAATACATTCATTCATGTACTTATACTGTTTTCTTTTATAGCAATATTTTGGAAATCACATTTTTAGACAATTTTGTAGAATACTGTATGATGAGTTGGTATGTCTTATAAATTGCCTGCAATGTAGTTTTCCGTATATTTGAAAGCTTGTCATCATTTTTCCTTAATCCTTTTATTTATTTAAGATAGTCCAATAAATAGTCATTATCTTTTAAATTAATTCCGATCAGACCATCGTGATTAAAGACAGGAACGAGATGACAAGATATAGAAATATGTGAAGATTAAATGTATATAAACCTTGCTCATGATTAATCCGAAATTATTATTTTCGTTTTTCCTTCCCAATATTCCTGTAGAAGCATGTATTCTGAAAGGAACACACACTGTTGGGTAAGATGATAATTTTCATTGACGTAGGTGTTACATTTTGGGGAGCTTGTAAATCAAATAATTCGTTTTCTATCAATTTCGAACAGAAAAAAAAATGCACTTGGAAGTATCAAACCATTCTGTATAAATTATCTTTATATTGTATGCAAACCTATAACAACACTTTTGAGAGCCCAGACTATATCATGCAGCTTGCAGTAAAATCTCACCATAAAAATCCAGGATGTCTCCAAACGTTTCACCAGCAGTGTACATACACTATCGTGTACCCTTTTTGGAGATGATTCAAACTTTGTCTGTTCCAACTCAAATAAATTGTCCGCGCAGACCCAGATACTTACACTCATAATTTGGTGAAGATTAATCCATATTCATGTTCACAAAAATATATACTCAAAATAATGATATAGAAACTAATGAATTAGATTAATTAAATCAAATTGCATAATATTTATGATATCATTCGTTTGTTTGTTTGTTTTACGAATTGAGAACATGTACCGAACTGGATGGTGACACACATGACTTGGATATTAAGACAAAGAGAGTCGAAAAAGAAGTCGGTAATGAAACCAGGTCACCTGACCATTCCGAAGGGCATTTGGCTGAACAGGGCATCACCAATGTCACTAAGAAGAAGAAAATGAGAGGTTCTAGAGGTGGGAAGAATAAAAATAAAAGAAGAAGAAATGTTAGTCTTTCCGATACCCAGAGCGAAATGGCTACTATATCTTCGGAACTGGGCCAGATGACTCTTCAGGATTCAGGTACAGACTGAACTTTTTGATTACCAATGACAAAATGGAGCATAGTACTTCACAAAATCATTAAATTGGAAACCATTTACCCATCCCAACCCCTCCCAGTACAGATAATGGTTCTGTTATAATGTAGATGACCTTAAAATTTCCCTATGAAAAATTTAGGTACATTTCCAAATAATTATAGTGTCTCAAAATACAATTAATATTTCATAATTAATCTTGTCCAATATTTTGTTTGTGTACTTGGTTTGAAATATCTGTGATAAATTGATATGACCTCAAAAAAAATCTGAAAGGACTATCATCTAAACATGTACTACATCAACGTGCCAAGTTATTTCATTGAATATTTGTTTTATTTGGTGTTTTCTACAGCTTCTCCAACTCTGGCTGGCACAGACGTTTTGTGGTAAGATACATGTATGTTTTAGCATCTCTTGAGAACATTTAAAGATAATCTGAAGAATTTTCTCAATGCATACTCAAAGTAGATAATAATGTAGTTACGGTATACGAGTACTTAGAGTAGTGAAAAATAGTATTTTGAACTTTATATTACTTTATTCCAAAAGAAATTGGAGCGACGAATGACGATGAATTTAATGGCAATTTGTGGATTTTTTATGCAGTGTAAAAACCACTCCAGCAGATGTGGAAAGTCGAACATATGATCACACAAAGGTGGTCGAGGAAGATATCTCAGAGACTTCTTCAGCATCCAGTGGCAGAGATGGAACTCATCAGACCATTATCAGCAGTACCAAGAGAGACCCAGGAGCAAGGCCAAAGACACGCAGAGTAGGGTAGGAATATTTATCTTCAATTTTGCTCTCTTTTTTTTTCTCTTCCCCTTTTCCTCTTTCTAGGAACCTTTTGATTGGGATGGTAACTGCCTCATGCTCCCATCTCGGCGCCAGTGCTTGGACCTTCTATATTCTTCCACATAGCAACAGTATGTTTTGCCGTTTATTGTGATAGCGAAAATTTGGGGGAGTATGTAAGCACAACAATTGTCAAAAGTCCTTTATTCACCTATATTCATCAACCTGTACTTTGATATCGTGGAGGCAGAGCTATACGCCACTGCTACTAACATATTGGTTTCAAAGATGTAAGCCTAGAGCTCGTTGTCGGGGTTTGTCCCTGTCGCTATTTTCCATGTCGCATTATAAGCACTCCCTGTTGTTTTAGGCCTACAAAAGCGACAGAACACTACTTTCAGCAAAAGTTGAAAAATTAATAGGCTGACTACGTGGAGTGTCTACATTGAGAACATCTTTGATTAAATTCACTGTGAGAATATATCAATCCACTCTGTTATCGATCAAAAAACCAACACATTAATCATTATCACTTGCTTCTATTAGTTGTACAGACCCCGGCGTGACAGACGACTCACTAAATAAACTGTCTAGACACGTCCCGCCCGACAAATACGAGGATCTCTGTTGCATTCTCAAGATTGAATATAACGAAGCCAGTATCATCCTCACGAAGAATAATAATGACTTCAAAAGAGCAACAAGAGAATGTCTGAGCATTTGGAAGAACAGAACTGGTGGCAGTTCGAGCATGTTACAGGAAATTCTTCGGGAAATTGACCTGGGAGGCCTTACACATCATGTGGTTTAAGGCTGTACATGCCAAGTTTTCAATATACGACGGTATATTCAACTGATATTAAACAATTACCTTGCGATTTCTTATTGTAATCGTTCTCGTAGTCGCTGTCCTCGTATGTATTCTTGGCCGACTCGCCTTCACCATTATTTGCTATAGAGTCTTCAAAATTCCGGGACGCGTCCCCCCCCCCCCCCCAAGCAAATTGCTTTTAAAACCTCATAAACTAAGGAAATATTTTCAAAAGAATTCTCGCATTAGAGAATTTAAAATGGACGTTTTCAAGCCAACCGTAGAAAAGATAGGCGGAGCTAATATTGGGGCACCTGTAAAACCAAACAGAGTGCATTTGAACATCTGTCTTATATTGATCACTGAAATGAAATCTGAAATATCTTCAAACATAGAAATCAAATCAATAAGTTATGCATGAATTATAAAGAATAAAGCTGTCCAAACACTTTCAATCAAAACGCAGTGAGGCAATATATATATATATATATATATATATATATATATATATATATATATATGACTCATTGTGCTGTTGCTAATGACACTACAATGGATATAAAATGAAATGAAATGGAAAGTAACATCAGAAGATTTACCCCTCCCAAACTCTTGGGACGCAAATAAGGGCCTGAAAGATATTTTTCTGAATCACCCCCACCCCCCTCCCTCTGATCGAAGCCAAGATCTCGATACGCTACTGCTACCAAGTCTAAAGAAAAAAACCAATACAGCACATTGGTTGTTCTTATAACATTAGTATTCATATAGCCCCTTACATTTCTTATCAGCAGCAAAAAAGACGACACTAACAAACAAGCAACAATTATGAATAACCAAAGTAGAGACCGTTTCATGTGATTTAAAGGCATTTCCCCCTTGAAATCACCAAAAAATAATTGGTAGAACTGGCTTT
This sequence comes from Heliocidaris tuberculata, assembly GCA_025618425.1. Taxonomy (NCBI): domain Eukaryota; kingdom Metazoa; phylum Echinodermata; class Echinoidea; order Camarodonta; family Echinometridae; genus Heliocidaris; species Heliocidaris tuberculata. Next base: position 39,221,932 of record CM046838.1, on the reverse strand, counting down.
CTTAAACTTTTTTTTTTAGATCGTGAATCTACAAAACATCGATATTTTTAGATTGATAAAAAAAATCGAACTTTTTAGGGATTCAATCTTGATGGCATTGAGTGCCAGCCATACAGGCCATCTGATGCATGTCGATTATGACGCTATGTAACTGCCATTCGTTTCTTACAACGCGTATGCCCAAGCATTCTTTTTTTAGTTTACTTTTTGCGTTGATACGATTACGTTCAGTCCGATATTATCGCCATAATCATTGCGTGATGGTTAGCTGATATACCTGCCCACCATTTTGTGTACTATTTTGAGTGATATAGTGAATGCTAAAATATACCCCTTACCGATGAAATGGTAAATAGTGTAAATAATGTACAAGACATCGGCAATGTGTTGCTTTGATGATGTAAATAACATTTTCAGTTATATACTCAAGATAACATTTTAACAAATTCGCAAATGTACAGAATAACTCTAAACATTCGCCTTCGAGTCTGATGTTTGACATAACTGTTGTGTATTTGCGGCCTGATGTTAATTTTCATGTCCTAACCCTATACTTTACTGTTCATATGGGATTTGCAAATCTAAATGCCTTTAAAAGATGATGATAGCAGATGTTGGGACATTGAACCGAAAGAACTTATTGATTCTAACCCGTCTCACGTTTGATTATGATTGCAAGTCGACTTGATTATGCTTTGTAAAGTGTTAACCATATTTTCTTTTCGGTAGTACTTTTTGTTTGATAGTGTAAATATCACATTATAGTTGTGTAAGATTCGTATGGTATATTAAAATGAAGAAAATATTGAGTTTGGAAGGCTATCAACGTTTCTGAAGAGCAAGGAAGAAGTCTTCCATCTTTGAATTAGTATAAGAAAGTTTTTTGTTGGTATAGCGATTAACGACATTGTCTGATGTATTTAAGATGCTTACTCGAAATATTCCACAGTGGACATTTCTTATATTTTATATTTGTAATGGTTATGATATTCGATTTCATATTAAGGTCAAAGTGATTATGTCAAGCTGTTTTCCAGAATTCGCATTTATTCATTGTGTGTGTGCGAGTGTCTGACACTTTAAAATGGTATATTTTCCAATAGAGATATTTTGGATAAAAATGTATATACGATTCTTATGCTGTTATTGAATGAAGAACATTTTAAGTATGGATAATAGCAAAGTCTATGCAGAGCAAGGCTAAAGCCTTTTATCTTTGTTGTTTGAGTACCAGAAAAAAAAAGAAGAAAAACAAACAAACAAACAAACGTTATCACTTTTTGTGAGGATAGAAATGATCGATATCATCTACACGTGCCTCCTGAATATATCCTGTATAGTGTATTTAGATTTACAACATTTATATCTGTAATGTTTTGTTAGTTTAACTGTTTTCATTGTTATGATATTCAAATCCGATATTATCGCCATAGATTACGCCAAGCTATTTTCCCACCGTTTTCTGTGTTATGTGTGTGTATGCGCGCGCGCGCGCGTGTGTGTAAGTGTGTATGTGTCCAATTTTAAGTCATAGTGAATGTTATAATGCTCTTTTTACCGATAAACTGGTGAAAAGTGTAAATAACGTATAAGACATTGGTCATGTTTGTATTGGGTTTAAAATTGTGATTGTTGCAGATGGAAATTATATTTTTTAATTATAACAATGTAATCAACATTCAAGATAACATTTTTTGCAAATCCAAATATTTTTCAACGCAAATTTTTGAAACGATTTTTGTTTAATGTTGATTTGAAATCTCAAGTTTTAACCTTATTCCTGTTGTATATACAAGGTATACTGTTCGAAAGCATGGCAAATCTAAATGTTTAAAGATGAAAATTACAGATGTTGCGACATTTAGTAGAAAGTACTTGTTTGTTTATCACAACTCGTCTTACGTTTTATATTATTCAGGCCGACATATCGATCCGTTGATCTTTTGTAAATAAGTTACCATATGTTGCGACGATGTTGCGACATTTAGTAGAAAGTACTTGTTTGTTTATCACAACTCGTCTTATGTTTTATATTATTCAGGCCGACATATCGATCCGTTGATCTTTTGTAAATAAGTTACCATATTTTTGGTAATAGTATATTGATCTAAGGAAATAATAAAAGAGTTAGGAGTGTATACGATTCCCTGTGCGGTACACGAAATGTGGAACAGAATAAGTACACTGTATATTACTGCCTTTTTAAGATTATCATGATTATGGAGAGCAAGGCAAAAGTCTTTCACCTTTTCACTTCAGCATCAAACATTATTTTCACTTATAACAATGTTATCGACATTTCAGTTATCCTTTTGACACATTAGCAAAATTATTTGCTTGTTTTGTTTGTTTGTTTGTTTGTTTGTTTTTGTTGAGAATATTGGTTTAAAAGAGATATGTATCATACAAGAGGATTTGTACGATTTGCTATGCCGTATTTAAAATGTCAGAATGTGGAACAGACTTACTGATGACTGGCAAACTCATGAGGAGCAAGGCTAAAGGCTTTCATCATTTTAACAGGTAGAAGTATAGTAGTAGTAGTAGTGGTTGTAGAAGTAGTAGTAGTAGTAGTAGTAGTAGTAGTAGTAGTAGTAGTAGTAGTAGTAGTAGTAGTAGTAGTAGTAGTATAGTAGTAGGAGTAGTGGTAGTAGTAGAAGTAGTATCAGAAAACATTACTATTTTGTTTGAAATAATCACTGTTAATTACAAGACCGCAGATCGATCTTTTCATTCTTAAGTTCCTTGGACAGACAGAAATTTGGAACGTGAAGGTAGTAAGGTACATCAGTATAATTTCGGTTTCTAATTAAGAAATATTCAGAAATATTCAGAAATATAACTCTTGACGAACCGCATTCATCAAAGTCTTTTTTTGAATTGTCAAACTGGATTCACTGGAAGTATGTTGCTTCATTACGTTTTATCGTCGTAAATTGGGAATGTTAACTTATCCTTCACACAAATATTGGTAATGTTTAAATATGTTATGTTTTAATTTAAGGAAATACGCTGTAAAAGAAAATTCATACATTTCAACTGAATTGCTGTTTGTATATAAACTGCTACTGGTCGTTTGGTTCTGCAAGATATTATTCCTCGCGAAATATGTTATGCCTTCGATGATATACCTTGTAAACAACATAGTTTGTTTTAATTAAATTACTGTAAGAATTTTTCTGTTTTTTCTGTTTCATAAAGACGATGACAACGTCTAATTAGAAAATAAGTGATACAGGGAAATGTCTTAGTTACATTTACCTGTTTGAACAATGAAATGTGTGCATACTTTGGTAGATTGAAGTAAAGTAGCTTACATATATCTGGTGTGAATTGTTATATTAAACGGATTTAGTACAATGCCTTGAAGGCAAATATTTCAAGTACATGTATATTAAAAAATGAAATAAAGACATTAAGTGCTAAATAGCATTATGGTAATAAAGTAGAGTTTTGTCATAATGAAGTATATGCACGTTAATACGCTACACTTCGCACAAAGAGTAGGGTGTAAACCCGGTGTTTAGTGTGCCTGCATACACATCAGGTACCCTGTCTTCGTACAGATCTTCGTGATAGATTTTCAGGACATTCTATTTACATACCAACTGATTAAAATCATTATATAATAACTTAATCAAGTAATTGAAGTTGATATGTTTATTATAACTAAGGAAGATCTAACCATTTGGAGTAATAAAAACAACTCTCAAGTTTCATAAGAAGTCGAATTTTTGCAGCATGAGTAACATGAGTAATGCGTCGAGTGATCGTATATGATCCCCTGCTTGACTTCAAATTGCTACTATCAGGAATAGACCACTATGTAATACCTTTTTAAGAAAGTCCTGAATTTCGGTTTGTATGCACCTTCTACTATTAAAAAGAAATCATAATCATTATGGTCATTCGTTTCACAATTAGGTACGAAAATATGATTAATTCTTTGAACTACTGGAAACAATAAATTAATTCGAAAGTAGTTAAATTGAATATTTGAGTTATACTTATATGTGGATTGGTGTGGCAAAGACAGATTTTTTTTTTCTTTTAACTCAAGTAAGAAAAGGTGGTAAAAACCACTTCTTGTATGATACCGTTTATTGGTCACTGACAGAAAAAACAAACAAACAAACAAACAAACAAACAAACAAAAAACCTGTAGCCTATCTATAGCGAGATAGTGACACATATTATATAACCTTCCAAAGCAACCAGGAATTAACATGCATAATCACCACTGTTTTTATTTTTTTCAGTCACGTTGATAAAGTGGATCTCATTGTTACATCCTACATTTAATCTAAATGAGTGGATTCATCGTTATCACTCTGAGTGCAAATCTTTTCGTAGAACATTTTATCAAGATAGTAAATATGTGCGCACAATAACTAGTATTTAAACATGACATTCATATACCATCACCCTCCCACCCCTCCCCCTCTCTTTCTCTAACTACCACACTCTTCATCTCCTTCTGTCTTTCCCTTATCCCTATTTTTTTTTTTTTTTATTCATTGCTTATCTATCTACCTCTCTCTTAATATAGCACTATCTCTATCCAAAGACTGTGTCACTCGTCGCTAACTTTCTTTCTCTATCCATCTCTTCTCTCTCTCTCTCTCTCTCTCTCTCTCCTTCTGTCTTTCCTTATCGCTTATATGTCTGTTGGTCTCTTCCTCTCTCTCTCTCTCTTTAATAATCCATCATTCTCTCTCTCACCTCTGTGTCACTTGTCGCCGATGATCTTTCACTTTTATGTATATCTGTTATCTCTCTCTGACTCCCTCTCTTTCCTTATTCATCGCTTATCTATATATCTCTCTCTCTTTACCTCCTTCTCTCCTAATATATCACTATTTCTCTCTCCCTCTCTCTCTCTAATTATCCACTGCGTCACTCGCAAACTATCTTTCACTTTCTCTATCTACCTCTTATCTCTCTCTCTCTCAACAAACACAACACACACATGAACTCTCTTCTCCCTTTCTGTCTCCCTATCACCTTATCTCCCTCTTCTCTTTTTTCTTCCTCTCTCATTTTTTTTTTCTATTTCAGAAATACATATACCAGGAACTGTAACTTATAGAAAGTTAAAGTTCCCTGCATATACAATTCCCCCCCCCCCCTTCTTCAACTACAATTGTTACTAAATGAGAAACTTTATAGTCTTTCAGTCACTTCTTTTAAATAGACTCCAATTTTATTCAATACTTTAAAAGGGGGAATAAATCCCAATAGGTATACGCATTCGCGACAGATACAACAATAAAAACAGTTATTAGAGGTCAGATTTGTGATATTCAATTATCAAAACATGGCCAAGCAATCAGGCATTAAACCAACTCACATGTATGTTTTGAAATTGCTTTGATGGAAGCCATTGAAATTAATGAGCAAGTCCAAGCCATTTTTTCAATACGTTACCAACCTCATCTTGGATTTTAGTATATCTGATCACTGCATTAAGCAAAAACCCTACTAGAGCTTATATCAAAGCAAATATGATGTGGGATGACACATTTGATGTTGGTAATGTATGAGACACTAAATGACAAAATACATTGGACTTGCCCTAATACAGATAATGTGTGAAGTGAACACGCAGTAGTTACCAAATTGACGATATTTGATGGATCTTGTCTTATTCTTCGGTTACAATGAGGACAGTGGACACATAATTTTCATGCATATCTTGCTGTTAAGAGAAAAAGAACATACTGTTGAAGAAAAACAAATACAAAGATGTGGATATTATTTTGTTGTGTACTGCAGTGCCAAACAAATATCACAATGTGTAAAATGGGAAAGCTTTGTGTAGGGGGAGTAATGGCGTCCGTTGAGAGAGAGAGAGAGAGAGAGAGAGAGAGAGAGAGAAAGAGAGATGGGCGTTAATCTGTGTTTGGGTTGCACCCTTCTGGCTGTCATCAGACAATATATTCATCATAAAATACCTTGACTGCAATGAGTAACAAAAGGCGAGTTACAAAAACTTGTGAAAACAAAAAGGACCAACTTTTCTCTATTGTCCTTTCATTACAGTTCAGTGGAACCTCACTATAACCATAATAAACTCACTGGGAACAAGGGACTTGTCTTGTTTTGTTGTCATGGTTGTAGTGAAATCTTGTTACATGTATAACGCGATTCAAAAAATACATAGAATACGAAGTGGACTGGCAAAATTACTTTATCATGTTTATTCCAATTTGAATTTGGTATAACAATGTTCTTTACAACCGGGGTTCACTCTTCCACTTTCGAATGCATACGAAACATCTTTGAGGAACGCGTATAAGAGATTCTCATGCATACCTTGACAAGTGAACGATAAAAATAAATGTTAAGTTACAACAAACATGCCTAAAATAAACCTGAATAACTTACTTTTCTTAATATCCCATTCGTACCTTATAAAATTATTTGAAACACGCTTCTTGGTGCGAAACGTGTACATGTGCTTTATGATGCAGGCCTAGACATGAATAAAGAACTTTAGTCTGTTACAATACAAGCATATTAAAAAGCATCTCATTTCCTCTGTATCAATAATAGCTCATTCATGTAATTATATCAATGTGAACTCGATCAGCCATTTCCAAAAGTTTATCTCATAAAAGGTTCACAATGTGAAATAACATTACGCTGATTTAAAGCTCGTATCACAAGCATAAAATGTTAAAGGCCAAGTCCACACTAATATCAAGTTGATTTGAATAAACAGAGTAAAATCAAACAAGCATAACAGTGAAAATTCCACTGAAATCGGATGTAAACTAAGAAAGATACGGCATTTTGAAATTTTGCATTATTTCATTAAACAGTGATATGCATAACATGGGTGGTATGCAGAATTAATGAGTGAACCGATGATGTCACACACTCACTTTTCCTTATGTATTTTATTATATGAAATATCATATATTTCAATTTTTATGGATGTGATAATAAATAATCGCTCCCTTGTATTAAGATAAGTTACAATAATGATGATTTTACATGTTCCATACGGAGTCAAACCATGTTTTACATTATTGAAGCAAAAATTTGAAATATTTGAAATTTCATATAATAAAATACATAAGGAAAAGTGAGTGTGTGACATCATCGGTTCACTCATTTGCATACCGCCCATGTTATGCATATCACTGTTTCAAGAAATAATGCAAAACTTCAAAATGCCGTAACTTTCTTATTTTACATCCGATTTCAATAAAATTTTCACTGTTATGCTTATTTAATTTTACTCTATTTATTCAAAAAAACTTGATATTAGTGTGGACTTGGCCTTTAATACCTTTACAAGTAGTATTTTTGCTTATCTTCATGACAGTGTTGAAAAGAAAATGAACAGGGGCGGATCCAGGGGGAGGCCGAATCGGCCGCCCCCTTTTTTTGAAACCCAACTGGCATACCTATACGCAATAAATAAATTGCCTCCTTAACTGTGTAATTTTTCGGCTCTGTGCCCCCCCCCCCCTTTTTAAAAAATCCTGGATCCGCCCCCTGAATGAACATATGAACATTTCTGCCCCAAGTGTACCTATCACACCCTTACCGTATCTATAGGGGCAATGTACCTATATGTACAGTAACTGACCTGGAAATCCAGGAAGAGAACTGGATATCCAATTACACACAGAAAATTAATTCATCAAATTCATAGGGGTAGATATTGCAAGCCTACCTGTCCATGGAAAATACATATCCCACAATTAACGTAATTTATGCAAAAACTCTTTATAATTATTTTGAAATAAAATATCCCAATTCAAGTTTTACGTGTAATGTAACACTTCTTAATTCTTATGAATAAAGGCCTGCGAACGATTTTGTTACCCGGGGGTGCTGTGAGCAGATTTTTTTTTTTTTTTTTTTTTTTTTTTGTATGCAGTTGCTTGACAAGCAAAAAAAACAAACAAACAAAACAAAACAAAAAGTCCTCAGCGTTTTCGGGTCTCTTTTAACTCCGAAAATCTCTGACAAGCAAAACAAAAAAGAAGAAAAGGTCATCAGCATATTGCTGTCTACAGCACCCCCAGTACCCCCTACAGCACCCCCAGCATCCGCAGCCTTCTCAGAGGTGCTGTGCACCCCCTCAAAAAATTCTGGGGGTGCTGCACCCCCAGCACCCCCGGCCCCCAGGGGCCTGGCCCCAATATTTTGATAAGCAACACGCCCGTATTTTACTGAAAGTTAACTTATAACCCGACGGATACAAACACAGGAACTTAGCTGGAAGTTTATATATATATATATATATATATATATATATATATATATATATCAGTGTGATTAAGCGTGCTAAAAGCTATGTCCCTACACGATCTCTTAAAAGTCATGTAAAGTTTTGGTAAGCCCTCAAAAACTGTTCGTCAGATTTCTTCAATTTTTGTTGATAAATAGCAAGATACTAGCAATACTAAGACACTGTGAAGATTTCGCCTCCTAAAGTTTAATATTAAACAAATAAGAGGCAAAAACTAATTTATGTGCCGGGACAGGTACGTAAAATCCCAACAAAGGCAGCATGTGCTATACACTGTACACACACGTGTAAAACCAATGATGAGTAGCTACACACAGTGCACACACGCTGTCTCTATGCGAAGCCCCAAGATTGCTGTGCGGGGAGCCGTCGGGGTGGAAGGGTCCTAGCATAATGGCAGTCATCAAGCATTCCTTACAGATATTTACACTGAAATTCACGAGAAATCATAGATGGAATACCAAATGATCTCTTACAGACATCTTTTGATACAAGGAGAACAACATGAGACTATATTTAACATGTTTCTTTCCAATTTCCTTTTTGCTACCAAACTGTACATGAGCTTTAAAGAAAGCTTCTTTATAATGCTATTGTTCTACCTCAATTTGATTACTGCTCCTCGGTCTGGTCTGGACGATTTCAAAGACAAACAGTTAAATTACAAAAGGTTCAAAACAAGCTGCCCGTGTATATTGGGAGAAGGATTCGATGTTTCTTCCAGTGACATGTTCGCGCGTCTTGGATGGATGCCTATTCAGACACGTTTCCAGTTTGGACGTGCAGTGATGATGTATCAGTGTTTACATGATATGGCACCCACATACTTAAAGAGAGATTTAAGTCATGTTAGTTTATTACATTTTTATTACAATACAAGACAAGCTGAAAAAGATGCCTTGTGTGTACCAAAATTTAGGACGGACACATACAAACACAGTCCTTTGGTTTCGGGAATTAGAGTACGGAACCAACTTGAAAGTTCTGTCAAGAAATCACCAACATTGAACAGTTCCAAACATAACTTGAAAGTTCTGCTATCTGCAGAATATCTCTTTTATGTATATCGATTCAAATATGATGAAATTTACTTCTTTATTCACAAACTTTTTGATGACATGAAACTTTTGAACTGAATAAATGGCACCACTTATTATAGTTATTGGTGCTTTCATTGGTATTTATGCTGTACATACTCAACTATTATGCTGTATAATGAATGTCCAATGTGTATTGTTTGAATAACAATACTGTATTTTAATATATTCTATGTAAATATGTATATATCATTTCTGGTATCCCAAGTGGGGATTTTTATTGATCCGAGATCATCTCTTTACTTTATAACACGATAAAAACTATTTTCGAAAAATCAACTGAAGGCAATTTCAATAACCCTGTCTATTACCTTTAGAAATGTGCGAACATTACTATTGCGTATTACGTAATCCGAACCTGATTTCTATGGGCAATACAATAGGCCTTTGAAATTGCCCTTGAGTTTATTTTTCGAAAGTAGTTTTTATCGTGTTTTATGAGCTTTTGTAATATCATTATATTTTAAGGGGTTGTCAAAAGTATTTGATGTCCTTTCATCTCATTTAAAAAACGAATCACAGAATGTATATATATATATATATATATCAATGATTTTAGAAATATGCACCAAAATATCATTGAATACGTTTTTGAAATTTCCGTTTATTAAGAGGATACCACATAATATGTACTGTACATATAATTAAATATCCTCTGTATTTTGATTTGTTTTGTTGCTGTAATGAATTTATATTGTTACTTGATATCTTTGTTATCAAACATGGTCTCATGGAAGACCACCACTATTGGTGAAAATGTGCTACCCTATATAAATATCAGAAATAAATAAATAAATAAATAAACTCGAATTCGACGAGCTCTAAACATTGTGTCAGGTTTAAATGGATATAGTCTTTTGTTCTAAAGATTAATATACAAGACAAAAGTTTGAATGAGAAAATTATTTTTATTATGCTTTTTAAACCTTTGCTTTCATAATGTTATAAATGGTGAAAAATCATACTGTAACTGTTAAAACAAGAAATACAAATTTTCAGATCAAAATGTGCAAGCAGAAGTTAAATATCAGCATTCACAAACGAGAATTGCAGTGCATTTGTTTTTTTTTTATTTTTTATTGGAGCAGGCCTTTATTCATAAGAATTACGAAGTATTATATTACTCTCTAAATGTAAAGGAGTGATTTTGCCACTCGACAATAAGAGTGAAGGAACTTTCACTCCAAATTGAGCGGTAAAGCACTCTCTTTTGAGTGAGCATGCCGACATTCCTTCATCAGCCGTCTCACTCACTGACAGAGCGAGCCTGTGTTGCGCTCAATATCGAGTGCAGACTGCAGTGTATTTCACTCGTGAGCAACGAGTGATGCAAGACAACCAATGACAAGCCTCTTAAAATTCGTTGTCATTGTCATTTCTTTGTTGTGAACGAAACTACAGGTACCACTCTTGAAAAAGAGTGGTTAATACTCTAACGAACCGACCTAAATATTTTATAAGTGACAGCACATCGGTTACAACGTGCAAACCAACAGACATTACAACGTATCGGTACTGGTTGGGCTTCAGGCAGGTAAAATTAGCATAATTCGCATATTTAAAAAGTATTAGGGATTTTGTAATGACTCATTTTGATTATTTCTTGATAAAATTGTCTTGCCGAGAATCAGTAGTTATATTTGATAATTCAGGAGGGATTGTGTTGTTTTAATGAAAGTGTTAATTTAATTCAATTTCAATTCAATTTAAAGACATTTATTTCCAACTTTTCAATATACAAATTAATAAATGAGCAAAATAATGTACATATATTTTGAATAAAAAATATGACAAAATATACACTAATGTGATACATAGTTGGAGGACACACCTCTAAAAGCAAAAGCTTGGGGCGAGGGTGCCCTTAGTACATAATACATTATTACATAATAAATATATAAAAAGAAAATAGCTACATACAAAAAAAGAAAGAGACCGCTGAGCTTGATTGGAGGGGAGAAAGGGGGAGGAGAAAAGAAAAGAAAAAGAAGGGGAAAGAGGAAAAAGAGGGGGAGAATGGAGGTGCACCATGAGAATTGTACGGAAAGGAGAAATATTCACGAAGAGGCAGAGAGAAGAAAGAATAGAGAGAATAGATACAACGGAGGGTGTGGAAGTGTTTTAAACCATATTATTTGTAAGATGAAGTGAAATATTTTTTCATCCTTCTTGAGAAGCTAGCGAGAGATGCGGAGTATTTTATTGTGTCAGGGATAACGTTCCACAGCTTGGGTCCTGAGTACCGGATATTATGTTGGAATAATAGGGTTCTGTGCTTGGGTAGATGGATGTGATTTGCGTGTCTGGTTTCGTATTTATGAATCGTAGAATTTAATTGAAAAAGATTACAAAATTCTTCAGGAAATAAATTGTTTGTACATCTGTACATAAAAATGCTTTGTTGATGTTTATTTATATCGGTAAATTTTAGTATGTTAAATTGTTTGAACAAATGGTCGACGTGACACCGGGGAGCAGTACCTGTAGTTATACGAATTATTTTCTTTTGTAGAGTGATTAGTTTTTGCAATTTGGAGGTTGTAGAGTTCCCCCAGGCCAACTGTTACGTCGATGATTTATTATATGGATAGATAGTGAAGTACATCCCTATGTGATAGGATTGTGTGCTTCAGATTATCCATCCCACACTGTATCCGTCCTCATCCGGAGAGGTTTCATCTGGTATTTACTCTGCAGCCTATGGTCTATTCATGCTGATCGATTGCCATCGGCGGATGAGTGATTGCTGGTAGGCCTGGTGGTGTGCCGTAACTGACGGTTGGTGATTGTCGAGTGCCGGTAACTCCTGCTATCAGCAGCAGTCATACATTTTGACCAGACGGGGAGCTCGGCCAGGAACGGGGGCATCCTGACAAGATAGCCGTGTTAGCCGGCGTGGCTAACCGTGCCCCTCACATTACTCTTGAGACCGCGTTTGATAAATTCACTCAGAAAGAAGTGAATTATCTCCACTCTGTCCCCATGAGTGATACAATTTTCACTCTTTGTGAATCATCCTTAAGGAAAATAAGTCCGTACCGGCTATGAGGATAATATTGTCTCTTCACCCAGATTTACTTTTCTTTTCCTCTTCTTGTGACTCGCACTAGTTTAACGAAGGCGAAAAACCATTTCTTTTAAGACAGAATACTATTTCGTTTAGTTTTAACCAATGCATACATCACCACGAAGCAAGAGGCAGAATTGACCATAGGTGTATATTTGACCGAGGATAGGTGCTGAAGCCTCGCCCCCCCCCCCCCACACACACATATACACACACTCCCGAGTTTAAGATTTGAGAACATCTTTTATGTGACTTATGAGGTTTACCATTATTCTGAGAAGAATAATTCAATTCAATTCACTTTATTCACATCCATAAAAAGCAAGGTATATACAATACATAAAAACATTACAACAATTGTAAAGAAAAAAGAACAGTTAAACAATAACACAAAAGATCAAAATGTAGTGGATGTAGGAGATCGGCAAAGGCCAAAGACCTGTCGAGGCCGATCCCCCTTGTCTACATTTTAAAAACAAAACAATAACATGATAAGACAAAGTAAGGCAGAACAAATCAAAACAGATAAAGTAACATGACATTACATAGCGAGAAACAAGTAAACAATTAAAAGAAGCAAAAATAAAATACGGACTAAGTAAAACAAAACAAAACAACTAAACAAACAGGCATTTGATTAATTAGATGTTGATGGAGAGTTGATAAGATATGATTTATATTTATGTTTAAAGGATGATAATGATGGACAATCTTTAAATTCTTTTGGCAATTCATTCCAGATGGCAGGCCCTTTGTATGTAATAACGGTTCTCGAAAAACTATAACTGTAATTTGGTATATAAAACGCATTTGAATTTCTTGTTGAATACTTATTTACACTACTATTCAGAATAAAAATATGATCAAAAATTTTCGGCAAGATATGTTTTGAATAGCAAAACATAAAATTGGCAAGAAAATAACGGTGTAGATTAAATACATTTAGAATTTTAAGCTTTTTGAATAATGGGTCTGTATGAGCAAGATAGGGTGATTTAGTAATGATTCTTATTGCACGTTTTTGTAGTAAAAATATGTTTTGTAATAAAATGGTTGCACTGCTTCCCCATATTATATTACAATAGGTTAAGTATGGCAAGATCATGGTGTTATACAAATTGGTATATATAATGGCAGTGTGAATTTTAGTCTATTAATTATACCAATGACACATGACATTCTGTATGATATTTCACTGATATGATCTTTCCATGTAAGTTTATTGTCAATCTTTATTCCAAGGAATTTCACTGAAGTTACTTTATTAATTTCATTGTTATTTATATACAACTTAATCATTTCTTCATCGATGGACTTATTTCTTGTTTTGAAAATCATATAATTTGTTTTGCTAAGATTAATCAATAACTTATTGACAATGAACCAAGAATTGACTTTGGCTAATTCAGAATTGATTAAAAGTCCTACGTTGGATGGATCATTACTGGCAAGAAAGAGGCTTGTATCGTCAGCAAATAAAATGAAAGACAAGATATCACTCGCGTTCGGCAGGTCATTTACATATAAAAGAAATAATAAAGGTCCCAATACCGACCCTTGCGGAACACCAAGTAAAATGTCTGCATAAGAAGAATTAAAATTACCAATATTTACAAACTGCTTTCGGTTATTTAAATAATTTTTCATCAAATCTAAAGCCACGCCTCTTATACCATAAAAATATAACTTTTGAATTAAAATATTATGGTCTATACAATCAAATGCTTTAGACAGGTCTAAAAAAATTCCAGTTAAAAATTGTTTACTTTCAAAAGATTTGGCAATTTTTTCAGTAAAATCAATGAGGGCATGGTAAGTACTATATCCCTGTCTAAAACCATATTGCCTACTGTATAAAATATCATTCTGATCAATAAAAGACATTAGTCGATTGTATATTATTTTTTCAAAAATTTTACTAAATATTGATAAGACAGATATTGGTCTGTAGTTCGTTAAAAGTAGTCTATTACCATTCTTAAAAACAGGTACCACCTTTGCAATTTTTAGTGAGTCTGGAAAAACACCCTTTTCAATGGCAAGATTTATAATATTGCACAGTGGTTTAACTATTGCATGACCTGATCGTTTTAGAATCTTTGGATGGATGCCATCGTATCCTGGACTTTTATTAGAATCTAATTTATGTATAATGGACATGATATCATAAGTGTTAACTGGGCTTACAAATATAGATGATGAAAAATTTCCTTTTAACCATTGTGCGCTATTCTGATTCAAGTTGTATTCAGGTTCTGGGCAAGAGTTTTTGATCTTATCTTGAACAATTTGGCCAACATTTACAAAAAAATTGTTAAAAGCATTTACTATTCCTAGTTTATCTGATGTACTCTCGCCATTAATTTCTATCTCTTTTGTATCGTTCTTCTTTGCTTCTTTTTTATTCAATACATCATTAACTACGTTCCATGTTACTTTCATATCGTATTTTGCGGTGGCAAACTTATTACTGTAGTAAACACGCTTTTCACTTCTGATCTTATTATTAACAATATTTCTACAACATTTATATATTTCATGACGATTGGGTGTAGGATTTTTTACATATTTCCTGAAAAGATTGTTTTTACGCTTTATCAATAATTTAATTTCTTTTGTTATCCATGGCTTACGTCTTATTCGATTATTCATCTTCATTTCAACAGTAACAACAGGAAAGCACTTCTCATATAACTGCTTATAAAGTAGGCTTTCTAAACAATCACAAAATACATCTAGATCAGTTCTTCTCTTAAAGTGTAAATTCTCATGGATATACAATCCAACTCCACCACCTCTCTTTATTTTGCGACAGTTTCCAACAAACTCGAAATTGGGTATACCAAAATATACATTTTCGTTTTCCCTTAACCATGTTTCAGTTACTCCTACTATAGTCATGGGGTCCTGTATGATATCTGTTACATTTGTGAATTCATCAAAATTACATCTCAGACTACGACAATTGAAATGATATACTTTTAAAAATGAATGATCATATTGTTTCAAAATATCATTTTTAAAATCACTGGGAGTATAATATTCATTTTCAATATGTATATTGGGACTATAATCGCCACTAGGACTATAGTTATCATCTTCATCATCTATGAAATCATTTTGACAAATACTAGTACACAAAATGCAGTTTTCACAAGTAAAATTTGAGTTCAAATTTCTGTGCCTGCAACACAAAAAACATTTACATTCACGTGACATGCAAAATAACAAACAAAGGTATAATATAGGTAATAAATAAAAAAGATAAATGCATTAAAAGGAGAAGAAAAAAGAAAATGGGAAATAAAATATTCCTTAAATGGGTAGTGAGGGATGCAACGTACATCAAGGAATTACAGTTATTGACTGACATTGTTCACATTCATAGTTTCTTGAGATCACTGATTGACCATATTCTTTTTTTGACAGTAGATCCGTTGGCTGTCTTCACCAGGATGATTACCTTGCCATCAGTAGACCAAGCAGCTGCTAGTTTGTCATTTGTTTTCACTTCGTCTTTTGCTTTTAATACTCAACAGGTTGCGGTTCGCAGATGTCAGATCTTCTTCAATTCCGGTGTGAGTTCCCTTTAGTTTCTTCCGGCTTTTCAGAACGAGGTCTCTTGTACGATATGTAGTGAACTTCACTATGATGGGCCTTGGAGATCGTTCTTTACCAGCAGGGGTGTCAGCAGTAATCTTTCTTGGAGCTCCAATACGATGAGACCTATCAATCTCGTGTCGTTCAAGCTTTATTTTCAGTTTCTCTTTAGCTAGATCCAACATCACTTGATCGGTGTCTTCTTGTGGTTTCTCTGTGATACCATAGAGACGTACACAGTTTCGTCGAGAGTACTGTTCTGCTTCATTGATATCCCTTTTCAGCTCAGGTATGTCGTCAGAATCACGCTCATGTTGCTTTTGTAATGCAGTAATGATAGCTGTCTTTTCTTCAACTTTATTTTCCATCTCTAGAACTTTACTTTCAGCTTCTTCCAGCCGAGTTTGCAGCTTCTGCATTTCATTTCTGACAGCTTCAACCAGGGAAGCTTTGAATAAGTCTTTGAATCGCTGGCTATTGAAGAAGTCCCGAACTTCTTCACTTATTTGTTCATAGTACTCAGTTTCGAGAACCTGAGCAGACGCTGCTGCACCAGCTCTCCTTCTACCTTTTTCTGGCATGATGAGCAAGGAAATATGTTACACGGTAAAGAGTACATGTATTAATACACTTTGATTTCTTTCTCCGTATAGGAGCAGCGGTACGGAGCAGAAGCACAGGATTAGGCACGTTCACAAAAGAGTTATTTCGGTGGGGTGCATTTACACAATGGATGGGATACGGATTATCTCCATAGACCGGTACCTCGATTCCGAGGAGACATAGTACATTTAAGCAACTGAATGGAGGGAAAAGCTGAATGTTTCTCGACAGAAGTTTGTATACGTGGGACCAGAGTTCATGGCTGACATCAAGACGTTAAACTGTATCACAAAAGTTACAAGGCATACCTGAAAATTCCGTCAATTCCTTGTTGCAACATCCTTCTTATATCTCTCTACATGTTCCCACGTATCCACTGGAGGCAGTCAATTTAGTATAAATAAGTCACCGGGAAATGATGGGTTAAACGTTGAATTTTACAATACCTTCTGGTAGTTGCAGCTTTAAATGAAGCATTTCAAGTTGGCAAACTAGCGGCTTCTTAAAAGCAAGCTGTAATTACTTTGATTAGAACAGAGAGAAAGGATCCACTCATGTTAGGCCAATATCCCTTGTAAATGTTGACTACAAAATTCTTGCAAAAATACTCTCAACACGAGTGAAAGAAGTTTTGGATGAAATAATTTTACCAGACGAAGTAGGTTATATGCAAAATGTCAGATGTAATCTTGAAAAAGGGAATGCGAATTATGTTTAGCACACAACACGATCGAAAAAAAAAACACAACAAAAACCAAACAAACAAAACAAACACCGTGACATTACACAGGGACAAAATTACCAGGGAGAGGACCTCCATATCAATAGCGATCTCAAATCAATCTTTTTCAATTCCATTCAGTTTTACCTGATTTTCCTCAAGTATACACATTATATTCATTTGTCTTTTCATTCTCTCGATATTAGTGTAGTATTCCCCTTTAAAACTA
The DNA here is from genome assembly GCA_025618425.1 of Heliocidaris tuberculata. Taxonomy (NCBI): domain Eukaryota; kingdom Metazoa; phylum Echinodermata; class Echinoidea; order Camarodonta; family Echinometridae; genus Heliocidaris; species Heliocidaris tuberculata. The sequence goes on along the minus strand of CM046838.1, from coordinate 39,204,346 downwards.
ACACTATTTATACATTTATACATTATAAGGACTCTCCGCATCAAACTCTAAAGGTTGCTTGCATGTTAGATGAATTATTGCTATGTCAATATGTATATAGTTTATATTGACATTATCCGACAGAAATTCTGTAGTCATCATGATAGTCAGCGTGTAGGTTCTGTTATGATTCTACTTCACAGCCAAAGAGCAGAATAGTTTCGAAAGCCATTCCGGAATTTTGGAAAACCAACCATGTGAGTTCTTGACCTTATTACATACGGATACTCAAGATTAATATTTACTTCACAAATACAAACGATATTTCCAAGGTCATGTCTAAGTCACAAAAAACAACAAACAAACAAACAAAAAAAAACCACCCTCTCGAAATTCTGAAAGGGTGAATCATACGAGAATGTGTCCATTTTTTTCAGAACAGGCTTGACTCATTTCTTTTATACAAAATATAAATTCAGTGTGACACGTTAAAGAAACTCTTTTCAGTATTTTCCAGTGTATGTAGATTTATATATACTCCTATATTCTAATATAACCTGCACACGACATGTAATGTCTTAAGTGCATTTTGGACATGTTGAACTTGTATTTCGAAGGACGAAACGCAAAAGATAAACATATCAATTAAAAATGTTTGGTATTGTGTTATGTATTCTTTTGCCAATGCATTTTGATATTACGCTGCAGTTCTTATGTATATCAAGACTCTTAAGTAGTGCATTCTAACGAGCGTGTAATAAACTTTTGGCCAAAATCTGAAGAAAAAAAAGATCTTCTACATAAGCTATATGTTTACCAGTGATGAAATTCATAAAATCTATTTAAAAAAAAAAAAAGTTCTTCTTCTCCAATGATAACCTGGTTAGGTTTCCTGTGTCGGGCATCACTACTAGAGACCACTGATGGCAAAATATTGCGCAGAACTCCAGTTAGGATCTTGTAAACACCCAAATGGCAGAATGTTAAGGAGATTCCTTTTGTCAAAAGGCCTGGGTGCTCTATTTTTCTTTTCTTTCTGTATTTTCCTTTTGTTGTTATTGTTGTGATGAGATATTACATACCAGTGGTTCAAGAATGTTAATAGTTAATGTTAAAATTTAGATATGAAAGGATATGGTCTGGAAGAACTTCATCAAGTTTGTAATCATCGAACCAGCATAAGCAACACAACAAAAATTAAAAGAATAAGAAGGAGCTAGATCTCAGGGCAATGCAAAAAAGCACTAGGAGCATAACAAATTCAAAATGATATTTGGAGAGTTCGGTTCTTATCTTTTTTCTTTTTTCTTTATTTTTTTTCTTTTTTTTTTATTCAAATTCATTTTTTCTTGAATAATCATTTCCAGTACGTGCAAACAATGACAGATCCAAAGAGTTGAATTTCCAATGGAAGTTTTTTAAAATCTGAATATAAAAAAATGAGCTTATTACAAAATTTCCAAAAACTGCTGTACCCCCTTTCAGTTTAGATGCAGAACATGCTACATCGATAAGACCGTGGCCTTCTGCGGGAACTGACCAATCAGAGCAGCACGACATGCATGAATGATCTTAAATTGACCATCAGTTGTACCCGCAATAAAAGGTGATTTGCAGCACTGCGCGCAATGTAGGCGTATAAGTACGGTGCATCAAGATTTTAGTTGCTACATCCACAAGATTCTTACAAGTACTGTACTTGATTGATTAAAAAAAAGGTACACGTGGATTAATTTGTTTGAAAAAATAAAGAATGATTTCATTATCCCATTAAACAGCAATAGAATAGGACCTAGTTTCATCTGAATTCGTTTATGTAAATTAGGAGAACTAAACTCTTTAGTTGTGTGAGATACTAGGCTACTGATTATTTTGAAAAGTAAAAATCGGAAGAAAGTGCATGCCTGCAGCATTCCGAGATGAACGGGCACAGGTATGCGTAAGTTCTCTTTAGTATCTCCATTATACTTGGTCGAAAATGCATTTCATCACATGTTTTTATATTTTTTTTGGAACCTTATTAAGATTAAAGGCGTATGACAGCTATCATGAAATTTACTTTATTGACTGATGGCTATGAAGAGCAACCAAGTATGTTGTTCACTTTATTGTAACACACTATACATGCTGTAGGAAAGAAATTTCTTGCCTATAGTGTGTTACAAGAAAGTTAACCAACAAGACACAATATTCGAATTTTTATGACATTTAGTGATGCATAACTACGAAAGCCATAGCAAGGTATCACGGCAAAACATCTGAATGATTTTTTCCCCTTCTTCTTCAATCTCTTCTGATCTTATGCACCTTTATATGAT
>CM046838.1:39051235-39201549 GCA_025618425.1 Heliocidaris tuberculata | reverse complement strand
ATTATTCTACAAACCCATATAGTTCATTTTGGAGAAGGAGATTGTTTTGTTTGGGCATACTGTAATATAATCATCGCTTCTAGTTCATTTTCATATGGATTTGTCTTTTTTTTTCAATGATTAGTGAACATTAATAACCGTGGACATCACTGTTATTACTCATGTTACTACAACAATGAAATTATAAATGATAATAATATTTTTGGATAACTTACAACTCTTGGTTTTCCTGCAGTACATATTACGGCATAGTCGGTATCTGCCATTACGGAAGTTTGTACAATCACTGTCAGATCTACATGGTGTTAGTTGATACCATCGCTCACATTCACCGCCCATGCAGAACTTACGACTGGGTGATCGCCAACGACATTCGTAATCATCCGACAAAACTGGATGAAATTCGGCTGTAAAGAGGTTGAGAACAGTTATAGTGATAACGATGATTATATGATATTGTTATGCTAGGAACAACAGGAGGATAGGAATAAATATTGGAATAGCCTGTTTGCAATAAAATATTTTTTAGAAACGATACAGACCGTTTCCATTTCTTTATTCATCCATAAATGCAGAAATTAATAAGGTCTACATCATTCGTGAGGAAAAAAAATTATCTTTTCCAATCTTTTCCAATTTTTGTTTCGATTCACTCCGATGTTCCTGTTCCTCGAATTACTCTACTCATTCACTTCTCCAGGTCAAGAAAGTCAGCTACTGATTATTGCCCTGTATAAGGATTTTAAGATGGCAGTACGGTATGGCGATGTAGAAAGAGCGGTAATAAATGACACTGTCTTTGTGATATAATCATAGTGAAAGGAAAATTTTTTTTATCAGTATTGGTCATGTTGGCGGTACTGAATTATGCTCACAAGTCCTGAAAAAATTCTCTGACCAGCAACAACAAAAAAAGGTGAGGGTCATCACATTTTGGGGTGTCTCTTCACTCCAAATCCTTAGCCACCCGGCCCCCAGGTCCATGGTTTCCTACTGTAAGTTAGATTCTCAAATAAAAAAGTCCCTCGGATATGACTACCAGCAGTAGGTCCACTATAGCTTTTTTCGAAGTGAAAAATTGATGTAAAATAAACAGTCAGTCAAATCAAGAAATCAAGTATGGGACTGGGATTCCATCTTGTGGACACCGCGTTAGGGACGGGGGGGGGGGGGGGGGGACTAACCATTAAATACACTGCCAGTATACCTAGTAAGGAGGTGAAATATTGAAATGAAAGAATTTTACAATATTTTTTTATTTGTCCTTATAAAAAATCACTTTTATTAATCAATAAAGGTAACACACAATAAGCCCAGGGGGTGTTTCATAAAGCTGTTTGTAAAGTTACGCATGACTTTACGAACGACTTGAATATGAAGTGCAAGATATGATGCCCAAAGTTTTTTCTGATGTTTTAACAAAGTGTGACTGTATTTCCAAAAACCTCAGTTAAAAAATGACAAAAAATATACTTTGCATTAAAAATGTTTGTTATAATAAGAATGTTAATCTACATTGCAGTTCAAATTTAGTTGATGCAGTTAAAAACGATGAGCATCCCATTTGGCTTGTCATATATAAGTAATTCGTAAAGTCATGCGTAACTTTACGAACAGCTTTATGAAACACCCCAGGTTACCTGTTCTTATCGAAACGCAGTACAGGGGCAACATAAAATGGATACAGTTAACAAAATAAAACATAAGTAACAAAGAAAAATGCACGTATCAAACGAATAATTTCAAATCAAGAAATGGAAAGAGATTTAAAAATACTGCATCATATCTTATAGGCTATTCTTATTTTGTTTGATTTCTTGTTACTCGGTTTTGTTTAGATTCACATCAAATAAAATGAAAACTAAAGCGATAGATCGTCATTACATTACAAACATAATCTGAACCTTTCAAGTATGATTTCTTTATACATATTTTGTATTCTGTATAAGTCTTAAAACTAAGTTTGCGTTATGGCGCTAAGCATATTTCTGTTAGTTTATCACCAGTTTAGACTTCGGTGGAAGGGAGGGTGGATGAGAGAACACGAAGGGGGGTTTACTCTAAACTTATTTCTAAACCTGACTGTTATCATCGATCTCTAAATGCCTGGGGTCATTTGAGATGGAATATAAAGCTCATTAATTCATTTTCGTGCTTTATCATGGCGAAATCTAAAATATATGGCGTCATAGATATCGCATTATCCTGATATAGATATCCCTGATTAATGGTTTACTAGCAGGCTTTATATCACACTAATCCTTATTATATACAGACGTACGTGCCTTATCGTCAATGTTTGTAAAGAATACATATTTTGAATAGTAAACGGAATAGACAGATCATGATTTTTGCCAATTCATAGTCAATAATATGAAGTTGAATTATGTTATAAAATAATGCAATGATATCCGGCACGTTTCCCCACCATCCAATCAAAACGTATGAAACGGTTTGTTTGTTTGTTTGTTTGTTTATTTATATGTATTCAGGAATCTTCCATATTTTCAACATTTCTTAATTTACCCAGATGGTGAATATTAAACTTAGATCGAATGTCTTATGTTATAGTTTTTATGAAACCTAGTTTAGAATTTAGACAGTCATGACTTATCTCAGTGCAGACTTACATGTAATAAAGCCTTTAGGATGAAATTTTTAAATGAAATTGTTTTTATTAGCAGCTGGTTATATTGTTTAACACTTTTCCCCTTACAACTTTCTACATTTTGACCTTTGAGTGAATATACAAATCACGAATATTCAAATTCTTGTAAATGGTTACTAGTGGGGATTGCAAACCCCCCGCCGCGCCCCCCCCCCCCACCACCACCACCCATCGAGGATATTGTGCCCACGAGTAGCTCTAATGTCAGGATTGCCTTTCAGTTTGACCGTGCACTGAGCAGCTATTTAAATCTTATATGGCATACAAATATTAGTTTTTAAAGAAGTCCAAAGTACTTTCATGCCCAGCTGGATCGGATTTCAGTGCAACATGGAGGTACAGGCATGTAATTCTCATGAAGTAATTCTGAGTATCTTAAATGTGATTGACAGGAATTTATACATAATGCTCCCCAATACAAATGCAATTATATGCAGATTCATTTCTTAAATTACTGCTCATCTAATAAAATGTTATTTAAAAGCCACCGAAGCAGTCGAAATTTTTTATTGCTGAGATTTGAGCAGGCCACTTATGGTTCTCATCATATTTGACTCATCCTACACAGAAACCAAAGCTTCCAATACAAACCAAGAAAATGGGGTGTTTTTCCATTTCCAGCTCTATTTTTAGCCATACTTTGTTGTTTTAGGACCACGCAAGACGAGTAGTGTTCACCTACTAACTACCTCAAAGAGAGAGAGAGAGAGAGAGAGAGAGAGAGAGAGAGAGAGAGTGGTCACGTGACCATACAGAGGTCATACGTGACTATGACCCCGAGAACCATCATCACTGTGTGTATTCCAACTAAGAACAGGTTTGTGACAGGTTGGAAAATAAGAAAATGAGACAAAATACACAATTCAAGGTCTTTTCTATCATTAAAAACTACGTAAAGTGGACTAATGGTCAATCGAGTCTAATTGGACGCTCTGGAGTGGTTAGGAGTTAAACTAAAAAGGGTGCATGTACCCACGTTTTCCATTGTCATCGCCCCTGTAGCAACGCGCTCGTTGTAAAACTTCTGCTTTCAGCACGTCAAAAATCAATCATGAGATGAGCATCTATTAGATGTTTAAAGAAGTATATAATCACAATTACTATAAAACAGATGAGATATAAATGAAGTATCAAACTGAAAGTTACAAAAATAAGACAGTAATCACATTATGTACCCGTTCTGTCTTTGGATAATGGCAGGATGCTCTGCCTAGACTAGTCATTTACCTCTGAGGAAGAAATGTTTCATCACTCTGTGTAATAGGAAATGATTTTCCCTCCTTACTTTGGTTTTCATCTCGGAGAGTTGTATATCATTCATGTCATATCTAATAAATGTTCTACTCTTTGTGATGTATCTTTTCTGTCTTCACTAATCAAGGAGGTACTGGTCAAGCTTGCCTAATACTTAGCTCCTTGGTCTAATATCCTTCCGTGTAATGATGTTTAATCTCTCTCTTGAACTGATGAAAAGCATGAACCAACTCTACCCTGAGGCTCTCTCTCTCTCTCTCTCTCTCTCTCTCTCTCTCTCTCTCTCTCTCTCTCTTTCTCCCGTTCGGTGTTCAAATGTCGGAAGTAAAAATGTCGACTTAGGAGCGAATTAACAAATTCTATTAATAAAATCAGCCGATTTTTTACCTAGCACCCCTCTCCTATAGGGTTTATCCCTTTCTCTCTCCTATGTCTATACTAGTATATCATGTTAATTTTGATTACCGCTATAATTATGATATATTTTACTTGTTAGCATTTTTGTTCTCCCTGTTACCATTTAATAAATCTAATAATGAACTGAAATCATGTCCGTAAATCCATGATATTCAATCCGGCGGATCTAGGATAATCACTAAAAGGGCGACACTTTCCCGACATTTTTACTTTTTACTAAAATAATCCTCTTGTGTTTGATTAGAATGAATTCTGGTCATTTTAATAATCTATCTTAGAATATTACGTTCACATCATAATGTGAACGTAATATCTCATTGAGCAAACCAATGACACATCGTATTAAATGTGGACGTAACATCTCGGAGTGCAAACCAATGACACATTGTAATGTGAACGTATAACATCTCAGAGAGCAAAGCAATTACACGCCGTTATGTGGACGTAACATCTCAGTGAGCAAACCAATGACACATTGTAATGTGAACGTAACATCTCAGTGAGCAAACCAATGACACATTGTAATGTGAACGAAACCTCTCAGTGAGCAAACCAAAGACACATTGTAATGTGAACGTAATATCTCAGTGAGCAAACCAATGACACATCGTAATGTGAACGTAACATCTCAGTCAGCAAACCAATGACACATTGTAATGTGAACGAAACCTCTCAGTGAGCAAACCAAAGACACATTGTAATGTGAACGTAACATCTCAGAGAGCAAACCAATGACACGTCGTAATGTGAACGTAACATCTCAGTGAGCAACCAATAGCACCGTTTTATTCTCTATTTACCCCTCTCTGATATTGTTATTTTATGTATCCATTTCTTCCTTTCTCCTCAATCCACCTACCATTCCACCCCCCCCCTTCCCTCTATCTACTCTCTCTCTCTCTCTCTCTCTCTCTCTCTCTCTCTCTCTCCCTCTCCCTTTCCCTCTCTCTCCCCCCCCCTCTCTCTCTCTCTCTCTCTCTCCCTCTCCCTCCTTCTCTCTCTCCCTCTCCCCCCTCTCTCTCTCTCTCTCTCTCTCTCTCATCCTCTACATGAAATTATATTAGAAATGACATCTGGTTGTCTTTACTAATCAACACCCACCCACGTTCTTTGTTTATTGATTGAACACACTTTTCTATTTGAGTCAATATTATCAGTCAATATTACATGTATATGGTAGTCATGTATGAAATCAGTAGCACGCCATACCAAGGACCTTGCATGGGAGTCAATGGTCACGTGTCAATTACTGCTTGTTTCCGTAAGTAAATTGCATAAAGGTGATATTAATTACTGAAGAATGACGATCTAGATGGTGTCCGTATGAATATGGAATGCAAAAAACAAGCTTTCTAACCTAAGCCATCTGACTGTATATCATACCAGTAAGCTTTAAGGAATGGTGTCCATGATTTTATTTATTTCCTCATGTGGACATGCATGAATATTTATCAACCCATATTTGTATGAAAAGATAAGCTGCCTTTTCTACATGTATTTCGCATATAGGTTGTCAACGCTATATTTTATTTACACTTGTATTAATGTCATTTCGCTTTATATGGAACATTCTCTCGCATCCTAACAACGCTGTCATTAATGCTTGAGAATCCTTCTGAAAATAGACTGGAATCTATTCTTGTTTTTTCCCAGGGTATTAGAGGTAATGGGAAAGGCGGGGTTTAGTGGTAGCTCTCAGGTTTGTACACCAGTCACTTTCTTTCTTCCTGCTCCATCCATCAAGGAAGTAGTTGGGTTAAGTGATATCGAGTACGAAGTGTGAGCTACTTAAGCTACAGGGCTCTGAGTAGAGGGAGAGATTAATGCGAAATGAATTGAATTTGAGAAAAAGAGGGATAGATAGAGAGACGGAGAAGAGAGAGAGAGAGAGAGAGAGAGGGGTGCAGAGAAAGGAAGGAAAAGGGACTAAATAAAAAGCTGCATGGGAATTATGAAAATGATACATCATGAGACAGAGCAATACATTTCTACATCATTTTCTGTTCTTTCTTTCTGTCATGATAAAACAGGTTAATCCTCTCAATGATCTAGAAATAAGAGTACCTCAAACAATGGTATCCTCTTATAATACAATATTGATTCGATTAGTGTTGTCACGCTTCATACGGTATTATGGGTATCAAACATTAAAGAATAAGACGAAGACAAGATATTAAAACAAAATATAATATATAACATTCAATTCAATTTAATTCAATTCAAACATTTTGTAAGTATTTCTCCCATTGTTAAATGTTAAAATGTTTAAATATTGGAGAATCGAATTTTAAAGATATATCATTATCATTTGTCATTCTTATGTCCGCTCAGTTTAATCTTTATTTTATATCAGTTAGCAAAATAACCCAGATTTTAAAAAATACATTGAATAGAACATTCCCCATAAAAACTTGAATTTTATTCGTACACGCACTTGAAAAAAAAAACATCAAGAAAGTCACATTACACTTTAAATGTACTAAATATGACTTTGTCTGCATGGGTATGATCAAACCAGGGAAGATTAAACTTTGCAATATGTATTAAAGTGTCAAGAATTTCAGATAAGCACAGTTCAACCACTTATCTACTTAGTGGAAAAGTACATTGAAAGAAATCTGAGTTAAATTTGATTTCTCATCGTAATGACTGAAGTTTTAGCAACGATTAGGCAATCACAATTCTTACGAAAGAATGTACAACGGCTTCAATCATTATTTCATTAATTATCGTGCGGGATACTTATGAGTAACTCTTTATCTTCTTTCCGAAATTAATTAAAGTGAGGTAAAACTGCCGGAATATGGTAGATTGGTATAGTAAGGCACCGCCAGATTGAACTAACATAAAGCTAGTATGACACCCCAAGCTGTGTACAGGTGTATCAATATTTGAACTCTGTGCATCTATTAACACTCTGCTTTGAATCGAAAACAACCTTGGACAGTATACTATCTTTCACTTAAAGATGCGTCTAATCTAGAACTGGGTTACCATCTTCGATGTTTAAATCATTATCATTTAGAACGCTACATCCGTTGATATTGAATACTATAACGAATGTCCAATGAATACATGGACAAATTCAATCAAATGATATTTGATTAAACCTTGGTTTTGTTGAGTTGATTAACAAACACCTCGACTTCCGAAATCAATTTTAGGAAAGGTAATTGGTTTCATCCGAAGTTAAAGGTGAACAAACTCTTTTTACCAAGTTTCTGTATTCTTTCCATCATTACTGTGTATTTTTATCAATCTGTTCGATTAGATCCCGTTTTTGTCATCCTTATCTATTCTCACCCGCCCCCCCCCCCCCCCATACTCCTGACTACGGCACCAAATCCATTATAATGCTAACATTTCGCCTTATAAAATGGTGCATGACTCCAATATCATTTGATATGTCAGGATACCCTTCGGCAAGCATTAGAGGTCTTCATTCTCTGACATTAGAATAACACTATTTTCAACGTTTTCATTGGTTTGTCTTAAAGACACCTCTCAATCATGATATGATTACAGGAGCCTCGATACAGAGTATGAAATGGATTCCCTTGTTCAAATAATTCCTGAGTAAGAATTTGTCAACAGTAAAATATCGAGGTACAGAAGTGTTAATCACACTCTCTCTCTCTCTCTCTCTCTGCCTCTCTTGCTCTCCCTCCCCCTTCCATCCCAATGTTCGATTCCCAGCCCGCCAAGACATTAATCTACATTAGCCACTCTTCACCCAGGTGTACAATAATGGATACCTGATATGCTTGAGCGCTAGTTACATTTAACCAGGTTTATAATGTCTAAGCCATGTGTGTCACAGAGTGACGGATATGAGCGCTTTATACATAAGTGGTCATTATTATTATTATTATTATTATTATCATTATTATTATTACTATTATTATTATCATTATTTTTATTATTATTTATTATTATTATTATTATTATTATCATTATTATTATTATTATTATTATTATTATTATTATTATTATCATCATCATCATTATTATTGTTAAAAACAAGATCAAGTCCGTCCGTATATTCTTGAAAGACTTTGTTTAACAAAAAGCACCAAGTGCTATCAAGTGCAACTTCCTATATTATGCTACTGTCCAAGTGTTTTCCTAATGAGTCTCGTTGTGCCCAGTATAGCTGCCTTCTGCAGGTCGTAGACTTGTATTATTATTATGTATTATTATTAGACTTTATTATTATTATGTATTATTATTATTATCATCATTATTACTATTATTATTATTATTATTATTATTATTATTATTATTATTATTATTATTATTATTATTATTATTATTATCATTATTATTATTATTATTATCATTATTATTATTATTATTATTAATATGATTGCTCTTGGAAAACCCAGTGTGTATATTTACTTAATATATACTGGCAGCACTGGATGGGGGCGCAAAATTGAACCCACAATTATCTCAAGAACAAGATGTGGAAGCTTTTTTTTTCCTGGTTAATTATCTCCATGTTCATATTTTCAAGCGGGGTGGAGCTCCTATCTCCTCCCCTAATTAGCACATTGTAGAGGGTTGGGGGAAATGACTCATTTTCTTTGTGGGACGGAGAAATCATATGTTGCCCCCCATCCACCCCCCCCCCCCCCCCCCCCTCAGCACTGAGTTTCCTGCCCTAAGTTTGCTGGTACTTCTTCCTCACATATTACACTTTTAAAAGCCTGGTGCTGCTTGAATTAACAAGCAGGTTATGGGACAGGATAATCAAATGAAACAATGAAAAATAAGAAACAATGAATAAATGATTAGCAGATCACGAATAGATACAAAATGAATCAAAAAATTTGAATAAAATGCATTAGAAAATTTGAATAAAATATCTCAAAATATTTTCGATCTCATCATCCTCATACAGGCTATAGAATACATTCAACACATAAAGCTGCCATTGACAACACCAATAACAACAGTGAGAAAATTATATCAGCAGTCAGTGGCGGAGTAAGGGGGGCACATCCGGCCCGTGCCCCCCTCCTCCTTTTTTTGAAAGAAAAGTATGCATTGTGGCCCCCTTTTTTTGATTGTGCCCCCTTTTTTTTAATAAATTTGCTTGTCAGAGAATTATGGAGGTGAACTGGACCCCCATAACCCCCCCCCCCCCCCACTAAGCGAATTTTGGAGGTCTGGCGATTTTTTTCTTGTCGACCCCCCCCCCCCCTCCACTGAGCGACTTTTCGAGAGCTGTCGAGAGCAAAAAAAAAATGGGTGCCCCCTCTTATACAAAATCCTGGATCCGCCCCTGTCAGCAGTTATGAGTTTTTAAAAATTATATCGCTGTTCAATAATAAAGTGGAGGGGTAAGGGAAGTTCCTCTTGTTGGACCTATACCTGCTCCCCCCCCCCCCGCCCCCCCCCCCCCCACAAAAAAGAAGCTCCTCCCACGCCTTGTGTCTTCTCTGCTATACCCTAACCAGGCAGAGTCTCTAAAAGATTATGAAATGTTAAGACTAGATTTTAACATTCTAAGTGTTTGATAATCAAATTCATTATGAGCATTGTGAGTGCTAACCATTACATTAACCACGAATGTAGTCAACTGAACACAGTTATTTTGCCTATAACACTGACTGGATCAATAACTCTGAGAAAATGAATATACTCACAAAGTAAGCATTTGCTGTGGCTAATACCACAAGAAGGAATATTGTGTAGACTCCTATTGAGGCCATATTTGCCTTGAAGAGTGGACAGTCAGGCAGCTTGGTTTTTGTCCTTCAATAATCTCGCTAAACCAGCGACAAATCAGACGACTCCAGTCCTCATGCAGTTCGAAAAACAAGAAGGCAAAATTGAAAAATGTCAGTTTCCCGTCTTGTCTAGAGCTAGAATGGAAGTGATTCTAGATATCTGAAGTAGAACCAACATACATGAGACTAGTCAGTAAGAGGATTGATGTGTTCAGACAATAATATGAACCAGGTACCTCAAGGTGTGAAATATTAAACAAAGAAGAAATCAAGAAGCCCGCGCAAATTTGCTCTGAAGTGTGACTGCTCACTAGAGAATGAGGTATCATCTGCACTGGACTCCTAGTAAGATACTGAAGTTATATCGACAAACTACACGCGTATTTATCGACGAGCAACGCCCCCGCTGCATCTCTTCGCTCCCCCCGTATCACCCCCCCCCCCCCCCCCTCTCTCTCTCTCTCTCTCTCTCTCTCTCTCTCTCTCTCCTTCCTCCCTCCTTCCCTCCTTCTCTCTCTCTCTCCCTCCTCTCTCTCTCCTCCCTCCTTTCCCCTCTCTCTCGCTCTCTCTCTCTCTCTACCTCTATCCCTCTCTTTCTATCTACCTCCCTCATTGTATTTTCTCGAAGCGTGAGTGTAGGCAATGATAGGGAAAGAGTGGTAAACCAAGCTTCGAGGTTAGTGGTAACTTTCATCTCTGACCTGCATTTATTAATTTACTCTTTTTCATGACTGCTTTTTAATGATTATAATATTAGTACATAATACTAGTCTGGATGGATAGTCTGCAGAGCTGGCTAGATAAGATAAAAGAGGAACAAAGAAAATAATGGAGAAGATAATAATAAGACTAATACTATTCGATGTTCTCATTCATCTTGTCTGTCTGCTTGTCTTCTTCCTGTTCTTATCCTCATTTTCTTCAGCATTATTATCATCATTTGGTGTTTTTATTAGAATGATATTAATCTGGATACCTGTAGCCATGTAGCACTTTGATTTACTCCTGTCTTGGGATTCATTCTCATACAATATAGCGTCTTTACTTCCTGTGGAGTATTCTTACCATTGCCTTTTGTCCTCCTACCAGGATAACATTCCCTCACCTGGGAATGGAGTGGTTATTGTAGAGAGATCTCTTATCAAACCTGCCAGAAGGCATTATAGAGAACCCACAAGCACCAGTTTTTCGACCACCATACCTCGAAGTTTATTATTTTCATTACTAGTTACTATAACATGATTACATACCATGAATACCAGCTAGGCCTACACTGTATTCCATGTTTATTGATATATAAAACTTGTTTAGGTCCAAATACCTCCCATTTTCTCATTCATGCATTATACCAGATTCTTTTGCTTCCTGAATCACTGTATTAATAAATTCATTTTTACGTGGGAAGATATTACAGATATATGACGTTAATTCATCAATACTCGTAAACAAAACCATGACATTTGATATTTGCAGATTTGATTCATTTCTACTAAATTGTTGTAATTAGGTTTCATGCAATCATTCTAAATAGTTTAGAACGGTAAACGAGTCTTTATTATAATTTCATAATTTGATAATTTTATTCATTCTGATCGATCCACATAAAGTCGTGTAAATTTGTTTTCCATCAGCGAAACATAGCAACATTAAAATAGTACAGTACAATGCAACAAAGAAAGAAATTTTCTGCATGGCATTAATTTTGCCAATTAATTTGCCCATTAATTCTTCATTCATGTTTGCTACTGAAGTGTTAATTTGTACCCCTTTCCCTCTTTTATCCATTCAGTCTATTTCATTCTATTACGTTCTAATTCGTTCATTTCAGCTTCTTCTTCTCATCATCTTTTCCTTCTTCCTGTCATATTTCTGACTGTATACCATGTTCATACACAACTAATAGTGACTTTTGTTCAAGTGTATAATGTACTTATTACTTGTTTGAGAAATATTTTTAGCAAGCTATTTCAGAGTTTTGATTTTCACGAATGAATAATATTGAACTTTGGAGGTACATTATGTAAGTTTATTTATTTCTACCCGCACATTGTTCTTTGATTCAAAATAAAGAAGATATTTTTGAAAAACATGCACATTAAAGAAATTACCGAGAATTTGTCGCTACATAAATTTCAGCTTTTACATCTATTTTGGGAAAGGACGTGTGACACGTGTGTACATAATGTATGATTGCGGTTTACCACTATTGAAAAAAAAACTAACCGCTCTCCTAACATAGAGTGGTCGAAACAGACAGAGGAAAGAGGGAAAGAGATAGAAGGGGCTCAAAGAGAGATTTTAGAGAGGGGGAAAGATAGATGAATTGAAGAAAGAGTTGAGGGAACTGTGAAGGGACAAAATAACAATTAGACAAACTGGTTATAAACGAAGTGGGTTGAGAACAAACGATGTTAGACGTTGTAGGCATTGGACCAAGTGCCATTCGACCGAATAGCAATTTAATTCAATTTTCAATTCAATTTAATGACATTTATTTCCATTTTTCAATATAAGTGTACAGAGTAATAAATGAACAAAATAATGTACATGTATTTTAACCAAAAAATGACACAATATGCATGCATATATACATACATACATACATTTATCTGCATGTCATTAGTTTTCATGAAATGCATCTATCATTCATGACAAATATGTGTTGACCTTTAACCCCAGCCGTGACAGCATTAATCACGCTTCAATTTAAGATGATTTATAAGTCTTCACTTTGTAATATCATCCCATTTCTATCCATTTCTATCCATCATTAGTTATTTCAAAGGATCGATATCATTCAAAGTCACCAGTTGTTTTCTATTATAAAAAAATATAAGTGTTGTGAAAACATTTGAAGTTGGAATTCTCTATCTCCATGTATTAATGTACATTATTTCAAGTTAACGTTATTTGTGGACACCCAGGTACGATGAAAATAATTCACTTGGAAATTAACACAATTAGGGTTATTTTTACCCCTTCCCCCATAATAATATCTTTTCTAGCCCCCGGCCTAGAGTAAGGCAACTAAATACTATAAGTCATATTCCATATTGGATAAGAAGATAAGATAAAGAAGGGATGTTTTCCTGTACTCAAACACAAGGAGACGAGAGGAAATATTTAATTCAAATTCAACTCAAATTTCCTCCTTGCTTCAAGATTGAACTAAACAACGATGGTCTAGAAAAGGCTTTCGGGAATCTGGCAGAGGACATAGGTCTTTGTTAAATTTTAGGCTTCACGGAGAAAGAAAAAACAGCAGATAAAATAAATTTGGCATCCTAACTGTTTAAATTTAATGACTTATTGTCATAGCAGCCATTATGAAAGAAATCACACTATGGAGATGGGGTGAAACAAAAAATATAAATGTCTGAGTATGAATGAATTCGTAACTCCTAGTAAACATTATCTTCGCTACTTCCTATTTTGTGTGCATTCATATACGTGCTTACTTGCTTTAAGAACTCAAGAAATTGAGGTGTTAGAGAATATGTTTCATCTGTTTTGTCGGGTAAGCACTTCTATTTTCATGCTTATTTTAAAATGCAATATAATACTATGGAGATTCAAAATATAAAGATAGAAAAAAGGTTCTATTAGCTCTCATTTTTTTTAAATAATGGAAAGGAATTTTGTTCACCTTTTCTGGCAATAATGAAAGTTTAATTTGCAACTCCAAAAAAATCCTACAATAAACATGCTGAATTACATATAGAGACAATAAGTATTTCGTAATCATTGGCGTGCATCTTAGGTGGGTCAACAATAAGAATGTATGTATTTCATCTTTAGTTTCAAATGAGATAATGATATTTCAGGTTAAGAGGCGCATCTCTAATCCTCGTAATTATATCGGAAACTACGAATCATTCTTCATCATGTCACAATCAAATTGGTCTTAATTTCGTTATACTTGACCTTTTTAGTCCAAAACTTATTGCATTCAAATTCGTAGAATGTGCTTAGGTTGGGAATTTAATGATTAAGTTGAAATGCTCTTTTCCCTTTTCTTTCTTTTCTTTTCTTTTCTTTTTTTTTTTTTGTTTTGTTTTTTGTTTTGTATAGTTTTGCATAAAATAGTATCACATGCCCTTTGTAATATAAGTCTGTTTGTCTCCAACATGGAGCGAGATCATGGGAGTCAAGGGAGGTGAAAATTGATTTGATTGATTTGATTTGATTTGAATTTATTCAGACATTACAAAAACATGTCTCGGGAAAACAAAAAAGGTTTGACCAACCCATACAAGTCTGTTTTCCCGGATATAAACAACAAGTAGATTCAATATCATAAACATATTGCACAAAGTATTATTTAAAAAATGTAAACGAAGACAATGGTGATGATTACAAGTAAAAACAATGTAGGATTGCAGAGTACAAAATTACTTAGTTGAGGTAAAGCATCTGTGAAATTAACTATGTGGCTTGAGATGGTTATTTAACCCTTTTTTAAACATGCTAAGAGTTTTCATCTTGACTACATATTTCGGAAGTTTGTTCCAGTCATTAATATATTCTAAAGAGAGCATCAATGTGATCAAGTCCTATCTCATTTTTCATCCTATTCTTGATCAGTTTGGTTGATGAGCATTATGTAATCGGCGATAGTAAACCCTTACTCTTCACTCCTTCAAATTGTCATTGTCACTGAAGTATTATAGTCATTTTGGACTGATGATACATCAGCACCTCTCTTCACAATCTGTCCCATTTTTCATACCAAGGAAGCCGTTTTACTACTTCTGGTCCGGAAGTTTGTAATGTTTGTAATGATAGCGTCTTGAATCGTTGCCATGAGAGCAGTAAATAAAGGATACATTCGGGCTCAAATTAGTTCTGAATATTTTTTTTTCTTCTGATTTGATTTTCCTGCTATACACATAACAGTCATGTCGGAATGCACGTAAGCACCTAGTTATGCTATTTTTTCTTATTAGGGGTCGGTGTTAAGTTAATTGTGACGCAATATAAATGATTGTGACGTCACAATATTACCCCCGACTATAAACAATGCAAGCCTAAGCATAACAATGTCTTATCAAGATTGATGAGGCAAGGTGTTACCTATCGATCTCTAAGAAGATTGTGTCTGCAAATTGGACACCTCAAATGCCATGTGTTCAGAGAAGCTTTATAAGGTTTATAACGGGAAATATAGTGCCAGATATTTTATTTTTATTTTGAGAGTATAACTTCCCATCATCTTTATCCCTTTCTTCTTCCTTAACCTCCACTGCAGTTCCCATAGAAGCCCTTTCTCTCCCACCTCCCCCCCCCCCACCCCCCCCCCCCTCGCAATCTTTGTAGAAACTTTTACGTGATGTACTTATGATTCACTACAAGATTCACTAATAAGAAAAGAATACAAATATAATGTTGTCTTATTTACTCTCTAAGGGTCCTGCAACTATCACCCCCACTATGGGTGGAGAGGGTGTGGGTAAAAACGCCTTGTCCAAGGAAAGTATCGAACCCATGACCTCTCGTATGAGAGTCAAGAGCCTTCACCAATATACCTCAGTGTTCTCACATTAACCATTGTATTAATCTCCTACAAATACGTCTCCAAAGCTTTTTATGATGTGTTACTACTAGTAATAATTATTTCTATTCTGGTAAACCGTCTTACGGTTTCGTTCCGTACAGAGGGACTTATCAGCCATAGATCTAATACGGGACCAAATGTTCTTCCTATATTAGCCCCCAAACTCGACCGTGGTTATACAGATATCTATAACTTTTTACTTAGCTTATATTCTCAGTGTATCGATACAAAAATAAAAATAAAACGTTTATTATCTCCTGAATGATTTAGGGGACCTTTTATCCAGTCTTTAATGATCAATTCATCGACATCCATGTAAACGAGATAGCGTTGCCCTGAGGTATTAATGATAACCCTAAAGGAGTCTACGCTGCACACATGAAAGTAATTCATTCATACATTCTCTCGTCATACCTTCAGACATGCTCAGTGTTTGTTTATTTTCCTCATTCTAAATGCTTCTTGGTAAAATCAGCTCTATCGTCATCAATCCATTCCATAGCTAAAAATGACGTCATCAAAACCATACATTTGTTATATGATTTCTACGCGTATAATAGCCCTGAAGATTTCTGCAGCAATTACCCCATTCAAGCCTTACGTTGTTGTCAAATAGCCATGCGATTTCAATCAAACTGGCTGATTTAGTAAATAATCGAAATTGAATAAAATGAGATGAATTGAGGTGGACTCTCTCTAAAGCTATTAATAGAATCCCCCATTGATTGAAAGCCAACCGATGTGATCCATTAAAATTTACGTTTATATCTTGATATAGATAAAAACAAACATGTATCTGTATTTAAAGCAAAATTGACGACTACATCATTAAAATGGAAGTATCTGGTAGAGGTGTATTGTCATGGTTTCATAAAGAAAAGAAATAAAGAATCAAAGCATTATGCATTTAAAATTTTGGCATCATATTCGTTTTGCTTCCGTTACTCTTTTATCATTAATTGTATAGGTTTAGCATTCAATATGGTATTATTAATATATTTAGCAATTAACTAAATTATTCTCTACTTATATGCCATTGATATGACAGCTAATGTTCATTTAAATAAGTTGTATCTATTCTCTCTACCTATATACTGAAAATAGGCTCCTACATATTATGACAATGAATTTCGATAACATAAAGCTATCGCAGCTCCTGATAACTTTTTATTGAAGTTGGAGTTAAATGTAACACTGAATACAAATTAATAAATAAACACTGAAAACACTTTTTGGCATGATACTAACATGGCCTATCCTTTGAACCATTAATGAAACACTCAATATTGCTTTTAGTATATACTGAAGTGTAGTTTGGAATGATTGAATAGTCATTTTTAAATAATAACATACACATACCACATAATAGACTCCCGAAGGAATAATGAGGTCAGTCCTTTTTCTAATGATAATTTATACAAAAAGAAAAAAAAAATCGATAAAAGGTGCGAAAGAAGAGTCAGTATGAATATACGGTGAGTGTTGACTTAAGAGTAAGAGATATACAACACATTAACTCATGAGTGTTGATTTAAATGTCATTTAACATCTATTATTCATAATTGACGATCAGCTCCCCCTTCGGCCATTTATTATCTTAATATATTCCGACAAGGATAAATAGAATGGGATCATACAATTTGCGTGGAAGTGTTATAATATGTTACGACCCTAGGCGAGAAAATAATTTTCTTTCCCCTCAATAGAATGTGGCCAGAAGATTTCATAATATTTACATGTCCCATTCATACCATGCAATGGTCCCATTCATTCTTTTTTTTTCATCTGTAAAAAAAATGTAAGTCTCGCCGATCAAAAGCTCACTACATACCAAGCGGACATGATATGACGTTGAGGTAAGATCTTAAAAGTAAGCATGGTAAGAGAAATGGCTTCTTTCAATAAAAGCATTACAATCATAACCATGAGACAGTACGAAAAACAATCTCATACAGAATAGTTTGCTCTAAAAAAATCAGAACGGAAACCAATGTTTTAACAAATAAGAATTGAGAGGCAAAATAATAATGATCATGATTTTACGTCATGATGCTTCTGGCTACAAGACATTTTTTTTTAGATCCCTTGAATTTAAGCTTTAAGCTGAATCCTTCTACAAAATCAACCCAATCAAAATAGAATTACACGGAATTGTGAGCGAATTCTGCTTCTCTTAGAACCGTAAATTCTCTGAGGGCAGTATTTTATAAGGCTTTCTTTCTGTTCATTCTAGAAGAGGAGTCAAAAGTTTGAATAATGAATTTCTTCAAAACCCAGTGGGTGGTGAAGATAAGATGACATGCAGAAACATAGGTGAAACAACTTCATGGTAGGTAAGTAGCTTCGTCCCGCCCTACATCGCTATCCAAAACTGATTTCAGGACTTCTGCTAAACTCGAAATTGATCTTCCCTCGAGAATTACTTTTAGAAGACATTTAATACGATCTGTATTTCGTCTACTCAGATCACCTTTAGGAATCCCCAAATTTGGTTCATAATTCGTGGTATGCCAGTATGACTAGCTGATAATCTCTGACCCATGTGAGATGGTTTTCTTAGTACTTGCTACCACATGTTGCTTCATTCGCCTCAAAGATCGACGTGCAGAGGGAAGTCATGAAAGTCAATGAGCTGAAAAAGGCAAGAAACTTGAATTATAGGCGTTTCCCTGTATCAAACATGAAATCTTTGATCACATGAGTATAAAGAAAAAGTTCATTACCTGACTCCATACCCTAATGGTGAACTCAAGGATTCATGGTCAAAGATTATGGTAGAGGTATGATTAATTCTCAGGACTATCGATAACATGTATGGATTTAGGCTAGACAAGGCGTTTCTTCGTAAATTTCCTTCTCTCGACCCAGGTTTGAACAATGTATAGGCATACCTACTATTACCATGAACCCTCTATACAACACCTCACTCTAATAATACACATTTCTGAATATCTTCACTCTCAAAACTCTCATTCATTTATATCACATGACTGCCGTAACCTCTCCCTAACTCTTCCTAGGAACAGTTTTTTGAAGCCCGTATTGTTTTGGTAAGCTTCCCAAAACGTTTAGTCACATTTCTGTGATATTAGCTGATAAATAGAAAGGTACTACGAATGCATGGCTGCTGTAAAGATTCTTCTCCTTTAATGGAATATCAAACAAATGAATCGTAGAATGTGTTCGAATCTGTATAGGCTGGTTCCTTTCAAATTTTACTCTAATATAAAAGTGGAGAAATGAGAGACCATGTTATTCAACAAGTTTCCACTTTTTATTTCGCTACCACAAATGAAGGTTGTGTGAACACTCCATCATTTTTTTTTTCTTATATGCTTCTTATGAGAATGAATTCCGATCAACCTTGCTAGAACCGGAAGGTTTCTTGCGTACGTTGACAAACAGATTTTCCTGATCCTTTTTTTTTAAATAAAGCAGGTATGAACGAACGATTGTATTCAAATCGCTGGAATCTGCGTAGTCATGTAGTGTGCATTTTTTCCAATTAACTCTGAAAATGGGTAGCATCTATGGCCAGTCATTGACCAGTCATTGACTTAGTGAGATGGCTTTCACTTCCGAAGATTTGTGTTATCCAATGGAGCATGTCAATCACTCTGCTGATTCTCTACACTGTGGCGCCTATTTATTGGTAGGATACGTAATTGCTTAGTCAACCTCCAGCTTTCTATACATTATACCAAAATTGGCAAAAGAATATTTTTCTGGAAAAACTCATCTTCAAGAAAAACAAAGAGCACGACTGATATTAAATTCGTCCTTGGTTCTTTTTCTCTTCTTTGTTGTTGTTGTTGTTGTTGTTGTTGTTGATGATCAATTTCTGTCAGGAAGACGTGACTGTGTGGAATACATCAGAGATCAAACTCCTTTTCTATGATTAGAGTGTAGTTCGTCTTGTACAGATAGAAAATATATACTAATTGTTATTGAAAAGATACATGCATTTTTCCCTTCTAGAAGCTAGCCTGAAACGTGACTGCCGTGGCCGCCGGGAACATAATGTAAACCTAGCATAAGACATATAAATAAACAAGACAACTAGACTTTCATGACCATGCTATGTCGATAGTCCTATAATTGAGAACAGCGAGTGATTGATAATTTACGACGTATATTTTAGATACAATTTTTTATATTTCTACGCAGTGTTCGGGGCTGATTATTTATCAATCCATTCGGTAAGAAGAGCAAGATGCATGTATCGCAATCTGTGGCAGTTACGGGGAGGTTGCAGGCTTTATTTCCAATAACATCAGTAATAGTATTTGATAGAAGAAAAAAAAAACACCTGTGTGTGAGAGGAATCTATACTCGAGCAAGAAGTCTAATTACACGGTGTAATCCTCAAACAGGTATTATATTCTCAATTTTTCATTTATGATAATCTGCCATTTTATCATAACAATGTATTTCAGTGGTTGTATATGTACATGTAGTCATCGTGGTCATGAACGTGATCTTCTTGGTCTTCTTAATTCTGATGATACCAGATCTCAAGTAAGTCTATCCTCTCTCTGTGGTCTCGCATCAGCTCTATCACAAGCAGATCTTAAGTAAGTCTATCCTCTCTCTCGCATCAGCTCTGTCACAAGCAGCAAGGATGTAGCTACCACTAAATGTGATGCTTAGGTTCTTGAGATAAAGCGACAGGTCTGTCCAAAGTGATTACCTTCTGTTGTGAGTTTTGTTTATAGGAAATAATAAGTGATGCGAGAGGTTAAGATGTCGAATCACTACGCTAAGATTCTAAGTGTGAGAGAAGACTGTTGTGCTGGTGTATATGGCAGCTTCAATCGAGAGTAATAAATGACGAATTCCCGGCCTTTTCCTTTTCCTACAGAAAAAATTCTGAACCCATGTCGACAAATTAAACAATTGAGAAGCTTTCAATTATTATTAATTTGAGCTGACCTGCCAGCAATTTAATCAGACAGTGGGATCATTGATGCGACACACAGAAAATAATAGTATAATAATAGTTTGAGTAAATATTTGTTTGATATACAAAACTAAGCCTATACTAAGTAAATAACTTTCTGTTTTGTTTTTTTATCAAATGATAAAAAAAGTCTTGTTCAGTGATGGAGACATATTTCCCACAACGTGTAAGATTCACACAATATCTAAGAAACTCTTTGACCAATATGTATTATTCTAATCACTTGATGTGGGTGTATTTTTTGCATGCTTGCAAAAAAAAAGACATTTGAATGATGAAATAATGATGATTGTAGAACTAATATAATGATGCCAATAATGATCATTACAATAATAGCGGTCTTGATCATCTTATTTCTATACGATGGCAGCGGTTTAATGGTTTGATCTGCCAAGTAATTACACAGCTTTTTACACTATTATAAGTGATACATTCCACCTTAAATCATATAGTAGATATTTCCTTGAAACATCTACTATATGATTTAAGGTAGAATGTATCACTTATATAATATAAACACAAAACAAATAAAAACACAAAATAAAAACACAAAACAAAGATGATATTTATTTATTTACATTGTTTGTTCATTTTAATACAGAAGTGATTATGATATGACACAAACACTAATGAAATGCAGCTCATCTCGTCTTTCTTTATGCAGCCAACCAACAGGAAAGAACACATTTTTTAAAGTCGGGTTTAACCTTTTGCAAGATACTTGTCTATTCCGTTCTTATAATGATATCACATCTTGCATCAGAAAATAATGTCTCTAGGCGCATTCAAATTGTTTTGGAAACTTTCCTACTAGACAACCTTTTAGCTGACTTTGGTTGAGAGCGGCACACATAGGCGGCACATTATCAAATGACAATGACAGAGGAAAGGAAAGGTAAGAAAATGATGATTCATCCCATCCCAAATTGCTCTGTCTTTCTCTATCTCTCTCTCTCTCTCTCTCTCTCTCTCTCGCTATTCATCCACCTAGTAAGACATGTATACCCCCGAATTTACCAAAGTTGTCGAGTAGGAAAAAAAAATCAGAACAACGCTGCGACACACAAATCCCTTCGATTCTCTTACCGTTTCAGATGCTACTAGGCCTACATTTGCAAATTTCATTTTAATCGTCTTCTTCAATTCTATCACGATTAAAGATACTCCTCAAATATAATTTCAAAATATGTGACTTCTAGATCAAATAAATCTTGATATAAAGGAGAATCCAATACAATGTTGAAATAATCATGTTTATTCAAGGTATCCTAGCTCTTATGGCGCACACGCAAATTTGAAAATGGCACATATAACATTTATAAGGATCAATGATAGAAAATATACAGGGGTTTTTTTTTGGGGGGGGGGACTATAGAACGTGCTTCTTACGCTTACGTCACAATTAGTTCTTATGATTTTATATTCCATCTCATTTTCTTTATCTATCGGCATCACCTGAGACTAATCACCTAGAACAAGGTTTCTTATATCAATTCATGGAGATCATCCTGTGCATGAACAATTATCGATGCCCTGTTTCTTCATTTCCATGGATAATTGATATAAATTATATTTCTCTGAGGAACACATTAACAAGCTATGTATTTTTCAAAGAATTCTATGCGGCATACTTATTCCCATGAAGTATTACGCATCAGTGGTAGTCTATTAATTTATAAGAATAAATCTCTGTTTAAATTATGTCTTATTATACAGTGTAGCA
The DNA here is from genome assembly GCA_025618425.1 of Heliocidaris tuberculata. Classification (NCBI taxonomy): domain Eukaryota; kingdom Metazoa; phylum Echinodermata; class Echinoidea; order Camarodonta; family Echinometridae; genus Heliocidaris; species Heliocidaris tuberculata. The sequence continues at coordinate 39,179,238 of CM046838.1, read as the reverse complement.
CCCTAATACGAGCTCGCTTCAGAGTTGTAGTTAATATTAAAAGAGGTTAGTACATGTTCACAGAAATCTATACATTTGGAAGATTGAATCTTCAACTATACATTACATGTCAAGTATTTAAAATGTAGAAAAATACACATATTTACACGTTGGTAGAAAAGTAGCACTATTGTTTCAGACGTTATATGAGCACACAAAATACTTTGATGAAATCGAGCAATATTTACTCAATATATTTAAATTGACAAATAAATACTGTACAATGTAAAATTCAAATCACTAAAAAGATAATTATCAAGTCTTACATGTCATGCAGGTTGCAATGGTATACACGGGTATATGTCATAGAATGCATTGTCCCCGCCCACTCCTCCCTCCCCCCACTGTGCATCCAAGTAGTGGTATGCTTCCTATTGAAGTTTGCTCACCCATCCAACCACCCCCCCCCCCTCACCCCTCATCATCTCTTTCATGTGAAGGGGGAGGTATGTGGGGAACAGATTTGATGAGAAGCTTCCCAACAGAAAAGTAGACATGATAGATGGAATCCAATAATCACATGCACACAAAGCAAAATATCCCCAGATGTTCACCAGAAATCGATAAGAGTGATAGGTTTACTAGTTCTTTAAATTCTAATTTACTCAATCACGTTTATTTTACAAAAGAATAATGAAAATACTAAACTATGAACGATCTTTAGCACCTACATCATTACTGAACGAAGTGTCTACTGCTCTTATAATAATTTTATCTATGACAATTACATTACAACAAGATACCACAAACGTACATTTTCCGGCACAGCTTTTGTTCATATAGTGACAGAAATTAATGATTGTTATAACAATCGTGTTGCATAGTTTTTAACAAACAATACTTGTAGTTATTAAAAAGAAGACCAGTGCCTAACTGCCTTTCTGTAGAGGTACAAAAAATGGTTTTAAATTTCAATCAAATTCACGAAATAGACAATTTATATCACTATGGTCATGCTATCTTAGTTGGAGTTGTTGTAGAAGCCGGCAGCGAAACACAAGTTATTCTTCAACAAATAAGATTTCACTATCATACTCACCAGGCTTTTTATCTCTGTCTTGATTCAAATTTGAGCTCAAACAAAACGTCATGGGATGCATTTCTCTCGGTAATAATACGATTCGGAAAATTATGCAATTTTCATTTTGCAAATATTAGTAATATACTGTCTAAGCTGCTTTCACACAATTCAATCAATGAAAATTTTGGCAAAATATATTGGCTTGGATTATTAAATCGAAAAAATAACAATACAGTGAGTGGATTTTTTCATGAATAGCGATATATCCTTGCAATTATTCTGTTTGGGCATTTCTTTATATTCCTTTTTTATTTTATTTATACATTATTTGTTGTTAGCACAAGGCAATGTCCAAGCATTTAAAATATGCAGGTGGCTCTTATGATTGAAAAAATTGCGATACGGTCATTTGGTGAATAATAGTTGGCACAAACACTATTTTTTATCTGAAATGAAAATGGAACTTAGATGGTGGAAGTTTAATCATTTTGACCCAACGTCCCTCAAGATAAAAATATCAGTTATTAATATTTGTTTTATCAGTCACTATCACAATGGCTATTCTTTTTGAATATTGATCATATTGTACTTGAAACTGCATATTGTTATTATTCGTTCCAATACTTTTATGTATATAAAATCACAAAGTCACCCATATCATATTTTATCAGCAGTGGTTGCGATCAAAAATTGTATATTTGTTGTTTTTTTTAAAATTGCTTACATTTTGTTTGTTTTAGGTTTTCTACAAAGCATTTTTGGTATAAAATTGAAATATTTTACGGCCCGCTAAATCATTAAGATATCTATCAGCACAAGATAATTTCTTGCAATTATATGATATACCCTATATGGTATTATCATTTCAAAATAAAACATTGCAGTAAAATAGACGTCGACTTAACAATACAATAAGAGAAGATATGATGTGTGTCTCGCTATCTTGTCACCACCGAATAGGAATATTTTTTACCCTCAGAGTAGCTGCTTTTAGTTCTCATGTTGATTGGTGTGCCTAGGGTGTTGCTTTTCTCATGATGAAGTCTATCTGACTTGGTATACCCTGCTGCTACTGTTACAGCAGACTTCTTAGAAGAGCCCCCAGACCGCCCTGTAGCTAATTGGCTTTGGGGTGAACGCCTCATACCAGTATATCTACGAAGAACTTCTTCACTAACCAAAGGTTGAGCATACGGGGATTTTAAATACTCCTGACTTCTCCTAACAACGGAAAAAAGAAAAGAGAAAACGAATTAACAGAAAAATATAAACAGAGATAAATAAACATTATTTAGTGAAATAATATTACTTCTAGCATAATTACAAAGCTCTTGGGGAATATTGGATCCACTGCTTTCTCAGTTTGTAATAATCTTTCTTTGCATCCAATTATGATATTAGTTCCATGGTCGTCAAAGTAGATATATTAATTATTACTATTGAGAAATTTATGGACCTATTCTTCAAAGCATACGTACGTGGATCCACATATAGTGAAACATTTAGTCACCCATCCTCCCCCCCCCCCCCCTTGAAACAGAACATGATCAAGACTGGAAGAAACTTTACACTATTCCTTTAAAATGTTGCCTTTCTACAAAACTTCGTTATTTTCAGTTTAGAATTTTAGATCGACTACTAGGGGTCAACTAATATCTTCATAGTATATGGGCATAGCTAATGCCAATTATTTACATTTTGCTTATCCTCTGTTGAAAGTATTTCACACTTGTTTTGGGAAACATCAATTCATTCAAGACTTCCAAAGCTCTATTCTAAAAAGAATGAAGTGCTTTTGACTAAATCTTTTTTTCTGTTTGGTTTCCCAGATGGTAAGCAATCTACCTTTAATTTTGTTTATATTTTGTTTATATGCAAAAAACTATTATATTCTCTGCGAAATGCAAAATTGAACGGCTATCTTTAAATTCTTTTAAGAAGATGCTTAAAAGTATTTATGAAGTTGATCGGATTCTTTCTATCACGCAATAAATTTTTTGTATTCCTTGATAAATGGAGACATTTGCAACTGATGTAACAATGTTTGTGTTTTACCGATATATCACAACATGTACTTTGTTCAAATCTATTTTTTTTTTTGGGGGGGGGGGGATCTTGTTCAAGAATGATTGAATAAAATCTTTCTATGAAAGAAAAACAAAGAATGGTTATATAGGTGTTGTAATATATGCTCACCAGTGATTTACTATTTACTATTTACTTTTACTATTTTACTTTGCTATTTTCAAACATTTCGCCCCCCCCCCCCCCCTTTATGGCGATCCTCGGTATGGGTATCGAAATTCATCGTTAAAATCCCTTCTAATTTTACAACCTCTCTTGTGTACCTTTAATATTTTATCCCAGACTGCATGATCATATAGAAAGTGATAGATGAGCGAAGACACGTTTTATAACCGATACTATAAAGAGAAAGAGCTAGACATTGAAATGAGACATGTATCTCTTGAGGAGTGTGTGAAGGACTGACATCTGTCGTCTGGTCACGTGTTACCTTTCCATGTTAATAACTCAGCCATAATATAAATCCCAGAGAGCCTGAGGTTTAAGACGGTTATATGACGATATAAATACCTACTTAAAAGTATTAAGATGAGATTTCTTGAGAACATAACCAAACTTATCCTCTTTTATCCTTCATTTTGCGTCCGTATCAATTAAATATATATCTGACAATTAAAGGGGGTACCCAATGCTGAAACAATGTTAGTTCATTTAAAAGATCATGATTTTATTAGCAGAAAATCATCTGCCTTAAGTTTTTTAAAAATTCGTGTTGCCAGAAAAATCCCCGAAATATGGTAAGACTTCAGGATATTTTGGCCCCTCAGCTGTGTCCCAATTTCAGCTAGGTAACCACAATGACGTCAAAGTGGTTACCTTGTCGCGCAATTATAGCAAAATGCGCGCAAGGTGTAATGCATTTTGTACAGTCTAGCGCGCAACACATCTGCAATACGCGAACCTGGGTAACCACTTTGACGTCATTGTGGTTACCTAGCTGAAATTGGGACACAGCTGAGGGGCCAAAATATCCTGAAGTCTTACCATATTTCGGGGATTTTTCTGGCAACACGAATTTTTAAAAAACTTAAGGCAGATGATTTTCTGCTAATAAAATCATGATCTTTTAAATGAACTAACATTGTTTCAGCATTGGGTACCCCCTTTAAAGATGAGTTCATTGTTCAGCTACGTCTCCCACCTTTTCTTTCAATTACGCTCCTGGATTAAAAAATAATAATCATTTTAAACTTATCTTAATAATTCAATCTTGTAATATCTATATTAAGTATGTATGTATCTATCTATCAGTATTTCGCATTTTATACTTGTCAGATTTGGGTTTAGTTTTATTTGTAGTACGCGTAATACTTTTCACTTTACTTTTGGTTTGGTTTGGTTTGTTTGTTTGTTTTTTTTAAATTTATTTATTGTCTTTGTTAATTCTATCTTCTGGCCCTCTTCCAATATTTCATCCTTCCCCCCCCCCCCCACACACACACACACACGTACACCACCTGACTCATTCAGTTCACATCTCACAACCAATCATCACCGCTTCCTATCATCCTTTATACTCAAGATACACCGAACATAAAACTTGGAACGCAGTGTTTATTTTCTCCCGAGTATTATCATGTTTATCTGCTATATTCTCTGTCGGTCTGGATTTCCAAGTCTCTCTCTCTCTCTCTCTCTCTCTCTCTCTCTCTCTCTCTCTCTCTCTCTTATACACTCAGTGTCTGTATTATCAAGTAGTTATACTCAATCTTTCTCTCCCTTTTCCTCAATGTCCCTTCTCTATTTTAAAATTCAAAATCCACTCTTCTCTACATGTTTTTTTTTAAGTCATTAGTTCTTTTGTTTTAATTTCGTGAAAGTTTCGTGTGGTTCCCTTCTTCATCCTCCTAGATCTTGGCGATGGCAGTGAAAAGGAAATGGATGACTCTACAGAAGAGGCTACCATGATTATGTGTTTGGCAGAGAACGCACAGCTAAGAAAATCTCATATCTTCAGCTTTTTTCATTCAGTTTTACTGAATTTATGAAGGAAAAAAAAAGTAAATGTTGGAAATATCAAAAGAGTGTCTTACCTTTGGAAAGGGGTGTGATCTTAATCATATTATAGTTATGATATCAGAATAACCGAATTCATGTTCATTCGTCTCTTTATTTTCATTTTAGTTTCGGTTTAGTTTTGTAAGGTCACATGACTCACCTTGTTTTTACCCCTTGTTCAGCTCTTCGTTTCTGTTCCAGTATTTTCTTCCAGTGAACATTGAATGTTTCCTGATCATCGATGTCGGTCGATCGTCTTGGTATGACGTTCAACGGTCTGCGAGGTGAAGTGGACTTTGGAGGAGGACCTTTCCCTTCGTATATGTATCGTGAGTTGAGTGCCACTGCGTCTGTATCAGCTAGCTTGCCTGTAAGAAAAACCACACAACTTAGAACTATTTACAACTATGACTTTAATTTCTACTTCTAAACTGGTTCTCGCCAAAAGCCTGTTTGGCATCTGTTTTGCTTCTTTCCTTTTTTTTTTTTTTTTTTTTTTTTCTAACACGAAAAACCAAAATCCGCTTAACTTCGTCTTGTCTAATATTTGCACCTCTATTGCTATTACCCTTGCTGCCTCAAGATATAAGGCAGTCAGTCTCTAGGCCTGGAAAAAGTCATATGTTACGTCACACTAGATATGAAATGACGTCATTTCTACAAACGGGCATGTATTGTAACGATCCGTTGGATGTACTGTATTTGAATGCCCTGTAAGCGAGGAAGTTTTTGTAACTCGTTGCAAACTACTAATAGCTTGCCTTCACAAGATTTAAATTGACAATGAACAAGACGCTTGTCAGTAATTCCCCTCTCTCTTTGTAGAGAAAAGTTCCCGGATTCATATGTATACTTGTTAGCTTTCTTCAACAAGTAAAACGGAAGACATAATTAAAGTCAGGTATAAGGTTTACTTCACCCCCCAAATTTATTATTTCAGATTCAAAACTGCGCTGCAGTTGGCTCCCCTCGTACATCAAAGTTCACAATTATAGACAAAGTTGAAGTTGTTGTTATAGCATGATATTCTTTTTCACTTTCCTGTCCACCACATTTCCCCAACCCATCCCCCAAAAGAATAACTAGTTCCTTTTTTGTCACAGATTGAGATATATGCCGTCTTCAGAAAAAAATGGGGGGGCCTCCCCTGACCCCCGACCCCATCACACGCACACCATCAGTTGAAAAAAACAATTCTTCACACAGTAAGAATGAACCCGTTTTTAATTCCTTTAAACCTAGAGTTGTGGCCCCTCTCTTGTCATATTGTATTACTGTTCTTCGTATCTTATCAGCATCAGAGTAAGTGGGAGATCCAGAGATAGGAAAGGAACAAGGTTCATCCCATCCCCCTGCACCCCCTACCCCCTTGTCTAACAAAGAATACTCGTTTGGCCACCGAATGTGGGTATTTGTTGCATTCATAATATGAACTGGACCCCTTTATCATATTTTCATTTAATGATAAGATGTCATTCAGCTTAATATTCAGCTGGTGAGGTACTATAGTTTCCTTTGTCGATTCATGAATAAACTTGACATTTCAAAGTTAACAAGTCTTTTCTTCATAACAGTATATGACGTCATAATGACATCATGAAATATATTTCTAGAATACTTGAGGCACCACTTTCGTTCAAAACAATGTGAGTAGTGTGAGGTATGCCCGGAAGTGAAGCAAAGCCGTTTTATCATCATCTAATGGCTTGTAAAGAAGATTATTAGGGTACTCCTAATCTCTCACCTAGATCTAAATCTTCGATTTTCTCAGTTTCATCTGTATCATCTACTCCATATCGCTGGCGGGATGAATTACTGCTTTTATCTTCATCTCCGGTTTCGTCTTCATTCTCCTCCTCTTCATCCAGAGGCTCGATTAAACCCAATTCAAAGAGAAGATTTCGAAAAGATTCCTCCACTTTGGCTCCTTTCTCTAAGAGATGTTGACAACAGGTTCTGTGACTGTTCTTAGCTGATAGATAGAGGGCGCAGTGGCCTGAGTTGTCCTTTGAGTTGATGAAATCTTCAAATCCGACATGCCTAAACAAAAGAAGATATTTTTTATTGATCACAATATCATTTAGAATCGCTGGACCTCTACAGTTATCACACTAACAATGTTCATCAAATAGGCCTATATTAATTTGATGAAAATATATTTCTTCTATTCATCAGTAGCGTCTACTACGATATACTTCTTTATCTGTAGATCATTTTCACTAGCATTTATGGTTTGTTTCCTTAATTGTCTGATTAAACTCATGTGATTAAAAAAAAGAGAATTGGGGAAAAATAATCTGATTTTTTTTTACTGTCACTGTGGTCTGGCTTTATCGTCAGCTCTTTGTTGGATTTAATTAACTACATTAAGAGTCTATGACGGATCTATTGAAAGTAATTATTATTGAGCCCATGTCATGAAAAAAATATATTGGTAAAACAACAAAAATTTGTCACCATTATGATGTATATACCAGTTTTCAGTTCAATTTCAGTTTTAAAGACATTTGTTTCCATTTTTTGCAATAAAATAATACAGAGTAAAAAAAGAACAAAATGATGTACATGTATTTTAACAAAAATAAAACAAAATATACATTCATCGTAATATATACATAATTGGAGGACACACCTCTAAAAGTAATAGCTTGGGGCGAGTGTGCCCTTAGGCACCAGAACCGAATAGAGTGGAGGTGGTATAAATGAACGTCTCCTGTTTGAAGGACTACAGAGAGAGATCAACCTGCAATGGGTCCAGATACATATCACCCCTCTCTTCCCCTCCTTCCCTCCCCCCCCCCCCCCTCCCTCTCCCTCCCTCCCTCTCTCTCTCTCTCTCTCTCTCTCTCTCTCTCTCCCTCTCTCTCCTTATTTATCAATTTCTAGATATGACACTAAAAATATCCCCCCAAAATAAATGACGTCTTTGTAATTTACCCTTCTCCTTCCTTGTGAGAATCTCCCTCTGTTTCCAGTAAGGCACTTAGGATGTCTAGATTACCATTTTCAGCTGCATAATGAAGACCCGATCTTCAAAAAGAGAAGAAAGGAAATATTACATTATCAACTCAAAGTAACATTTTAAAGAGGAGATAAATACACTGCCACTATCACTACTGTAAAAAAAGAAAAAATGACAGACTGTTTTGTTGGTCTGGACAAGACTTGATGGGACAAACCTTTGTTGCTATTTCTGCTTTGTTTAATTTATTCCTTCATCATTACTATTATCGCCGTCATCACTACCATCATTGCCATTATCATTATCATCATTACCACCAACATCATTATTATTATCATTGCAATCATCATTATCAGCATCCTAACTATCATCATAATGATCATTGTAATCATTACCAGTGAAGTTTATCGTCATCTTTATGATCATCATCGTTTCCCTCCTTAATCTCCATAAACCTCATCACAATATTCACCATCATCAGCCTCGTCATCATTATCGTGTTTTCCCTTGTCTCACTATTTTCATCTAATCAATATTACTTCTCTTTCTTTTCTTTTCTTTTTTTTACTTTTGTTGTTTATCACCTACTAGCTTATCATTTATCAGATATTACTACTTACCTTCCCTTTGTGTCTTTCAGATCTTTGCTCGTTGGGTTTCGCTCCATCAGGACCTTGACGACACCAATGTTCTTGTTGTTGACGGCAACAATGAGTGGAGTTTGTTCCTCTGTTAAACTCTTCACATCAGCTTTGGCTTTATGATCGAGTAGGAGAAGGCAGACATCGTCATCACCTCGTTTAGCTGCATGATGAACTGCTGTCCAACCCTGTAAAATCAAAGAAATCACTCAACTCAGAAATCGGCGTCATTCTTTTCTATTGGGTGATATGAAAAATTTGTCGGAAAAGACTCTAAAATTCATTATTTTCAAAGTCTTTATTCACAAAATAGTAATGAGAAAATACAAGTCTACATGTTGAAATAAACACCATATATTGAAATTTAGATCTGTAGAATCAATACCATGTTCCCTCTACTATCTAATTGGTATAAAAACATGGAAACACTGACCAACAAATGTTTTTAAATTGTCAGTGGGCGGGAGGAACGGTCAAGCCCTTGTGTCACCCCCCCCCCCCCCCCGATCAACATCACTCTTCATGACACAAAACCCATCATTGTCATTTTATTTTTTTCTGTTATTAATCATTATATACCTTTTTATCGATGACGTCTATATTCTTGCATCTATGTATCATGATGTTGAGCATATCTTTCTTCCCGCATGCAGCTGCATAGATGAGAGCAGTTAGACCTCTTGATTCACCCGCTTCCAGCTCACAACCCTGGTATTAATAATAATAATAATAATGAGAGAATATAAATTGAATACAAACGGAAAGAAATTGACACCATTATTTTTATTACGAACAGCCTTCTCTGTTGTTTATTAGGGCAAATACAGCTCGGATATTTGTAAACAAAACGTGTCCTTTCGTTTATGCATGTTATCACTAGCAATAAATTAAATTTTGCAACAGAAGAAAGTATTAAACCTGTTTTTTCTCTCTTTTCTTTAACTTTAAGTATATTTCATCCATATTTACAGTGGCACATGGCGTATCCAAGAATGCCCCCCCCCCCATCATTTTTTTTTTAAATTTAAGCTATTTTCTGCACTCGGGGGGTATTTCAAAAGTTCTTTGTAACTATCTTTGTTTTTCTGATGCTGCAAACGTCATTTGCTGGATAGGCCATTGTTCATACTTCATACTACATACCGTCGTTATATTATATTACCTTTTCAATGAGCATTCCGGCGATATCGGATCGATTGCTTTGTATCCCATAATGTATCGGTCTCACTCCAAATCGATCAGGCTCATCGATCACCTTCGTACAATCACGCTCAAGAAGACTTGTCACTACTGATTCCTGTTGTTAAATGATAATGAATTCATCTTAGGTACATGACTGCTAAAAAGAAATGAAAAGTAGGTCTGACGTGTCTGTAAATGCAGGTCAATGATACATTAAAATGTTCATATATACCTGAGATGTTTCCAATTATGATTTAGTGAACAATACAGATTTTTTTCATCAAAATGTAAACATTGTTGAAGATGATGAATAATTAAAATCAACACTATGAACTTAAAACTGAAAGTTGAAGAGTGTGGACGGAGAAAGACACAGAAATACTAAAAAACTTGGAATAGGTTAGGGTCATAGGGGAAAATGAATGTTAAAATAATTTAACAGAAAGGAAAGGAGTGGCGATATGACTGTAAAATCGTAAAGAGAGAGAGAGAGAGAGAGAGAGAGAGAGTTTCAAAACGAACGTCCAACATATCTTTAAAAGGAAATCATCATTAAAATTTTGTTCAACGTCCAGGCGCAACATCCAAAAAACTTCATTTGTTTTTCCTTGCTGCTCTCATAAGATGATCGATTAACATTCTAATTTATTGATGTTGAAATTGGATCCGTTCTATAAAATATATTAATCATTCATGATAACTGTATCAATATTTGACACTGGATGGGGCCCTATAGAAATATAGAGGTTGTAACCATAGTAACTTACCATGCCTTGTATAACAGCCCAGTGAAGAGCGGATCGGTTAAGATTATCCATAGCACATAGATCGGCATTTTTCTCCAACAAGAATTCCACAAGATCCTTATTACCCTGTCAATTAGTGAATAGAAAAACAAAATATAATTAAGTGAAGAACAGATTTTAAGAGAAGATGATTTTTTAATCTTTCAAAAGAAATCTCCGAAAATAAACTAAATAGTAGGGATGCCATAATAAGCTAAGGAGATGGGCGCATTCCTATTAACCTAAATTGATTGTCTAAACCCGACAGACTGAAAAGCACAAAATTGTTATTAGATTAGGGGTTAATAAGGTATCCGAATAGGTTCAATCCCAACACCGCCTCATTTATTACGAATAAGTTTATGAATTGATAAAATTTAATTGCTTCACATGAAAGCAACCACATCTCATTTAAAATAGTATTCTTTGAAAGATATTTTGTGATGACCTTTTCAGGCATGCTTTCCAACATAAAAGAGAATGATTTGCAGGTTAATGAGATATGGGAATATCATGGTGATTTATTCACTTGACTTTTGATCGAGGGGTTGAGGGATTAATTCTCGCCTATATCTTTAAGTAAGACATTAATCCACATATGCCACTCTCAACCCAGGTGTAGTGAATGGGTACCTGATCATTGCTGATAGGAAAAGTTCCAAATCTGAGGTAATAATACTGGGGCACCAAGAGTGTCACACTGATTATATGGGCGCTAAATAGGTAACCACTAACGTTATTTTTATCATTATTATTAATATCGTTATGAGAACTTTAATCTATATTTTTGAGGCCTTGTAGGAGTCCATATACAATTTCAATCGATAAACAAACTTTGATAGATTATATGCTGAGAGGTTGGTAGACTTACCTCTCCAGCCGCTTGATGTAAAATAGTTTGCTGACAGTTGTCTCGAGCTTGTAAGAGATCTGGATTCTTCTCAATCAGCAGATCAGCACACTTTGTATTCTAAAACATAACAACTTATAAGTTAGAATCAAAATTATTAACTCTGTGAGACTTTCTCCCAATATACAAATTACGGCAGGGCCCCATTGCATAAAACTTACCATTAACGTAACTTTGCCGTCAGTGGTAACTCCCATGGAAACCTTGATTTTGATTGGCTGTTGAGTGATGTTACCATGGTAGTTACCATTAATAGCAGAGTTACCATTAATGATAAGTTTTATGCAACAGGGCCCAGGCTTTGTCAGACGACTGGCAGTGAATCTAGGCGAGAGTCTCACTGAGATGAACTTGTTCGGGGATAAATGATCAAAATAAACCATTTTATATCTGGAATGACAGGAAAGTGAGAGAAAAGAAGATAGAAAGAAGAGAGAGAGAGAGTGAGAGTGAGAGAGAGAGGGGGAGAGAGAGAGAAAGAGTGAAGGTGGGTATGGTAATATGGTACTCATAGAAAAATCTTCAAATAAGCTCGAACCTTATTTAAAATGAGTGAGAGATAAAAAGAGTAGGCAGACAGACAGGCAGAAATTATTGAATATGGGAAGATACATATTTATATTTATATTATTTATATTTCAATTACATTACCCTATTTCTCTCAGTTCTATGGAGAGCAGTCTTGCCATCATCATCCTTCAGCATTGTGTCTGCATCTTTACTCAGTAAAAACGACACCTGCAGATTGACAGAGAGAGACGGGAGAGAGAGACGGGAGAGAGAGAGGGGGGTGGTTACATTTATCGAAACAGAAATAGATGACAAAGATAGAAAGAGGGAGAGAGAGAGAGGGGAAAGAAGGTAGAGAGTGAAGGACAAGTATTGGAATATATTGGAATTCCATCTAGATGACAGAAATCATGTAAAAACAAAAAACTTATTCCTACATACTTTTGCATAAGTTACAAATCTACGGTATTAGAGGGCTGCCTTTAAAATGGTTTCGTGACTATCTAAGTAATCGATCCCAATTTGTTCATCATAATGTTGCTACTTCAACGAGGTCATCAATAGTGTGTGGAGTTCCACAGGGATCTGTATTAGGCCCTACTCTTTTTCTGATGTACATAAATGACCTGCCTAAATCGTCAAATTACTTTAATTTCAGATTGTTTGCAGACGATTCGAATATATTTCATTCTTTTCCGCCAGGAAATTCTCATATTGATTTATTAGAAGTAACTGAGAATCTAGCATACGTTAGTCAATGGTGTGATGCCAACAAGATTACTGTTAACATTAAGAAAACTAACTTTATGATTATCAAGCCAAGACGTAAGTCTGCCCATGTTGAAGGGTCGGTGAAAATGAAAGATCATATTTTAAAACAAGTGTATGTTACCCCGTTCGTCGGTATTCATTTTGACAGGCATCTTACTTGGGTTGATCATGTCAACTCTGTTTGTAATATATACTCCGCAGGAAAGTATTGTATTGTATTGTATTGTATTTATTTTCCGTCATTTAAAAACAACAAATGATAATACATCCATAATTATGAAAAGAAACAACAACAAATTGATTACAAGAAGAAGACGGAGGGATGGCCCTGCTCAGCGTTGTTGCCATAACAACGCTGTTTTACAGAGGGGTCCCAAGTAGGAATTCTATATCAAGTGAGACATTTTGTTCCAAAGAGGGTACTTCTATTATTATATCATTCATTTATCCAAACACATATATCATAATTGAGGTATAGGAATGCACATCAGCTGCAACTATAAATAATGTTCTTGTTATACAAAAGATGGCAATAAGAGCAATTACTTTTAGCAAATACAGATCACCTTCCGCGCCCTTATTTCATTCATTACGTATATTGGACATTTTAAAATTATACAAATTTTTAGTGTCAACATTTATGTATAAGTTGATAAACCAACAACTGCCTCATTCAATATATGATTATTGTAAGTTTTTTGAAAACCAATATGGTACAAGGCAGAAAGATGCTAAGACGCTACTCTTGCCTAGAGTGAGAACAGAGCATGGAAAAAATTCAATATCATTCGCAGGATCAGAAGTATGGAATAGTCTGCCGAAAGATATCAGAAGATTTCCATTCATTCTGTACAGCTACAAAAAGTCATTTATTACAAGAGTATATTCAACACCCATTGTAAATATCACCTTACTTGTCTAGAGTAAATAGTAGCTACTATATTTTATGTCATACAATCTTTTTACAAGTAATGTAATCCATTTATAATGTAAGTGTATTCATATTTGTCTCAAGGGCGCCACGCCCTACTAGCAGTATTGCTATCTAGTGGTGTCCTATTACCAAAGATTTGCTTTTCAAATGTATACTATATTGTGATCAATTTTTGGTAATAAAGTTCTTTCATTAATTCATTCAAGATGTGAGCTTAGACAACAGAGAACACTATTGATTGAAATTTAAAAGTGCGTTTTTCAAATACAGTTATGAATAGACTAGTGTGGAGATTGATTTCATCTCATCAGTAGAAACATGTATAACAATTTGACAAAATACTAATCTTTTAAAAACGAAGACAAATTATAATCTGGAAAAGTTCAACATTCTCTCTTTCTCTTTCTCTTTCTCTTTATGTTCCCTTTTTTAATTCCCCCCCCCCCCCCTCTCTCTCTCTCTCCCTCGCCTCTCATGCCCCTTTTCTACTGTGTTATCCATTGATTCTCTTAAGAGACATACCTTTTCTTTAGCACCCATATCAGCTGCAATCATAAGGGGTGTGGCTTGTCCTTTACCTCGTTGATTGACATCAGCTCCCTTCTCCAATAACAGATTGACTGTAGTGACGTCACCGTTCCCTATCGCGTAGAGTAACAGTGGTTGGTCATTGGAATCCTTCTGATTGACATCTGCCCCGCCCTCTAATAATTTATGCAGGTTTGTATTGTTTGTGAGTCCTCCATGACAACACTCAAAAATGTCCTGATCGAGCTTCATAAATAAAATAATCAAAGTATATTGTTTAATAGCAAAGTAACAGACACATAAAGAGGAAACATGAAATAACAAAAAACACAATAGATCTTCAATAACTATAGTCCTGATGGTAGAAATGATCCTTAGGAAAGCAACAGAATAAAGGAAAGAGAATCAGAAAACGGCTACAATGTACACTTATAGTATAAACAGAAAATTGTAGAGGGGTTTAAACACTTGACTGCAAATGCGAAGCTCATGATGGGTCCGAACCCCGGTACGGCATTTATGTCCTTGAGCAAGGCATTTTATCTACATTGCTCTTTTATCGTACATTAAATAAATGGTGCTTGGCATATGAATACTAACTTGTGTAAAAAAAATATTTAAAAAAAAAAAAAAAAAAAAAAAAAAAAATATATATATATATATATATATATATAGATGCGAAGATACCTAACTTCAACATTTCGACGGCGTCTCGGTAAATTATAAGTGTGAGGATAAGAGAGGAGACAGAGACGTGGGATGTAGCTGTACTTCCACTTTATTCAAGCTTTCGGCTTTCCCGGCCTTCTTCAGGATCTAAAGTGAGGTTTCGTTACGGCTTACTGATGTATATGTGTGTACACATATACAAAAAAAATTCCCATATATGATGGAAAATACATATATTCTAAAATTTGAAATTTATAGGTTTCTTTTTATCTTTTATGGTTTTGCTAAATAGAAATCGATTTCTTGGGCTTGCCTGGGAGAGCAGAACATAATTCATACAACGCGCATTCTGACTATTTAAGTCCATTATCTCAAAGCAGGTGAATGCATAGTTTGTCACTATTGACGCTCGGGAAAATTATCATCCATAAATTTGAATTAATTTGCTCCGTCGCGTACGTCATAGTTTCAATAAAATAGATTTCTATTTAGTAAAATAGTAATTTCCATAGAAATATTGAACACATTTTCGTTTTTAGAATATATGTATATATCTGTTAAATACTTTAAATCTCAAATGGGATTTTGCAAGAAGAAGAAAGACAATTTTGCACTCAGATTAAAAGTATCTTTATGTACACATCAAGAAAATGGCAGCCCCCAGGTATCGCTAGCAGACGATAAATTTTGCTGAGAAAATCTTGATTTATACCCATCGCGTATATTTTAAACTACATAGGACATTAAGAAGGACTAGATTACAGCTTTGAATACAAGCACATTTATATTTTGAGGTTAATTCCCCTTTATACATTTTACATATGTTTTTGGCCATTTAGTCAACCCAGGGTAGATAACACTTCCAACTATTTATATCACAGGTGTCCCAGATGTTTTAATCTATTGTCAACCCAGAGTAGTATTTGTGGTCATTTAGTCCACCCAGGGTAGATAAGAATCCCAACTGCCTATATCACAATTATCCTAGACACTAAATAGTTTATTGTCAAATCAGAGTTGTCTTTGTGTCCATTAAGTCAGCCCAGGGTAGATAACAATTCCTACTGTCTATATCACAGGCATCCACAAATACGAGTCTGGGTTGACAACAAATTAAAACATCTGAGACACGTGTGATATAAACAGATGGAATTGTTATCTACCCTGGGTTGACTAAAAAGCCACAAAAACTACTCTGGGTTGACAAACTAAAACGTCTAGGATGCATGTGATATAGACAGTAGGAATTGTAATCCACCCTAGGTTGACTAAAAAGCCACAAAAACTATTCTGGGTTGACAAACTAAAACGTCTTGGATGCCTATGATATAGACAGTAGGAATTGTTATCTACCCTGGGTTGAGTAAATGGCCATAAAAACTACTCTGGGTTGACAACAAACTAAAACGACTAGGATGCCTGTAATATAGACAGTAGGGATTCTTATCTACCCTGGATGGACTAAATGGCCACAAATACTACTCTGGGTTGACAATAAATTAAAACATCTGGGACACCTGTGATATAAATAGTTGGAAGTGTTATCTACCCTGGGTTGACTAAATGGCCAGAAACATACGTAAAATGTTCAAGTTCCCTAATCGATCCGGGGTTGGTCTACCCCGGGGGGAGGGGGGGGGGGGGCTACCCCTGGTAGACTCTCATGTGAGTATTTCCAGTACTGCATATATACATATCTAAACAGAAACTATTCTTATTGAACATTGAAGGAAATGAATCCAACCAATTCAAACTTACCGCGGCATCTTCGAGTTCATCAGTAGTCTTCTTCCCCGGAGTGTCGGCAGTACTCTTTTTACCAACCTCGTTCTTGGTTTCTTCTAGCTTAACAAGCATTAGGTTCGGGGATCTTTCCTGAAAACAAGTCGTAAATGTATTTGTCATATTAAGTTGGATGATGTTTTCTGAATTTGCAGTTGACAGGGAGAATTTGTAAATTTCAGTCTGCCATTTTCCTGTCCTACATACATACATTAACAATTCACATAATTTCTAAACGACATAAGCTGCCAGGAATAGATCCAAATGTGGGGCGCCTGCCTCTGGTATAATTCTCTATACCATAATAATCATAAAGTACCCCCCCCCCCCTTCCCTGTTAACTTTAAGAACGTGAATCCATCCCCTTACCACTGCATGGACTTTTGGACAAATGAAATATTATTATCAATATCAATATCGCCTCATTTTTATTCTGGTTTCTTGTCTGATACAAAATAATGACTTTTCGGAATTCGTCTCAATAAAGATGAATAGAATTACATTTATTTGACCTATATGAGCTCTTCTCTTACCGTACATGGGCGTAAATATAGGTTTTTTAATCATCACTTAAGTCGACATGATGGCAAGATGAATGATATGCTCTGCTATAAATGACACAATTCATGGCATTAATCTCTGTCTGTCTGCCTCTCTCTCTCTCTCTCTCTCTCTCTCTCTGTCTGTCTGTCTGTCTGTCTGTCTCTTTCTCTCTCTCTCTGTCTCTCTCCCTCTCAGAGAAACGACACTCTCGTGTAACATTCAGTTTAAACGTTTTATCACACCTCCGATCAAACAGTCATTTTGATGTCAATATTTATGGCAGCCATTTGTTTTATTAGGTGTTGATTGCTTAGCAACAAATAAGCATGTAAACATTATCATCAGATCGTGATGTGACATCAGTTCCATCATCTTCAAACCTCGTCTGTATAAATTAGTGTTCGATTCTATTTTTTAGCTGCATGGAACAGAATATTGGTTTAGTGAATTTGAGAAAACCTATGGTTTATTCTAGATAATTTGTTATGTCATACTTCAACAGTCTGTCACTTTATACCTACAACAGTTCATATTCACTGTCAACTACAAACATGACTGAGACTATTTCTATAATTGGAGCGAATTTTTAAACAGTATATAAGGTTCATGTTTTCGATGATCATGCACTTGTGTGAATAATCTGTTGTTTTGATATTTTCCAGAATGAGTTGATAAATCTTGCTTTAAAGGTTCACAAAATCCTAATCGTACACTTGAAAAGTTCACATCAGTAATATTATTTGTCTTCTCTCTCTCTCTTTCTCTCTGTGTCTCTCCTCCCTCCCTCCCTCCCTCCATCCCTCTGCTCCCTCCCTCTTCCCCTCCCCCTCCCCCCCCCCCCCCTCCAGTTCTCTCTCTCTCTCTCTCTCTCTTTCTCTCTTCTCTCTCTCCTCTCTCTCTCTCTATCTCTCTTCGCCTCCAGCTCTCTCTCTCTCTCTCTCTCTCTCTCCCCTCCCCTCTTCCCCTCCAGCTCTCTCTCTCTCTCTCTCTCTTTCTTTCTCTTTCTCTCTCTGTAAACTGTCATCAGGAAAGTTATAGTGCTACTTACTTTTTCATTTCTCTTTGCGTGGCATTCTGATGAACAGAACAATGTTTTTTGTCTATCGTAGATGCTGAAGAAAGATGGTGGCTTTCCACATTCACTGCATCCTGTACTCATATTCACCTCCTCGGCTGCTTCCGCTTTGCCCTGGGCTAATTTCGTTGAGTCTTCGGTTATACCAGTCGATTCGGAAATATTCCGAACCACCTCCCCTGTGTCACCTAATTCCAATGTGAAAGAATTGAAATGGTAGAAAACAATCCTTTAATGACATAACTGATTGATTAAGCTGTCAGCATTTCAAACATTATAGATGTGTTAGCATTGTCACAACATACACAATGATGAGGAATCTCAGTCACATATTCCCAATGGTAATCTGTTTCAGGAAAAGCATCATGATGTAGAGAGATGAAGTAGTTCAGTAATAATTACTAATTAATTTATTATCATTATTAATTTATCCTCAAGTTTTGAGTGTAAAGTTTCCGTGTTTGCTGTAGAAAACACAAATGGTATAGAGCATGGGAAAAGTCAATATTTAACTATCTATATGCCATTGATATTTCTAGTCTTATAAACAATGCATTAACGTTAATTATCTACTCTATAGCAAATGTGCGTTATTTATTCGATAATAGCACATAAAAACTACTATAATTATAATGATGATCGAAATACCAATGATATCCATTATTATTCAGAAATAATACTTGCTGAATGGAAACCCATTCTCTCAATTTATCATTTCATTGAAAAAACTCATCATATAGCAACAATACATAAACAAGGGAAATACGCTTTATGAACAAAGGTGCAACAGCTTGAATACAATTGTAGCGAAAATGGTTAAAATGGGTACATCGCGACAAGTGATCAATAAGAGACTTGCGTTCCTTTGAAAGGGCGCTTTAGCATGTTTAGTCGATTCATTTGGTAAAACTTGAAGGTAAGATCAATGCCGCTGCATTTGGGCAATTCCAGCGTAACGGACATGACATTCAGATCTATTGGGGGTTATTTAAGATAGTTTCAGCAAAATCAAAAGTCCTAAAACATATTTCAGTAAGTGAATCAGACACATTTGACTATTAGAGACATACGCAGCAAATTTCACAGTATTGCACTAAATAGTGGAAGAGAAAAATGCCTCTTTGTAAGCGTAACGGACATGACACAAAATGGACATGGATTTTTCACTCCTGTAAATAGTTTTAAAATTTTGTGTGTTTTAAAGTTCAATGAGTTTCATTTAGGTATTAAAAGAAGCTTATATCATACTCTAAACATGAATATAGTTTGTGAAACAATTACACTGCATATTTCCTTGCCATAGCTATAAAAAAAAACGGACAAGGCACTGTTCTCCGCTTTTTTGAACCCTCTATATCTTTGCTTTAAATATTCAGTGGCTCATGCAAACATCGTGTCAGTAATATTTTTTCCATTAAAAATAATTTACAACAAAAAAGTCAAATCTGAAGTACTCGTGGTGTGAAATAATGAGACTTATAAAAATAAATTTTGAACAAAATTTGTGGCCACATTTTGCCCCAAAAGTGAGTCTTTAAAATATGTCATGGTAGCGCAAATATTTCTTGAGTTGTCGAAAATTTTATGATTTTTTTGCAAGTAAACATTTTCCATGGAATTGCCCATTTACACAATGATGAAGAAGCAAGATGTTTTACAAAGTTTTTAGTTACACAGAAATCATTTTATTTAGGAAAACAGATCGACGATTATACATTCAAGACCACAACCATACTCACTTTAATTGCTGATAATCGACCAACGCGCAAATATGATACAACTTATAGACACTCTCAGACGTGCATACTTTTATCCAGCTACAATATTCTTGACTTTATGCTCCCAAATGACTTAAGAGCTAATTACAAAGCTTACTAACTTATCATCTTTTGACCAAAATGACGCAGAAACTCATTCTTAATAAATGCTCCAAGTCATTATCAGGTGTTTCTTTCTGAATTACAAGAAGAAAGTAGTTTACAGGATATTTTTGTAAAGCGATAAACCGTGATGCTTGCCCGCCTATCACACGTTACGAATGTATACCAGGATGAACAATCTGAGTGATGTCATCTCCATAGCAGGAGTTGATCATTAATGATTTAATATATAGGGCATATCTCAAGCATTGCGGAGCAGTAAAAAGCAATTAATTACTGTCTTGTCGCTGTTCCATGTATTAAAACGAAAGGATAAATGTGATCTTTGAACTAAACAGGTGATGATGGAGAATAAGGAGTACAGTGAGAGAGAGAGAGAGAGAGAGAGAGAGAGAGAGAGAGAGAGAGAGAGAGGGGGGGTGGGGAGACAGACAGATGGATAGACATAAAGAGAGGAAAACAAAAACGAGAGTGCAAAAAGGGGTTAAAATTAAACTTTAAGTTTCGCTTGTAGTTTCAAAAGTTTAAGTTAATTTGTAGTTATCTTGTAGCTTCAGACTGTATGAACGGACTCGTATATTCGAAACTTTAAGTTTACCTGTAGTTCTAGAACCACAAGCGAGTTCGTGGTTAACGTCGAAACCACGAGCAGTGGATGGTCCTCCGTCGCAGGTTCGGACCATGTGAACGGAATAAACTTTAAGTTTCGCAAACTTGCAGTTAACGATGATCTCTCTGTTCATGTTAAACTTCCAGCATGGGCGTCGCCAGGGGGGGGGGGGGGGGGTGCGGAGGGTGCGAACGCACCCCCCTCCAGACCAAAAAAAAAAAGTTTTTTTTTTGGGGGGGGGCGTCGCCGGGTGGGGGGGGTGTCTTTTGAAAGGGGCGACACGTTCTTATTGTGTAGTGTCGAACAGCTCATATCTGCGCCACCAGCACCACTGCCTGACATTGGAGTTGGTAAGTTTTGTCTTTTTTTTTCCAAAAGGCACCACCCCCCTCCCCCCTTGAAAAAAGCTGGTGACCTTCGCACGAATTATGAACAAAGGAACTGTATGTGTACTGTACACACAATCGGTATCTACTTCCGGTGTTAACAACGACGATCGCTCAGCTTATAGTTTCAGAACAACGAGCATCGTTGTTTCGGGCCCATGTGAACTGTCGTTGTGGTTAGTGGATCATTGTTTCGTTAACTTAAAGTTTCGAACCCACAAGTCCCGTATGAACGTAGCTAGAGAGACCGAGGATGAGGCAGACAGACAGAGACAGATTAAGGTAGAGTGCAAAAAAGGAAAAAAAAGGGAAACAGAGAGTTAGAAATCTGGAGAGAGAGACAGAGAAACAGACAGACAGAGAGAAACACAGAGAAAGAGACAGAGGAAGACAATGAATGAAGAGACCTTGTTCACAAAGGGATATAACGATCCGGAATAGCTCAGTGAGCTGACACAAAGAAAATAAGTGAACGGGAGGAGATTAAGGGTTTACGTGTACAAGAATTTTACATTCAAAATTAATTTTAAAAACTCTAAATATCACCTTTCATATCCATCTCCGGAATGCATCCATGTATTGTATACGTCAAATCCATAATTAACACACATTCATAGAACGCGCGTGCGTGTGTCATTATTGTGGTCTGCACAAACAGAAATTCATTTTACTAATTAAGGTAATCGATGTGAACGATGCAAGAAATAATTTATTAAAATTGAACGCATCCATCATCTCTTTGTGAAAAAAACGTTTAACTGACATCAATATCAAGGTGAAACATTATATATCCGACATGAATTATCCATTGATATATAGGTGAAGCCTGCAACATGAAGAGGAAACAGTGCGTTGACCCCGAGTCCTCACTAACCATGGTAACCATGGTAACAGGCTCATAGTTTGCATTGGAAGAAACATCAAGCAAATTTCGTACTGATATATAGGGACGGCTATGTAGCTCATTCTTAGATACACACTACTTCTTTAAAATTTACAAGAAATTCACTGTGTTAAAGTAGATATTCAAAGCAAATCACAAATATGCTCAATAATGTATCTCTAGAAACTAGAAAGCTTGCAGATGGTAATCGTATAAGTTTTACGTTAACTGCGTGTTTGATGATTAAAAAATAACACAAATAAAAACATTTCTCAGCATCTGGGATATCCGAGCGATTCGCCAGAAATATACCGATGTTTACGTGACGTCACATCAGGTGCCAATCCTGCCTAAGCAGACGACGTCCTATATCAAGTGAACGTAACTGCAATGCAATTATTTTTAAATTATAAAGAGTTTGGTTTGTTTCACCATGACCGTATTTCACATCATTCTAAAAGGGAAGTGAAACCGTTTCTAGTAACTAAAATCTTTTGTTTGTAAAAAGTCATGATAAGGGTCAATGATCAATCAAAGAAATCACACTTTCGAATTGTAAAGCCCGCTGAATTATAGCATGGATGGTATTCGTTCCCTCTTGAAACGCCGACATGCCGCGGTGCATGCAGCTGAAAATACAATGGCATCTTTTTTGGTTTACAAGCGATTGATTCCTTTAATTTTTTAACGCTGCATTTTTCATCAAAATAATACCATGCAGGAAATTTAGAGTGAGGCAACAAATAAGCATTTATACTGACGCTAGTGAAGTAAGAGAAATAAGTGAAGATGAGATGACAAAACAGGCACTGAAAATGTATAAGATGTTATGGGGCATCGTCTGCTTAGGAAGGATTGCTCCCCGGTATGACGTCACATATCTCAGCAGCGTTCAAAGAGCTCTATATAGGTGCTATAGCGGGGCTGTGTTATATCATTTATAATTGATAATAATCATTACTTCAAATGTTTCCAAGCGTTGAATTTTGATAACCTTGTTCAATCTAAGCTTCACCTATGCAATAATAAAAATTAAATCAATATTCAAAATCAATGAAATTCTACTTTAAGATTAGGCAGGAATTACCAATATACAGAAAATAGAGACTTTAAAAAGCTATCCAGGTGATATCTTTCACCTAGTATGCCTATCATTTCAATTCAGGTTATTAGATTCCATCTTAATAAAAACATTTTTACATTAGTAAAAACATGCAATTCCACATTTAAAAATGTACATAACTGGAATAATACATGTATAGACATATTCCTAAAAAACGGAATTAGGCACAGCTGTTAAAAACCAGAGAAGGTATTGTCAACACAGCTTTCTAAATATTTCGAATTTAATGAATATACAGTGCGTCCCAGAAAAAACGAAACCGAGATTTATCGATGTTTAATCATATCTTAATCACAATTATGATTAAGAAATGACACATATTTGTATAAAGCTCGGATCCTCTTCTTTCATTTGATGCCACTCATATGATACATACTTCACGCATGAGTAAATAAAGACAATATGAAGCAGGGCTACCAAAAAGTCGTTTGGCCAACGATATCTGAATTTCAGAGAGATAATCACATTTCTAGAAAGTTTATTTTCTGCCCTTTCATATGACACCTCAATCGGGAAAAATGAGCCAGGGATGACAAAGCTCTGTTGGTGTAAATTAATGCTTGTATTTCCATGATTTATTAAAGGCTCCCAGATCGTCTCCATTCTGTTACCAGAAATACTCATTGCTCTGTTGTTAACTGCATGGTCAAGTAGGTTTAATAATGAAAACGTACCTCACCTCATTATCAATCAGCTTTTATCATTTTGTACTCACCACTCCATTTTGTTGACGATCAGCCATGCATGAAGTCTTTTATCTTGTTTGTTTATTGCTAGGACAGGCAGCCAGTGCTAATGGATTCGTTTAATAAATCACTTTACACCAACAAAGCTTAGTTTGTCATCCCTGGCTCATTTTTCCCGATTGGGGTGTCATATGAAAGGGTAGAAAATGAACTTTCTAGAAATGTGATTATCTCTTTGAAATTCAGATATCGTTGGCCAAACGACTTTTTGATAGCCCTGCTTCATATTGTCTTTATTCACTCATACGTGAAGTATGTATCATATGAGTGGCATCAAATGAAAGAGGAGGATCCAAGCTTTACAAATATGTTTCATTTATTAATCATAATTGTGATTAAGATATGGTTAAACGTCGATAAATCTCTGTTTCGGTTTTTTTTTTTCTGGGACGCACTGTATATTAGAAACAAGAACCAAGTAAAGTCTTGGGTAATATCATAATATAAGAGATTGCACAGAATACCGGTACAAACCCTATATACACACAAGGATTTAAAAAAATAAATAAATAAAAAATATAGGGATAGCAAAGGAGAAATTAGGGATGAGAAGAAGAATAGAGGAGAGAGAGAAAGAGAAATAGAGAGAGAAGGAGAGAGAGCTTGACACATACATTCAATGAGTGTCATATGTGATCCAAAAAAATTTGAGTTTGTGTTTAACAATTGTAAAATGAAATTTAAGTTAGATTAGAGGGAAGCGAGTTCCAAATCACAGGAGCATGATGTCTGCAGGAATATGATGCAGTTTCTGAATTAACATTCCATCGATGATATTTTTTCTTATTTCTAGTATTATAATTGTGTATGACTGATTGACTGTATTGCACTATTAATTATAAACATATTGGATATGGTATTAGGAAGCTGACTTTTTTCATTCTCAGATATAAGTATTGCACACATGTATTCATTTAATTCGTA
The DNA here is from genome assembly GCA_025618425.1 of Heliocidaris tuberculata. Taxonomy (NCBI): domain Eukaryota; kingdom Metazoa; phylum Echinodermata; class Echinoidea; order Camarodonta; family Echinometridae; genus Heliocidaris; species Heliocidaris tuberculata. Next base: position 39,154,251 of record CM046838.1, on the reverse strand, counting down.
AACATTTAGAATATCCAGTTTCTTGAACAAGTCGAGAATGGGTTTGATAATGACAAAAGGTAATTATTCTTACAGTCCTTTTCTGTAGAATATATAAACAGTGCAATTTCGTCGGGTGAGTATTAGCCTAAACAACACTACAATAAGTAAGAAATGGTAGTATTAATGTATTTTATAACATGAGGAGAACAGAATGGGGCAAGGTATGGCGAAGTTTGCTGATGACACCAGCATTCCTGCACATTATTTTTGTTATGTGAGTTATATGAGTTTTCCATGATAAGTTTTCATCTATAAAAAAACTATATTTTATTATAGTTATAGACTAAAAACTTTCAACCTTCAATTAGTGTGCGTGTATCAATGCTAACTTTTCATCATCTGCAGGCTATGTTAAAAATGCCAGATTGCTTTTGGTGGCCACCGTGGACTTCAACTACCGTACATGAGCAATGCCATTGATAACACGAAATAGTGTAGTGCAGCTTGTCAATCATAAAGCAAAGGTGTGACATTTTTCATTCTAGACTGTAACCAATGATTTGTGTGTGTGTGTGTGTGTATATTAGCATTGTTCGATATAACCATTGTTATCTTTGTGTATCCTACACTGTAAAAAAAAAATAACTGTAAAACTACAGGTTGTTTGGCCATTGAAATTACAAGTTATTGCCGTTATTTCATTTTACAGTCTTTTTCCTATAAAACAACAGCAAGTTTGTTGGTTTACCGGAAATCAGCATATATTTACAATAGCCCAGCAAACTTGCTGTTGTTTTACAGGGAAAAGACTGTATTTTATGTCGGGCGATTGTAATTACATGTATATGCTGATTTCCGGTAAAAACAAAAAAACAAAACAAAAGAAAATCTGTGGAAAACGGGCATTCCCGGCATCCTGACTGCCAGGAAATTTGAAAACATAGCCTTTTGACAAGGCCTCGCGTCTTAGATTATATTCCACGCCGCGCACGACTTAGACGAGACTAGCTGTTGATACGGTGACTTCGCCGCTCGCTCGCGCGTTCACTGTGTGTGTAATTGGTTTTTTACAGACGTGTATCAATCAGATATGATTATTTACGTCTGGGGACCGACCTTTAAAGCTCATAGACAGTCTCGGTAGCAAAAATCATACTGGCAAGAAACTTAACTAACATAGTCACATACTATTCTCCCTTTATCATAAGGCACATGTACGAGATTATTTAACATTCCATTCACGATTTCGAACAAATTTTAGTGTAAATATCTACAAAAAACGCTTGGTAACGGCTTTTCACTGCCTCACGCTGAGACCATATCCACCCGAAGGTTCCCCACACAGTAAACCCAGCGCTCCGCACTATGTGTAGCGTATTCTATAACACACAGCAATCCTCGTGTGAGTAATGTGTGTGGCCGTTGTTCGAATTTACATCCCCTCTTTTTTGGGCCAGGGATTTTTATTCTTTTCACCTCTAATTCGATAAATATTTCACTTGAGGAGGAAAAAACTTCACAGCATCTTAGTTATGTTAGTACCCTGCTATTTATTAAGTAAAATCAAAGAAATCTCACGAAAAGTTTTTGAGGGCTTCCTAAAACTATCTAATACCTTTAACGTCACCATCCGAAAGACGTGACTCAGTTTCGAACCTGGGTCCGCTGAATCAGTTTATAACTTCCACTGTTAGCTGGATTACAGGCGCACGCCACAACGCTCGGGTTTTAGTGAATAGTCTCATTTCAGCCGCGCTAAATAAACCTAAGCCACGAGGCCTTGTCAAAAGGCTAGTGAAAACGGCAAATTTGTTTACAGTGTACATGTACGCACTCTCAATTCAAAGAAGAACAACCCTTTTTACCCTTTACATTTGAGCTGTTAATATGAGCTCACGATAGAAAGACATCATTATAACCTCCCACCTCCTCCCATTAAAAGATAATTAGCAGCTAATTCCCCTTGGAATGACATAATGAAATTTAATGAAATGTAAAAACCTGAGTATGATTAATCTATCTACTAACATGCAAGACTATTATTTCCCTTGACTTCAGGAAGCAAATATCAGAGAAACCTCGAGTATACAGACAAACAGTCAATTTAACCCAAATCTTATCTTGATTTTAGTTATCAGCAAAATACTCCCAATAAAAACGACTTATTTTTTTCTATTCTAAATTAGAGAAGTACGAAAAACAGAGATGAAAAAGATACATAGCACTCTGGTTTGACTTTGTAAGTCCTTAATTCGGGCGCCGGAAGAGGTGGAATAGAGGCCGATGCCCTCAATATTTTTCGCCCCCACAGACCCCCTCGCTTGAAAAAAAAATTTTAAAGTAAATTTGCATTACAACATTGTATAATAAGCTTTCTAGTCAGCAAAATTTTCTTGCTCGGTACAGCTACACTCCCTCGCGTACTAATAAATACAAGATGTTTCTTAATACTAAGAAGCCTAGGGTTATGGGATTAAGAATCCCCTCCAACACCCACCAACCTCTGGTTGTATATCATTTTGCCATTCATAACTGAGAGAGTTTATGCATTATGATAAATTGAGGGGGGGGGTTCGAATCTCAGAATTTTCTGAGAGCGGGAGGAGAAACCCTATCCCTCACTCACCCTGCATTCGTGTATCCATTAGCTTTGTTTGGGTGTTTTTTTTTTCAAAAGTGAGAACGTTCTGTGCAATATAACACGTTTGAGTAATTTTTAATCTCAAAATTTTTCTCTGTTACCATCATTTTTAAAAATTTGTTGGAAAATAAAGTCCTGACGTCTCCCCACCCCCCCCCCCTTTCTTCCATTCAAATGTTATAGCAACGCGCCTATATGAGGCAACCAGCTGCTAACTTAATTCGAAATTTACGGTTAATATACTTGCATCTGGAAAAAAAAAAGTTTCTAGCTCAATGCCTGTAAAGGTATCACCTAATTTAGTACCCATCTACTTGTATCAATCTAATGATTGATTTCAGTAATAGCACTGTTGAATGCACTCATCTAATATTTATCGCTTTATGTAGGTCATGATAATGCATATAATTACTGCAGCTCAAGGATAATTCATTGTGTTTGCGATACACGGTAAGTAGAAAACCTACATGGTAGATCTCACAATATAATCTTTTTTCCTTACTTACATCTTAAATGATATTATACAAATCAAAACAAATTCAATAACTCATTAACCAAGGGTAGTTGTTGACTCTATGATTAATAAGCAAACTTGTTAAGATATAACTTATCGTCTTCATACAAGGGGTTTTCCCATGGTGACTTCGTGATCTCCTCGGTGTAAAAAAATATGAAACTTTTGATCGTTAATAACTCAAAGGTTAAAATTAATATCAGATCTAGGTTTGCTTAGAGTAAAGTTCAAGAATATCAAATTCATTTGTAATAGATTTTATGATATTTCATTCAATTCTATTCTTAGAAATAATGCTTTTGAATGTTTAATTAGATTTTCACTTTTTGACAAATCAATGCCCCCAAAACTGTGTGTACCAGTTATTAATTAGAACACAACAATTAATGCCATTGTGACTTTACATAATTGAAATATAAATACAATGGTGAGATACAACAAAGATGCTAATAAATAACTAATAAATGCATGCAAATTTGATGGCCTTGTCAAAAGGTGAAAATCTTATCAAAATTCTAAGCAATTTTTTATAAAAGATTTATTCTAAGAAATTTCATAAAACCTACTCTAAACAAATTTGTATTAACCTTCTTTTTTTTTTTTTTTTTTTTTTTTTTTACATTTAGTACTGGCTGATTTAGGAGTAGTGAGATATGAAGAGGAAGAGAGAGAGGGTTTAGTAAAGAGAAGGGAGAGAGAGGGGTGTGGTAGAGAGAAGGGAGAGAGAGGGGGTGTGGTAGAGAGAAGGGAGAGAGAGAGGGGTGTGGTAGAGAGAAGGGAGAGAGTGGGGTGTGGTAGAGAGAAGGGAGAGAGAGGGGTGTGGTAGAGAGAAGGGAGAGAGAGGGGTGTGGTAGAGAGAAGGGAGAGAGAGAGGGGTGTGGTAGAGAGAAGGGAGAGAGAGAGGGGTGTGGTAGAGAGAAGGGAGAGAGAGGGGTGTGGTAGAGAGAAGGGAGAGAGAGGGGTGTGGTAGAGAGAAGGGAGAGAGAGGGGTGTGGTAGAGAGAAGGGAGAGAGAGGGGTGTGGTAGAGAGAAGGGAGAGAGAGGGGTGTGGTAGAGAGAAGGGAGAGAGACTGGGTGTGGTAGAGAGAAGGGAGAGAGAGAGGGGTGTGGTAGAGAGTAGGGAGAGAGAGGGGTGTGGTAGAGAGAAGGGAGAGAGTGGGGTGTGGAAGAGAGAAGGGAGAGAGTGGGGTGTGGTAGAGAGAAGGGAGAGAGAGGGGTGTGGTAGAGAGAAGGGAGAGAGAGGGGTGTGGTAGAGAGAAGGGAGAGAGAGAGGGGTGTGGTAGAGAGAAGGGAGAGAGAGGGGTGTGGTAGAGAGAAGGGAGAGAGACTGGTGTGGTAGAGAGAAGGGAGAGAGTGGGGTGTGGTAGAGAGAAGGGAGAGAGAGGGGTGTGGTAGAGAGAAGGGAGAGAGAGGGGTGTGGTAGAGAGAAGGGAGAGAGAGAGGGGTGTGGTAGAGAGAAGGGAGAGAGAGAGGGGTGTGGTAGAGAGAAGGGAGAGAGAGGGGTGTGGTAGAGAGAAGGGAGAGAGAGGGGTGTGGTAGAGAGAAGGGAGAGAGAGGGGTGTGGTAGAGAGAAGGGAGAGAGAGAGGGGTGTGGTAGAGAGAAGGGAGAGAGAGGGGTGTGGTAGAGAGAAGGGAGAGAGACTGGTGTGGTAGAGAGAAGGGAGAGAGAGGGGGTGTGGTAGAGAGTAGGGAGAGAGAGGGGTGTGGTAGAGAGAAGGGAGAGAGTGGGGTGTGGAAGAGAGAAGGGAGAGAGTGGGGTGTGGTAGAGAGAAGGGAGAGAGAGGGGTGTGGTAGAGAGAAGGGAGAGAGAGGGGTGTGGTAGAGAGAAGGGAGAGAGAGAGGGGTGTGGTAGAGAGAAGGGAGAGAGAGGGGTGTGGTAGAGAGAAGGGAGAGAGACTGGTGTGGTAGAGAGAAGGGAGAGAGAGAGGGGTGTGGTAGAGAGTAGGGAGAGAGAGGGGTGTGGTAGAGAGAAGGGAGAGAGTGGGGTGTGGAAGAGAGAAGGGAGAGAGTGGGGTGTGGTAGAGAGAAGGGAGAGAGAGGGGTGTGGTAGAGAGTAGGGAGAGAGAGGGGTGTGGTAGAAGGAAGGGAGAGAGAGGGGTGTGGTAGAGAGAAGGGAGAGAGAGGGGTGTGGTAGAGAGAAGGGAGAGAGTGGGGTGTGGTAGAGAGAAGGGAGAGAGAGGGGTGTGGTAGAGAGAAGGGAGAGAGAGGGGTGTGGTAGAGAGTAGGGAGAGAGAGGGGTGTGGTAGAGAGTAGGGAGAGAGAGGGGTGTGGTAGAGAGAAGGGAGAGAGAGTGGGGTGTGGTAGAGAGAAGGGAGAGAGTGGGTGTGGTAGAGGGAAGGGAGAGAGAGGGGTGTGGTAGAGAGAAGGGAGAGAGGGGTGTGGTAGAGAGTAGGGAGAGAGAGGGGTGTGGTAGAGAGAAGGGAGAGAGAGTGGGGTGTGGTAGAGAGAAGGGAGAGAGTGGGGTGTGGTAGAGAGAAGGGAGAGAGAGGGGTGTGGTAGAGAGAAGGGAGAGAGAGGGGTGTGGTAGAGAGAAGGGAGAGAGAGGGGTGTGGTAGAGAGAAGGGAGAGAGAGGGTGTGGTAGAGAGAAGGGAGAGAGAGGGGTGTGGTAGAGAGAAGGGAGAGAGTGGGGTGTGGTAGAGAGAAGGGAGAGAGAGGGGTGTGGTAGAGAGAAGGGAGAGAGAGGGGTGTGGTAGAGAGAAGGGAGAGAGAGGGGTGTGGTAGAGAGAAGGGAGAGAGAGGGGTGTGGTAGAGAGAAGGGAGAGAGAGGGGTGTGGTAGAGAGAAGGGAGAGAGAGGGGTGTGGTAGAGAGTAGGGAGAGAGAGGGGTGTGGTAGAGAGAAGGGAGAGAGAGTGGGGTGTGGTAGAGAGAAGGGAGAGAGTGGGGTGTGGTAGAGAGAAGGGAGAGAGTGGGGTGTGGTAGAGAGAAGGGAGAGAGAGGGGTGTGGTAGAGAGAAGGAGAGAGAGGGGTGTGGTAGAGAGAAGGGAGAGAGAGGGGTGTGGTAGAGAGAAGGGAGAGAGAGGGGTGTGGTAGAGAGAAGGGAGAGAGAGGGGTGTGGTAGAGAGAAGGGAGAGAGTGGGGTGTGGTAGAGAGAAGGGAGAGAGTGGGGTGTGGTAGAGAGAGGGAGAGAGAGGGGTGTGGTAGAGAGAAGGGAGAGAGAGGGGTGTGGTAGAGAGAAGGGAGAGAGTGGGGTGTGGTAGAGAGAAGGGAGAGAGTGGGGTGTGGTAGAGAGAAGGGAGAGAGAGGGGTGTGGTAGAGAGAAGGGAGAGAGAGGGGTGTGGTAGAGAGAAGGGAGAGAGAGGGGTGTGGTAGAGAGAAGGGAGAGAGTGGGGTGTGGTAGAGAGAAGGGAGAGAGAGGGGTGTGGTAGAGAGAAGGGAGAGAGAGGGGTGTGGTAGAGAGAAGGGAGAGAGAGGGTGTGGTAGAGAGAAGGGAGAGAGTGGGGTGTGGTAGAGAGAAGGGAGAGAGTGGGGTGTGGTAGAGAGAAGGGAGAGAGAGGGGTGTGGTAGAGAGAAGGGAGAGAGAGGGGTGTGGTAGAGAGAAGGGAGAGAGAGGGGTGTGGTAGAGAGAAGGGAGAGAGTGGGGTGTGGTAGAGAGAAGGGAGAGAGTGGGGTGTGGTAGAGAGAAGGGAGAGAGAGGGGTGTGGTAGAGAGAAGGGAGAGAGAGGGGTGTGGTAGAGAGAAGAGAGGGAGAGAGTGGGGTGTGGTAGAGAGAAGGGAGAGAGTGGGGTGTGGTAGAGAGAAGGGTGTGGCAGAGAGAAGAGAGAGAAAAACATGAGAAATAAAGACAGTGAAATAGATAAAGCTCGAGAAAGAGAAAGCATTAGAAATAGATGGGGAGCTTTTTTTGGAATGTTTACGTGATATGGCAATAATCAGCATGACAAACTTTCCAGCATATAATTATAATAACTTTAATATCTAAGGTTCACATTGTTACTATATTTCGCCCAAGAAATAGCAATAGAATTAGATACTGTGACGTCATCTGGATCGATAACGTTGGCCACCTCCTGTAATAAGTATTGATTCCGAGTATAATGCTGTAACGATGTGTATATATGTTCCTTATAATAGTCTATTGTGTTAAGCAGGTGGTATCTTCATATAGTCCAAACACACACTCATCTCGGTCTTAACTTCCCCTTTACTTCTCTTCCTTATGAACAGGAAACCAATTTAATGTACAATGATAGCTGAAATAATTGTCATTTACTCTACTAGTGAGTACTACATTGTGGTAAGAATTCAACATCAATTGATTCTATTCCTATCTTACAGGTACAGGTATTCAGAAAGACACAAATAATAGTAATAATAATACGTGTAATTAAGGCTACCATAAAAGACCAAAGCGGTCTTGTCAGAACAGTCCTCTTTATAATGTCCTCAAACATTTTAGTGTATGAGGTTATACCGCGGTGAAATTATCTTTGAAATACTCATAAACTATAAAGGTATTACAATGTCGAAAATTCTGCGCTCAGCATGGAAGGCGTTTACAGCTTTATCCACAATGAATACATGTAATGGTAACTCTGAAAATAATAATAAATATGCTCTAGATTTGTTCGCCTGAATTATAACTTCGTATGTTAAAATTATATGGTAGGTTTTATGATCTGCAAAAGTACCACATTCATTCAAAGATAAACTCATATTCAAGCCAATTAAAAGGTCGGGATATCAAAACAGCAATAACAAGTATCAAAATTATTGCAATATTTTGTATAAGTTTAGATTTGAACTTCGATTCTTTACTTAGGATGGGAAAACCTCCCCCTTCAGCAGCCCCCCCCCCCCACACCCTCCCTAAAATGAAATCCTGGCTGTTGTTGTTGTTGCTGTTTGTTGGTTTTAGTGGCAACCAGTCAAATTCTGACTATTATTGCCAATTACTGTTACAATTCATTTTAACCAGGGGCGTAGATAGCGGGGGGGGGGGGGGGGGGGGGGTATACATCCCCCAGGTTTCATTACACTCCCCCCCCCCCAAAAAAAAGGTGGAAAATATGCATTTCTATTATGTTGTAGATAAATATAATTTGATATATTATATTTATTAATATTATTCAAATTTATATATTATTTATTTCAATATAGATATTATTTATTTATGTACAATATTGTAGATTTACATGATTCTATTAATATTTATCTACAATTCTGTCTTTGCTTCTGGTTTTCCCGATTTTTACACTACTAGAAAGTGAAAACCACCCACTTCAAATTATACAACATGGGTGTTGATCTGGGAGGGATATGGAGGTATCTTTTTTTTTTTTAAAGAAAAAAAAATTGAATTGGGGGGGGGGGGCTGTGTTACCAATCCCCAACATATTTTGAGGTGATTTTTTCAAAAGCATAATGCAGAAAAAATATTTAGATTAAAAGTGCATGTAATTATTTTCTATTTAGAGGGTTCAGTCGGTAACTTTCCTTTTTAATGCAATTTTGCCACACTCATGTTATTAGTAATGCTAACAATTTTCAAAATTGAAATTAAAATACATTATAGTCACAGGAATCGAAAGTGATGGGGAAAGATGGAATACACCACCCCCAATATTTATCGAGGATGATGACCTGTGTCATCATCACCCAACTAAACAAAGAAGAATGATGAAATGACAATTATAACATGTAGACCCGGTGAGAAGAACCGCTCCGGGGGTTGCATGTGGGCACAGTGCCCCTACTTTTCCCTTTAACTTCAGATGAGTACCCCCATTTTTCTTTCGAATATGTTCCTGTTCCACGTTCTTATAAGTGCCATTTTGATAATTACTCCACATCCCTCACCTTACCTTTGATAAATGCTTCTATTTCAACAAGAGCATTTATCCCTTTTAATCCTTTTTATCCCTTTTAATGTAACAATTTTTTTTTCATTTGTAATATATAGGCACTGATTTAATTTTTCTACTTTATAAGAACATTTTTCCGTTCTTATAAATGCCCCTCTTCAGATATGATTAGTGCCCTTTTTCACCTCTGATAACTGCCTTTTCTACCCATCTACACATTTATTTATTTTTCTAATAAGTGTCCTTTTCCCAATGACAAGTACCACGTTTCCTTTTTCCATAACATGTGCCCCTAATCCAAAGTGACTTAGAGCCAATATTCCCAAATGCTCGCACGTTACGCTCGCTCGTACTAAAAGTATAGCTTATTAAATAAATTTTCATTGTGAAATTTTGCAAATGGAACCCCATTAGAATTGTGTTTCCCCGTTTTTATATTAAAATGTAATTGCGACCTCACAAATTTTAAATATTTGCTTGCTCGCTTCGCTCGGTCGCTCAATATTCAAATCATACTACAAAATTGCAAAGCATGATGCTAAAGTTGTATCTTGGACATGTAAAGAGAAAAACCATATAAATGTTTACACTCCCTAACCCCACACTATATATATATATATATATATATATATATATATAAGAAATCAATTGAATTGAATAAGAGAAATAATTTGCGTAGCTAAATTCATTGTTCCTCCTTACTGACTTCCTTTTTGTGGAAATAACTGCAAGGTTTGCAAAAACTGTCTCCGCCGGGAGTCGAACCCGGGTCTTTGGCACTGTAGGCCAAACGCCTTAACCACTAGACCACGGAGGCGGGTTGAGTGATATTCGGCTACACCAGGTACAAACACCGACAGGCAGCCCTTGCAATCCCTTCGCGGTTAATTTATTCCTTTTCTTTGAGGGACAGGGGAGTATTGAACAATGAAAAGCCGCATGCCTAGCTAGATCCATGGCGGATTCATGTATTAGAATTAATTAATTAATTACAATGTGTGAGAAATTTGTTCTAATACTATAGCATCGGCAACTCTCGTGGGTAAATTTACCGAATACCACTCAACCCGCCTCCGTGGTCTAGTGGTTAAGGCGTTTGGCGTACAGTGCCAAAGACCCGGGTTCGACTCCCGGCGGAGACAGTTTTTGCAAACCTTGCAGTTATTTCCACAAAAAGGAAGTCAGTAAGGAGGAACAATGAATTTAGCTACGCAAATTATTTCTCTTATTCAATTCAATTGATTTCTTACATTATGTAAATTTACCCACGAGAGTTGCCGATGCTATAGTATTAGAACAAATTTCTCACACATATATATATATATATATATATATATATATATATATATATATATATATATATATATATTATGGCCCTTGGGGGTAATCATACCCCAGGTATGAGGACCTGTCTACGCCAATGATTTTAACACAATTTTTTTATCTATTTGTTTAAATATTTGTTTTAGTAAACGTGTGAGATAAATGGCTACGCGGATGCCCTCCCTTAATTTGAATTTTTTAACTTACTATATATCATAATAGAAAATAAAAGCAGATTTTGTAAGTTAGCTAATAGGATCTAATAACATTCTTCTCTCTAAAACATTCCCATATTTCATGTAGGTTTCACCCCCCCCCCCCCCCGAAAAAAAAAAAAACAGGGATATTAACTGGCTTTACATTTTTTTGTTTTAATGTGTTGTTCAAGTTCCATTTCTGAATTCGATAAAGAAGAATAACCACATGTCATGATATGAACTGATTAAGACCAGAAACCCAACTTATTCCGTAAACTGAATTGGACAGGCAACAAAATAGAGTGTTGATAGCTTCATGATTAAATCATGATAACAGAGGAAATGCACTTTCATTATAAAGGATAACGTCTGGTAATTATTTTTATGCAGCTGAAGGTTGTATTATGTATCAATTATTTCATGGTTCACTGTGACAAGGACCTATCACCATCTCCCGGAGACTGAATCATACTCATCAATGAAACATTATCAAATTGTGTCAAATAAATGTATCCAATGCCTTTTGTAAACGAAGGAATATCAATCCAAACGACAGACGCACTTCAAACAATTTGAACACGTTAAAACCCTCGTCATCTATAATAGTATACCGCGTTCTTATATTATGCATCTAGATCTACACATAGTCATTTGACCAGGTTTTTGTCCAGTGGTTGAATGCGCTTGACTGGAGATGTGAGGATCGGGCGTTCGATCCCCGGCACGGCACTTATGCCCTTGAGCAAGACATTTTATCTACATTGCTCTTTTATCGTACATCAAATAAATGAAGTGCTATAGGTATATTGATACCAGCGTGTGCATGTGTGTTATCTTAAAAAAAAATACTCTCTCATTTGCTCTGAATTACATTCCTGAAACATGACATTCTTAAATATAACGGTACAATTTATATATATTTTTGCTATATATGTGAACACATGTACAATAATTGAAATGCTATAAAAACTATGTTCAGTTATTACTTAAATATCTACATGTGTAAAGAAATAATATTTAAAAGGTGCAGATTATATTTCGTATTAGTAACGATGATCTATGGCTTTAGTTTTAAATATTTCTCTGATATTACACTAAACAAAACCGAGTAACGAGATATCAACAAAATAAGAATGTTTTAAATCTCTTTCCATTTCTTGATCTGAAATTATTCGTTTGATATGTGCATTTTTCTTTGTTACTTAATATGTTTTATTTGTTAACTGTATCCATTTTATGTTGCCCTGTGCCGCGTTCGATAAGAACAGGTAACCTGGGCTTATTGTATTCCCTTTATTGATTAATAAAAGGTGATTTATAAAAAAAATATCTCGACTTACCCATTTCATATCAATTAACACGGAATAGTTTCATGAGAAATACATTCTAGCTGCATGAGGAGATCTCCAGAAGGTAGACTGCATATCGAATCGTGTCCGATCTCTCCGTTACTATGTAAACGATGGACGCTGTGAAATAGTGTCTCACTCATCAAACGTGCTCAGGTTGGTGAATTCTGTCACGAAGTGTGTATCAGAAAATTGTCCATTCATAGCTAGCAGAAGCATTGATTAATAAGATACATCCCCTGATATTATACACCCTGTATGCTCCTAGTTTGTTAGTATGATAACAAGCTTTGATTTGTGTATTGTAAATACACGTCAAATGCAAGAAATCTTCACTACACAATATACTCTACAAGGCCAATACGTATTTCACACGTTGTGCAATGTATTATGTTTGCTTATACTGTTACGTAAACTTAACGAGTAAGCAACCGGGGGATTAAATAGAACGACTCTACCATGAAACTGGGAGGAGATCATTAAAGAAATGAACAGGATCGAACAATAAGGGAAAAAAGAGCAGAAATATGCAAACGAACATAAACATGACATTCTATATTATCAACGTACATATAGAATTAAAGGAAAGCAGTTAATATTAGCTAATTATTGGCTTTCAGTGTATTTAAAGAGAAATGAAAAAAACATATTTCATACAGTCCAAATACGGTAACTATGGCAACCTGAACGGACATCACACTGACCGGAATATCAGAATAATAAGGACAGCGCTCATTTAATTGGTTGTATACTAGTCCCCCTCTCTCTATGTCTCTCTTTCTCTCCTTCTCTCTCTCTCACTCTCAATCTCTCGCTCTCTCTCTCTCTCTCTCTGTTTCAATAGTATTGTCTCGCTTTCCTCCTCTTTCTGCCTGCCTATTATTATTCTCTCTCTTTCCTTCATCTGTTTCTCCTGCTCCCCCCCTCTCTCTGACTTTCTTTCTCTTTTTCTCCCGCTTTTCCTTTTCCCCTCTCTCTCCCTCCCTCTCTCTCTCTTCCTTTTCCTCTTTTTCTTCCTCTCTTTCTCTCTCTCTCTCTCACTCTCTTCCTTTCCCTCTCCCTTTCTCTCACTCTCTCTTCCTTTTCCTCTATTTCTTTCTATCTTTCTCTTTCTCCCTCTCTTCCTTTCCCTCTTTCTCTCTCTCTCTCTCTCTCTCTTCCTTTCCCTCTCCCTTTCTCTCTCTCTTCCTTTTTCTCTCTTTCTTTCTTTCTCTTTCTCCCTCTCTTCCTTTCCCTCTTTCTCTCTCTCTCTCTCTCTCTCTCTCTCTGTAAACCTTCTACCCTCTCGAGGTGTTTCCTTTTCATTCTATAGTGTTTCCTTTCACTATGTATTCTTTACACTGATTACGTATCTGGAAACGAGATAGAAAAGGACATGGTGGTGAAAGGTGTTTTTTATAATTACTTCTCACTTGTATGAATGATGCATACTACATTTAGATTTTTGTATCTAAATTTTATAACTAAAAAAAGAAATGAAAGGGGTCTGCATCCTTCCGGAAATCTACAATGTGTATGTCACAAATACTTTTTAATTTTTTGTTCTATTCAGCCCGATTGTTCCTACTGACCAAATTGTGTAAACAAGTATAAAATAAAATAAAAGGAAATGTTTTTGAACACGTGCATGACACTGTGCTGTATGGCAGTTTATTTTTTTCCTTGAAAGTCAAAGTCAAACATTGATAAACTGACCGATTATTATCATTATTGTTATTATTATTATTATTATTATTATTATTATCATTATTATTATTATTATCATTATTATTATTATTATTATTATTATTATTATTATTATTATTATTATTATTTATTATTACTGTTATTATTATTATTATTATTATTATAATTATTATTATTATTATTATTATTATTATTATTATTATTATTATTATTATTATCATTATTATTAGTATTATCATCATCATCACCATCATCATCATCATCATTATCATTATTATTATTAGGCCTATAATTACGTGTTCATTTTCCCTAAGCCTTCATCTTGTAGATATTATTGTAAATACATGTATCCATATTTCTAGAAATCATTTTGTACATAATATTTACTTCTTTGGGCTAACATTATCAGAATCGTGAGACTTGCTTCCTATTGAAAAAATGAATACTATTATTACGCGATATCCATTAATTCCATAAATCATAGCTATGAAGATGATAAAAGTTATCGGTGCATAAACAGCCAACTCATCTAAATTCCTTCATGCATCTACAATCTTTTTTTCTTTTTTTTTTTCTTTTTTTTTACGTGATATGTTCTGGGATATTATTTACTCTACAGCTTAAAATACACACGTATAAAGACATGCATTATTTTCATCTGAGTAATATTATTATCATTTTACTAATTTACAGAACATTTCTACGACTTATAATTCTACACGTCTGTATATTTCAGATTGTTGTCATTAGTTTATAAACTGGGTATATACTGAAAGGCTCTTGTTCTGAGTACAATATGTATTATATACCGCTACTTCTATACATTTTCAACAACATCATCGAGCATGCGCATTTTTAATTCGTCTACATTATAGACAAATAAGGGTATGATAATATACTACCGAACCATATAATCACATACAACGTATACATTTTCACTGTATTTTTAGTCTTCTCTCACGTTAATCCATTTAAAAAGAATTAATTTCTGCACATTTCATCAAGTAGGTTTCATATAATCAAAACTGACTGTTTGAATTATTATCACTGAGCATTAAAGTATCACGGATTCATAGATATCATCTATTAAGGACAATACACACTCTGTTATCATTACACTTCTACCTTATGTCCATGACCATTTTGAGTTCACTAAAGCACATACAAATAACCCCCCCCCCCAAAAAAAAAAAAAAAAAAAAAAAATTGTTATTTGCTGAAGTATCATTTATAATGTCTGAAAACATGAATTTTTAATAGATAAACTATATATAAAATGTTATGTGGCCTTTTATGACGTTCACGACCGTACAGGGTATAAAGTTATAAACATCCTCTTTTGTTCTGAGTAAAGGTCTATTTTTTTAAAAAAATCAAACTATTCTACATAATTTCAGTATTTCGAGAGAATTTTCGTCAATATTTCCTCAAATAAGTGAACGTATTCTAATTGGTTTCACTGAAACTTGGAAGAATGAGGAATAAACACTGACGTACGCTTATTTGATTTACATGTCATTTCAAAACATCCCAAACCATCCATGGCTTAAATAATATTTCTTGCATTGCGGGTACTACTCGTTATGAAGAGATAATAAAGGCAGTGCCAGTGCTCATCATGCTTATCGAACAAAGAGTTTTTTGGATAAAATCCAAGTCGACGTAACTCAAACATATTTTTACGATTATCTCCTATTTGGTACCCATTCACACACCTGGGTGCAGTAATATAATATAAATAGAATACCTTACAAAGGGACAAAAGTACCGTGCCATAGATCACATCCATCTCCAGTTTGAGTGTTAAACCATGCATCTCTATACAATACTTTATTACCACCAACTTTATTAGTATCCTATATTAGATTAACCAGTCCTATTTCACAAAAATTTGAAACAATAATGCTAGCATGGAGGAAGTGTGTTTCCAGTCACAATCACGATTCCTGTATCTTATCCCACTTTGTTACAGTATGAAAGCTCTGTGAGAAATAACCTTCATCTACTATCTCAAAGTGCCTTATTAACCGTTCCTCTTAAATAAGCTTTGCTACCCTTTTTTTTTTTTGGCATCAAAATTACCTTATACCTACTCAAAGACCACCGTGAACTTTGTTTAGCTCTAATATCTTCATCATGTTCCCATAATATCGTTAAGATTGATCACTGAGGTGGAACAGACGCAAATAGATAAGTTTTGGAAATGTTATGTCCAAACTTTAAAAGAAGTTCTCTACAGATGATGTTTTAACTGATGAAGTTGATAGGTTTGTATATCCCTTGTGATCACCGCAGACTGCTTTATGTTTCTTCGTCGTCTGGACCGAGATACAGTGCATGATGGGATACAATCGTTAGTCTCAACATCACAAATAAAGACCTTGCAGTGGATATATACCTAGAAGATAAGAGAGCAAGTCAAAGAGGAGTAAACACATATAAACCTAAATAATTACCCCCTGCTTTAGCAATGTATAGGTTACCGATTTCTTTGCTCAAAGCATTTCAAGAATTTCTTCCTGCCAGGAAACCGCTTAACGAGAGTGGCACATTAAAACTTGCATTTAAACATTGCTATCAGTTATACAACTTATAGATGTGTCTTACTATGTACTTTATGAAAGTCTCTTAAGGAGACTAGACTTTGATATGAAAAATATAATTAATGTGTGATTTAATATTTGTTCTAGGCAAGATATATTTGAATAAAGGCCGTGTGTAGTGTCTTGATATTATCAAATAATGCACATTTAAGCACATCAAATAAAGTATATCAAACGAAACTGGATATGTACGGCGGAAGAGGCGTATACCCACGTTTTTTTTTAGCAAACAATTGATGTTTATCATAATCTGTCATTTTTGTTAAAATTAATTTTGTAGGGTATCCAACAATATCATACAGATAACCTCTTTGCTTAATGTATCAATCAACTTTTACAATGATTCCCTTTGCTGATACCTGAGTATCAGGTTGTGGAATACACTACACCAGGCCTGGGCGGATCCAGGATTTTGTAAAAGAGGGGGCACAGAGCCGGAAAAGTACACAATTAAGAGTGCGATATTTTTTTTCATTGTGTACTTAAGGTATGCCAGTTGGGTTTCAAAAGAGGGGGCACGGGCCGGTTTTCTCCCTATGTAGATCCGCCACTGCACTACACTAAAACGATTTCAATCATGCAAGTTTTTTGTTAGGTTGATTTGCCAACAGCAATGGATGCAACATATTTACCTCTGGACTGTAGCCCTTGAAAGCAAATGAACGGAAAGAATATCGTTGAATGGAAGGTAATGAAGAGTTATACAACAAGACCGTATCATCCTTTTTACATCTGTGGAAGAAAAATTCATCGTTATTTATTTTTTTTTATTATCTTCTAAATGAATTTTGTCTAAAAGTTAGTGCAATTTTCAGATGAATAACTGTCATGCAGTAATGACACAGTCACAATAATGACGTAATGCAGTGAGATTACTGACGGGTGAATCTAAAGTATGACCCATGCGTTACCAGGTATTATTGTATTGTATTGTGAATTGTGAACATAAACTAAGATAGATATGTCATTTAATTTGATATTTTGTCTGATCCAAGCTCTAGGAGGGCTATCAGCTTGATATACAGTAAGCAGATATACTAGAATCATAATAGATGCGGTATGTAAAGTATGGGACAAAATAGCTTGGACTTGCCCCTATCTATTGGATAGACCAATCTTATGTATCCTCAGCATTGATGTGGATTAAAAAAAAGAGAGATTAACAGTTAGATTAATTTAGTTTAGAAATAATTTAAGAATTTGGCATATAAAAGAAAAGAATGACTGCGTAGAACTCTGCTTCCGTGTTACATCTATCAACAAACAGAACAGAGATCTACCGTTTTATCGTGGTGGAAGGTTATCAAAACTCTTCAAATAGACTATATTGACGTTTAGTAACATGATGATAGTGATTATTTGTTTCTTACCCTTTTGATATAAATTCATACTGTGGTTGTGAATTAGACGATGATTCCACAGTAGCCCAACACGATTCTAAATTCAGCCTTAAATCTGCAACATTTCTTAGTTCTACTTCAAAAAATAAGTCTTGGTCGAGCCCTAAGTTTTTTCCTGAATTACTAATAGGGAATTTGTTTGTAAAGTTTTCGTCAGTGTATCGATCCATAGTAACATAGAATGCTCCATATCCAATCTGAGGTTCATCGAGGGTTACGTTGACCGTATCGTTTGATGTATATGATGAGAGGTCATTGATTGATGACGATGACATGACACCAATTGTGAAGTCTCGTCGAGATATCTCGCATTTGACGAGAATCTCTAGATTCTCTCCATAGGTTGATTGGATGTATACTCGGTTTGAATAGACAATGCTCGTATCATGAACCTGAAAATACAAGTCAGATAATCAGTTACTGCAAATATAGATATTATGACACGTAGTTGAAAGAAAAATTTCCAATCAAGCATCTTAATACTAATTTTTTGTAAAAGTAAAATTATAGCCCTAAAAACGGAGACATATGAAATCAAACGTAAATGGTCAGTTCAATTTTATTGTTCAAAACACTTTGAAATACATTGACTGTTTCTGTTGATTTATGCCTAGCCTCCATCTCGTGTGTGATGACAGAATACATCATCGATGAAAATGATGTTTATTTTATCCAATGTTTGTTTTTATGCATACTAACTTTCCCATGATTATCTACCTTTTTATGAATTATTATTACTATTACTATCATTATCAAAATAGTGGACCTATCATGGGATAGAAATGAAATAAAATTTTCTTTAAATTCCCATCACACCGTATTAAAGTAGACATTTCTAGAATTTATTGATTTGTGTAAATGAGATCCAGTGACAAATGTATGATCAGAGCGGGCTGTCTGAGTTTAGAAAAGGTTACTGAATTACAATTGGTCTACAGACCTTCCTTCCATACCCATTCTGCTTTCTTGTATCTGCAAATCCTTAAAATTCTCATGGACAATATCCAGTATCACAGGCGTAAAACCGGGGGAGGGGGCATAGATCCTCCCCCACCCACACACACTTTGAGGAAGGGGTGGCCTGAACAAATATACCCCCAACTTTTCAAGAAAAAAAAAAAGCTTTGAAATCAGTCGGTTGTTGAACATTTTTAAAATAATAAAATTAACTCTTATCGGAATGAAAATTTCTTTTTAAAAATTATACTAAAGTACTAAAATTTTTAGAATGTTCCAAAATGAGTCCGATAGAGTGCTTTTATGGGGGGGGGGGGGGGAGGGTGTTTGTTTTCTGCGTGTGCTCATGAACGTGTGTGTTCGCACAAGAAATGATTACGATCATTCCCTCAGTGTGCTAAAAAAAATATCTAATTGTCTTTTATGATGTAGATTATTTAAGAGACCACTGAAATGTCGGAACGTTTGATCGCTTGCTTATATTTTTGTATTATTTATGACAGGTGATTATCTAGAACGTTTTCGATCGTCATACAACCTGAAAGAATGGCATATTATCAAATTTGGCTTTAAACTTGCTCTCATCACATCAACAAAATCATCTTTTTCTTTTTTTTCTTTTTTTTTCTTTTATAAACTTACCATTGGGAATTAGGTCGAGTTTTTTCTCGTTACTTTGCATGATCTTCGTAAAGCAGTTGAAATTTATCTAAATGAAATATTCATCAAGATAATGTTTTGCTTCATTTTATTGGGAATCGTCAAATCTCGTCAATTGTACTTTAGTACAGTGTTCTCTTTCCCCACAGGCATACTGATACATCATAGATTTAAAAAGACTAATAAAAGCGATTCCTTTCACCCTTGCCTTCTTGATATAATTGTTCTATATACATTACATGACTGTGTGTTCATTATCTTTATTCTTTAGCTGATTGTTCAATATATTTACGAGTGCTCACTGTTAGCTTCTTTAATATTACTTCAAGGTCTCTCGGTAATTAAGAGACAGGTCAATAATTCAAGCAAAATTTGTTCAACAAATTAAATAAGATTTGTGAAGACAAAATCCTGAAGGATAAAGGACGGCTATACAACCTACCTGCTTGTGTGTCCCACATTTGTTGTAAGTGGTTGCTATGGTAACTGTATTGGCGCCATTATTATCTTGGTAACATGAAGGATCGATAAGGTGAACAAAGAATGATGGCGATGTATCAGTGAGAAGACGACTGGTATCGAGTCCAATCAACATCGAGTCACCATTACATGTCAGGTCAACACCTATAGAAGAAATTATAGTCATCATGATTAGTTTCAAAAATTACATTATACACCTGTCCTCTATCTTGCAAAGTGTCCATAAATAGTTCACAAGATCAGAAAGAATGTAGGGGGCGTCAATGTTCATTGCCGATCAGAATGGTATAAATTATATTCGTTCTGTTGAATGAATAAACTGCAATCAAAGAAATATCGTCGTGACAGGGCAATGTAACTAGTTGGGTAATTTTAATACATGCCTAACGAATGTCACCACCCATTAAATCTTAAGTCCAATCACTGACTGATTTGTTTTAACATGTATTTTTAAACACAAATAGTAAATCCTAGCCAAGATTTATTTTCAGGGGGCATAGGAGGTCACCACTTTCTCTGGTGGAAGGAGGGGTGTACTGGCAAAAAATATGCGGCGTAGCGTTTGCAATTTGAAGTATTGAAACTTGACATTTTAATGCAATACGTTACAGCAAATGCACTGTAATTAACGTGAGATTTTGGGGTACATTGGAGCACTAACAAATAATGCGGGGGAACGTGCCCCCACCCCCCGGGCAGAACCGCCGAGGTACCCAATCTTTTGTTCTTTCTTTACATATAACAGTACAATGCCTCGGACAAGAAGCCATGTGAGCATGTCCATGTGCCGACTTGGACAAAAATTCAAGTATTGATTTCGGAGAGACCGGCCCTTTTTGTTGTTGACCGGCTCCCCCCCCCCCCCCCCCCCCCCTCCTTTTTTTTTTTGTTTTTTTTTTGTTTTGTTTTGTTTGTTTGTTTTTGTTTGTTTTTTTTTGTTGGTATGACCGACCCTTTTTAACCAGACTATTGACCATCCCGTGGGGAAAACTCCCTAAATTGTTAATGGCCATTCCTCCCATGAGTATGTCTTCTGCTTACTTTCCTCCAAGCATACATAACATAGTGCTTTGATAGCATTTAAGTCAAGGGCAAAGACACGTGAGAGTCATGATGCAAAATAATAGATTTTCTTTTTTTATTATTATTATTTAGATGCAGATCGTGCAGCCGACCTCAGTTACAGCTAGAACTCTTGTATAATAAAATTGTCTTTATATGTCATGGTCTTCGTCCTCTTGGTAATGTGCTTGATAGATTTACATCCTCAAAAAGCCTATGTGTTACGAGGTTGTTTGTAGTATATGTTTTTCCTCCCATTTTCGTCACCTCTTCATTCAATTTCGTCTGGAGAAGCTTACTGCGTTTAAATCAAAAGTTCAATTTTGTCAAATTGTCATTCATATTCGTAATTTGTCTGGTCAATCAAATTTTAAAATTAAACATTCAAAATTCAAATTCGTCAATTATTGTCTCTGCCGCTAAGCGAGTTAGGAATGCCAAGATCAAATTTGTCATTTTTTTCAAACAGATTCATTATTTTGTCATTCAAATTCGTCAAATGTCATATGGGCCTTTATAATTATGGAGGGTAAACCAGCTATTAAGCCATTTTTTGTTATTACTTTCTCGTGATATTTGTAGCCTTTAAGATAATCTACTCAGGGGCGGATCTAGCTTTTTTCCAAGGGGGGGGGGTTTGAGGGGCTGTGCTGGGTATTGCGAGGGAGCGTAGCGACCGAGCCCGAGCGAGCGAAGCAAGCGAGGGGGGAGGGTGTGGGAGAGTAGGGAGATTTTTCATTTTTAGGGTTGCCAGGTTGCGATTTTAAGCATACTTGCATGCTCTATTTTTTCTCTTTTTTGTTTTCCTATGCACATTAAATGTTTACTTGGCAGCCCAAGGGGGGGGGGGGGTTAAACCCCCTAAACTCCCCCCCCCCCCCCGTAGATCCGCCACTGCTACTCATCGTCTTGCAATCACACAAAAACAACGTAATTGTGTTTTTTTAATGTATAATAAAAGTGACGTAAATGTGATGAGTAATCTGGCAATAATTACAGCATCATACCGTATATCTGGGAGACGAGTTTGAGTGAAACTTTGACGAAAATGAAAGCCAAAAGACAAAATTGATTTTCCTGTCTCGTGCTTAGCTACTGTGACCGACGAATTTGGAATTGCAATTGACGAAAACGGGTGACAAACATGAAAAAGCACGAAATTGAATGACAATGTTTCAAAATTGATCGACCAAAGACGAAATTGAAACGAGCATTCGCACATTCCGCAGTGTCCGGGACGAAATTTAAAAATGCATTTAAAGAAAAATTAATGAAATGGTTACGAAAATGGCAGAAAACCCTATGATAAAGGTTTATTGTTGTATGTTGCAATGAAAGCTCAAGTACATAAATAAAACAGGAGGCCATATATTTCCACCTATAGACTCGATGGAAAGAGATGATTGCATGCAGCCTTTCAAGACCGCCCACTCACCTTCCATCCCACTTTACTTCGCAAATTATAAATCGTTGCTGAGAAGCAATAAAACCAGGTTAAAATGATTGTTCTGAGGAATTACAATTTAAATTTGACATTATTAATGTATATATGTATGGTCCTATTAATCGTGAAGTTATTAAGCTGAATAATGTATATCATTCCATCGTTATCATCGGAAGGATCTGCTGACATTAGTGGCGTAGCTACGGGAGAGGGAAAAGAGGGGGGGGGTGCCCCATTCGAATAGAGAATAAAAAGAAAAGAGAGAGAGAGGGGCAGGGAGGGACAAATTAAAAAAAACAATAGGTAAGTCAATGCAAGAAGAAGACGATACTATGTCTCCCCATGCACACGCTCTCCTATAATTATACTTGAGATTCCATCCACCCAGGTGAATCATACCTATGCCACCTCGATGGCTGGACCCACGCTAATGGACGTGACACCCGTATTTGAATGATATTTCTCTCATATTGAGCTTTTCCTTTTAATTTTCTGTCTCTTCCATCTGTATGTATCATTTCCTTTATTTCTCCTTCTTCTCTGTGAGGCACTCTCCCTTTCTCGTCTTTTATCATGAAGACTATTTTTATTACTTTATTTTTTTTTTCATGAGCTGATAAGCATGACCAGATTATTGAAATTGCTTTGTATTCATGTATGTTTGTATATGTTTGTAAACCACTGATTAGAACCTTTATAATAGGAACTAGTTTCCTTTTGGCTATCATCCGGCGCTGGTCGATGGTATTTCTTATTTCCTTTGCTTCTCTGCGTTTTATCTGTTTGCGTAGAAATTGAATAAATTATTATTACTTTTTTGTTGTTGAAAGAATGGAAGATGCAGCATGACATTTCATTGTCTGCTGTCATTGTCTGTCTTCATCACCAAAGGGCATTACCATTACTCCCCTTCGTCTTCCACCGACTAAGGTCAGCTACCCCCCCCCCCCCCCCCCCCCCTCCTTCCCATATATGGATCCACACTAAGTTTAACTTTAAGTTACTTGCCAACGTTTGGAATTCAGAAAACGGAACGCACATTGGCAGGAGGTTCAGTAACTCCAGGAAACAGAGGTGAAACGATTTACTTGAGGAATTAATTCTTTACCTACGATGAAAATAATTTCGGCGGGGCCGTCTTCAAGAAAAATAACACGCTAACGAAATGGAGATGAAACGATTTACTTCACAAATTAATTCTTTACCTGACGATAAAAAATGAATTCGGCGGGTCGTCTTCAAGAAAAATGAACCGTTAACGAAGCAGAGGTGAATCGATTTACTTGAGGAATCAATTAATTACCTGACGATGAAAATAGTTTCGGCGAGTCGTCTTCCAGATGTATAAACCGCTAACAAAACAGAGGTGAAACTATTTACTTCAGGAATTTATTCTTTACCTGACAATGAAAATAATTTCGGCGGGTCGTCTTCAAGAAAAATGAAACGCTAACGAAATGGAGGTGAAACGATTTACTTGACAAATTAATTCTTTACCTGACGATAAAAAATAATTTCGGCGGGTCGTCTTCAAGAAAAAAAGAACCGCTAACGAAACAGAGGTGAAACTATTTACTTGACAAATTAATTAATTACCTGACGATGAAAATAATTTCGGCGGGTCGTCTTCAAGATATATAAACCGCTAGAAAAGCAGCGATAAAACTATTTACTTGACGAATTTATTCTTTACCTGACGATGAAAATAATTTCGGCGGGTCGTCTTCAAGAGAAATGAACCGCTAACGAAACAGAGGAAAAACGATTTACTTGACAAATTAATTCTTTACCTGACGATGAAAATAATTTCGGCAGTCGTCTTCAAGATATATAAACCGCTAGCGAAGCAGAGGTGAAACTATTTACTTGAGAAATTCATTCTTTACCTGACGATAAAAATAATTCCGGCGGTCGTCTTCAAGAAAAAATGAAACGCTAACGAAATGGAGGTGAAATGATTTACCTGAAAAATTAATTCTTTACCTGACGATGAAAATAATTTCGGCGGGTCGTCTTCAAGAAAAAAAGAACCGCTAACGAAACAGAGGTGAAACTATTTACTTGACAAATTAATTAATTACCTGACGATGAAAATAATTTCGGCGGGTCGTCTTCAAGATATATAAACCGCTAGAAAAGCAGCGATAAAACTATTTACTTGACGAATTTATTCTTTACCTGACGATGAAAATAATTTCGGCGGGTCGTCTTCAAGAGAAATGAACCGCTAACGAAACAGAGGAAAAACGATTTACTTGACAAATTAATTCTTTACCTGACGATGAAAATAATTTCGGCAGTCGTCTTCAAGATATATAAACCGCTAGCGAAGCAGAGGTGAAACTATTTACTTGAGAAATTCATTCTTTACCTGACGATAAAAATAATTCCGGCGGTCGTCTTCAAGAAAAAATGAAACGCTAACGAAATGGAGGTGAAATGATTTACCTGACAAATTAATTCTTTACCTGACGATAAAAAATAATTTCGGCGGGTCGTCTTCAAGAAAAAAAGAACCGCTAACGAAACAGAGGTGAAACTATTTACTTGACAAATTAATTAATTACCTGACGATGAAAATAATTTCGGCGGGTCGTCTTCAAGATATATAAACCGCTATATAGAAAAGCAGCGATAAAACTATTTACTTGACGAATTTATTCTTTACCTGACGATGAAAATAATTTCGGCGGGTCGTCTTCAAGAGAAATGAACCGCTAACGAAACAGAGGAAAAACGATTTACTTGACAAATTAATTCTTTACCTGACGATGAAAATAATTTCGGCAGTCGTCTTCAAGATATATAAACCGCTAGCGAAGCAGAGGTGAAACTATTTACTTGAGAAATTCATTCTTTACCTGACGATAAAAATAATTCCGGCGGTCGTCTTCAAGAAAAAATGAAACGCTAACGAAATGGAGGTGAAATGATTTACCTGACAAATTAATTCTTTACCTGACGATGAAAATAATTTCGGCGGTCGTCTTCAAAAAATATGAACCACTAACGAAACAGAGGTGAAACGATTTACTTTACGAGACGAGAGTCGATTATAAATGGGGAAGAAAGAGTAATAATATTTTAACTCTCATTGCATTGACGGAAAAGACAGTTGAGAATAGATTGACACTCATAAAAAAATTCGACGTGGGTAGTGAATTGAAACATCGAATGAGTTATTTGACGTTAACAATCCAACTATTGAAAGAATTAACTAAAACAAATACAGGAATCGTGTAAGCAGTAACATTAAAAAACGGTTAATCAAAACGGGGAAATATATCAGCGTCAACGCTCCGCGCCGATCTAAACATTAAAAGACCATTAAAAACAAAATCAGGACTTGTTGCATTAACAACAAAAAAACGGTTAAACGAAACCGGGAAATGCTAAACGGTTTTCCTTCTTGCGTTCTTTTAACCGCCGGTTAAACGTTTTGACTCAGGCCTAGTATTAATACTATTTCGCCAAAATCGGAACGTTCCGTTTTTATGGTTCTAAAAACTTTAAAAACGGGACGGTTCCGTTAAAAACAGAACGGTTGGCATGTATACCCTATAGAGAAGCATAGTGTCACTATGCTTCTCTATATAGGGTATAGATAATAGATGTTTGTAAAACCACAGAAAATGATTCGTTACAACAGATTTATTCCATCACCGTTAATATCATCAGAGGTATAGGTAGATCATGATCAAGAATTATTATTAATTTTCATTTTTAATCTATTTCTTATGTACTTTTGTTAGTCTTGTTTGTTTATTTGTATGTTTTAACTAATGATCTCGACATTAAGAAAATCATAACGTTTAACTTTTATCTGATTTTCCCAAACTTTCTATAATTTGTTTTTCTGACTTTCTACTTCCACCCAAATTAACTTTCTGTTGTTGTTGTTTTTTTGTGTGCATCCATTCCCCTAACAATCAATATCATTCTCGGCATTGAATGTTAACAAGAATTTTGTCTCAGAGTTACTTAAAGGGCAATCCAACCTTTGTAACAAGATGATTTCTGTGCAAGCAGGAAAATAAGAAAAACAGGATAGGGAAAGTTTAAAAGAAATCGGACAAGGGATAAGAAAGTAATGGATATTTGACAAATGAGATCACTACATCTATGCGAATCTCCGATTGGCGCTTTGGTGAGTCGATAACCCTCCCGTTTGTCATACACAAAAATATCATTTATTTGCGGTTTTCTTCGAGGCGCCTTTACCCTCGGGGCAGTACTCAAAATATATTGTAGATAGCATTGTTATAGGTCCTCATGAAAGAAAAAGATCCTACTGAGTAATGCATTTTTGGGGGGGGAAAATGACATTTTAGTCATTTTGTGTGTTGGAGCAAATGGAGGAGTCATCCCAGTGACATTACCTATTCGGCCAATGTGAAATTCCCATTCGTATAGTGATTACAACTTTTTAAAAATCATAACTTTCTTATTGCTTGCCCTATTTCGTTCAAACTTTCACCTATCTGCTTCTCTGATTTTTCCTCTTTTTTCAGAGCAACTTACCCTTAAAGTTGGAATTTCCTTTAAAGAAAAAAATGGTTTGCGTTAAAGTCACATTATTAAAATGAAAGAAAAATATACGGGTCTCCCTCCAGACTTTGACAGGTGACAAAATTTGCCCCCTTTTAAATCCTGGCTATGCCGCTGAGTATAAGGTATTCCTCTCTACGGTTTACGATGTGGGTCAATTCTGATTATAATATTTAGTATGATACAATAAACTGTAAGGAGATATCTGAACACTCACCATTTTGTTTTCCAGACACAAAGCCTCCACACATTCCAGTCATAACCAAGACAACTATGAAAAGCATTTTGATTTGTCCCCAAAATAACACGTCAAATCAAATCATTACACATCTTGGTCAATTACGTGTCAGTCCTGATTAAAAACAGATCATCATTCTACTCCTCTAAAGTATGTGTAATTAGACAGGAAATATCATCCAGTCGATCCTCAATTTCTTGTCCAATTTGTGAATTTTGACAGGTTTTTTTTTTTAATCTGAAGTAACTTCCTCTTTTCTTCAAGCTTATGAGATGGAATGTCAATATCAGAAAATCCCACTGAGTGGATATAGCCAACGTGTTTTTCTTGAAGAAATGAACAATTTTGATCAAAGTACAAAAGATAAGGGATTAATAAGTAACTGATACGTGGTCAATGTTTACTTTAGGGGTATTTACACTGAATTATCAAGATAACCTTTAGTTAAAGAAAGGTTAAATCATTGTCAGTTAGGGCATCTTAGCCAAGCCATAATGTTCTTCCCCTGGAGTTTTTAATTGAATCAAAATTTGTATTTAGTTATCTCTGACTACGAGCTACGGTAGGCTTATATATACACTGCGTGATTACTAATTTCTGTACTGTGCTTATGATTTTCTGTATCAAAGAAAATTTAGAAAATTTCAAGAAAAACTGGAGAGCGAGGGAGAGAGAGAGAGAGAGAGAGAGAGAGAGAGAGCATACGAAAGATAAAAAAGAGAACAAAAGAAAGGCGACAAAGCGACACAACGAGAGAGCGAGAGAGCGAGGGATACTGGGAGGGGCGGGTAACCTCGCTAGTCATAAGGACCGCTAGTCATAAGGACCACTTATTCATAAGGACCGCTATCCATAACGTGTGACTAAATAAATAGCGATTTTGTCTGAATAGCGGCCCTTCGACATAGCGAGAAAACCATAGACAAAATACCTCGCTATTCATGACTTCCGTTCATAAGGACCACTATCCATAACTATTCATAAGGACCGCTATGTGTTTTATTATGTTTTGTTTTTATAGTTTCATCATAAATCATTTTTGTATGATCCCATTCGTAATTTTACTGTTTATGTGAATTTCTTTATTGTCATGGTGGCTGTCAAGACAAACCCACTAGGGTTTTCATACAGCAACCAAATTCCTATTTTTATTGTCAATCTTTTAATATTTTAACGATTGCATGCAAAATGTAATAATTTTGTCTTAGTATTCAATTATTATGTTACATATTTCTTGCATGTTGACATTAATGTTTTTATACATGGGATTGAATAAAGCTGAATTGAATTGAATTATTCATAACGCGTGTTAAATGAATAGCGGTTTTCTATGAATAGTGAGCCTTATGAATAGCGAGTGGACCCCCTGGGAGGGGGGGGGGGAGTACTTATTCACAAAAGGTGTTAAATTTACCAGAGGAAGAAATTCATGTGAATGTGCCGCGAGCCGGCGCCACTAAGGAGAAAGGTAACCTAGAACTGAGAAAATATTACACCTGTTGAATGTCATTCAAAATCAACTCAAATGAATACTCATTCATCAAAATATTTTTTACATTCCATCATTCAACAAAATAGCACAAATGCTTTCATCAATAATAAAACTACACTCAGTGTCTACCTAATAAATACATTTTTTAAAAGTGGATACTTTTGATATTTAATAACTAAAAAATGATACATCATATCAGACTGAGGTTTTTACATTGGAAAGTTGAAGGATGTCAAATTTATTGGGAGCAAGTTTTATGACATTTCTCTAAATATCGCTCTGAATATTCAATTAGATTTTTCACTTTTTGGAAGAAAAAAAAAAAGGCCACAAGACCTATGTGTATTAGTAATTAATTCAGAATGCAACAACTGCCATTGTGCATTGCAGCTGAAACTCAGAACATATTTTTATCCCAGGGTCATGAATCATTAATAACACTGGACAGCAAAAGGTTGGCAGAAATGACAGGTGCAACACACAATGGCAATGGTTGTGTCTTGAATTAATTGCTGATACAAAGAGATTTGTGTCCTTGATTTTTCAAAAAGTGAAAAATATGTTCATTTTTTTTTTTTAAATCTAGTATAATCATTCAAAAGTTATACAATCATTTATCAGTTAAACATACAATCATTCAACAGTTCTACATACACGTACAATCAATCATAAGTTATACATACACGTACAATCATCCATAAGTTCTACATACATGTACAATCAGTCATCTGTTAAACATACAATCATTTTCGATCATTTTCCACAATCAATTATCATAAAGACAATCATTCATCAGTTTAATATAGAGTAATTTTCAATAATTTTATACACTCATCTGTATATCATTAATACACTCATACAGCTTAACATAAAATACAGCCATTCATTAGTGAACCACACATTCACTCATTTAAAGGAATACAATACAAGTATTACAAATAAAAATCACTTATCAACTATACATAGTCATTCATTGATAAACAATTAGTACACTCATTCAATTATGACATAACTACAATCATTCATTAATCAATCATTATCCATCCAACAATGTATAACACATACATTGAATACATTTTCAATCAACTAATAATGATAGCAAGCAACACCAAAGAGAAGGCACACCTTCATTTCTTCTTTTTTTTTTTTTTTTTACATATGTACAATACCAAAACACGTTTATTTTCTTACATGCTTTAGTGCAATAAAAAACAAATTACAAAAGAAATCTTCAGAACACATAATCAACTCCTATCCTCATTATATAGTTTACATAGTCAATGGTCCTATGAATGTTTGAAGATTCTTAACGTACAATACACGGATACAATCCACACAAAATAGCTATTATCCAAGACTGCTGGAGTAATATATTAACTGTTATCTTCAAGCAATTACTTTGAATACATCTACCAATGAATCCAACAATTCAAATGAACTCCAGTTCAAATTCACTTCTGAACAGCCCACATGACCTAATATATGTCTGTCTCACAGATTTTCAATCAATCATTTATAATTGATCAGTGGGGTCACTTTTCAATAACAAATACATGAATTTCATTAGCAAGACTAGAAATATGACCCCACCCCAACGCATAGTACAAATCTTTATTTTGTGTACAAATTAGCAAATTTTCTGTTAAATTTTGCAATTTCTACTCAAATTGGTTTATTTGATATACATTTCTATTTTTTTCAAACTCTGTAGGAGTGGAAAATAAGAATAATTGTTGCCAATTTGAGGGGGAAAGGTGATTCATTTAGACCATAAGAAAACTCTGATATGCTATGGGTTAATTAATATACAATCTGTTCATCATCCAAGAACACATTAGACGATTAGAATTAATCAATGGAAGATACCATCATACATGTGATAACAATTCAACTGAACAAATTGTATAAATGATAAAGATATATGTTTGAGGTACTGCAACATAGTTGCTTTGTAGGACAACAAACCATCTCAAACTAAGTTCACAATAATTTGAACAGAAAAAAAAAATTAGGAGCCTACTCCATCTTAATTAATTGAGCCTACATGTAGCATATTGGAGGACACTATTATTCTAAAGGATAAAGCATTTGAAATGAAGATTTTGATGGCAGGTACCATGACATGAAACACATTGCTGTCATACATAACTTCATCTCAGAAAATAACAATTCATGTTTTCTGAATTCTTAATATCACATACTAATTTTCAGCATTTTTGTTATGACTGCAACCACTACTATTATGCCTTTAAAGCTGACTGTAATATATAACGAAGCGTGTATAAGTGTCAGTATTAATGAAAAGGAAAAAAAACAACCACAAATACAATAAATAAAAACAAACATAACAATTCATTTGATGCCATTAAATAAACAGGAATGGTTGGTATACCATTGTGTGCCCGACAGAAGAACAGAAACACAAATTTTGGTCAAATTTTTCAAATGTGAAATTTTGTAATGAAAGGACTAAAAAATAACATAAATAAATTATAACCTATCAAAGTTTCAACAATGAAATATATGAAATATGTAGTAAAGACATTATGAATGGTGAGAACTTGATATGGAGATAGAAATGTACATCCGCCTAGCCATGGATCCATTCATTCATGCCATTCTGCCGGGTACACACTATTGTTATGAGGCTTTCCATGTATCACAGTGAAATACACTGCTTAGGTTAACATTGCTCAATCTTCAACTCATCAACAAATAGGAATTTATGACAGATCAACAAATAGGAATTTATGACAGATCAACAAATTAACTTTTCAACTTCAAGTTGGCAACAACATATTCCTTTCACGTTTCATTTTCAAAAAAAATATATATAATTAAAATGAAATTGCATAAATAAATATGGAATTTTGCAGCAAAAAAAAAAGAAAAAAGAAAAATTAGCCAATTTGTAAGTGGAAAACATTTTTCTAATATTTTGCAAATTTGAAGTTTTCAATGCTTAGTTCGTAATAAAAATCATGGACTATATCAGAAACAACATGTTCCTCCTCCTAATATGAGTAAGTTGTTGTTTCTTTTCATTCTGAAATGAACAATTAAAATAATATAACATTTCTGTATAATAAATACAGGCCATCACAACAATTAGCCTGCAACTGAATATTTGTTTCATCACAAAAAATGAGAATTCTGACTTAAGATATTTCAATTTTGTGTCAAATTACAAAAAAAAAGAAGTAAATCCATGTAATCTCAAGACAAAATCTAGAAATTTGTGTCCACAGTACTAGCAAAATGACTATACAAACTAGTACTGGTTTATCTATCAGGTTGACAAAATGAAGAAAATACAAAAAGCAGAGGAAATACCCTTTCTGAAGATTTACTTAGAAATTCTTATCTTCTTCCAAATATGAAGATAAAAAAAGCTGCAAAGAAACACATTGCATGGGAACAATTTTCAAAATAAAATGACACATATTGACATTTTTATCAGTCCTAATCAAGATAAGGAACCCATATTTACTGCATAATATCCTATCTCATACTAATTCTTTACACCAAGTTTGCCATGTACTGAATTGAACAACTCAACAAAAATGTGATATCTCATAACCCAGTCAGTACTTGCAATATATTTCCCAAGATGAATATCAATAAGAAAAACTCAACCTGTTCCAAATTTCCCGTAATCAAATAATCAAAAGGCCTTAGCAATGGTCCAAATTGGTAGGGGAGGTGCAGGAAAGAGTTTCTTGAATAAATCAAAATAACAACATATTCTGCACTTTTTTAACTTCATGAAATTTTTTCATTGCAAACAAAACCACTGTTGTGAACTGCAAGAGTTTTTGGTTGTGCCATTTATTCATCTCTGAATTAATTCCTTTAATAGTTGATGACATTGTTGACAACTGCGGATGTGATTTTTTGCCAGGATGAATATAAGAATGAGAATACAGAGTAGATCACTGGAATGTTGAATGATGATGGAGAAAACACACATTACAGTGAATTCAAATCAACAATATAAAGATCTTTGATATCTAAATAAATCTACAATTTTATCTATACAGCTGGTGTGGGTAGTGGCAATATATGTAGAGTTTTGTCAAAAATACGTTTTTTTCTATTTTAGGCAATTTAATTTTGAAAAAGACAATACTGCCTCTATAATATAGGCAACTAAATAGTTGACAAGTTGAAATGATAATGGGTAAAGAATGCTCTATCTCCCTGTAAGTAAATAATAAAGGCTGTTAAAAAACAACAACAAAACAAGACAGAGCTGCCAACCCAACCTAACCCTTGCTAAAACAAAAACTCATCCAAAAATACACTAACTTTGGAGGGGGGGGGGGGGGAGAAATTGTACTCTAGTACAGTTGAACCTCGTTATAAAGAACAGTGATAACAAACTCTCGTTATAACAAGGAAATTTTGCCAGTCTGACTTCTTTGTATTTTCTCGTTTTTTAGCCCCGATATAACAAGGTTCCAATATAAAGGGGTAATTTCCTTGGTCCTAAGGAGTTTGTTATAACCAGGTTCCACTGTATAGGCAACAATAAAAATCTCAAGCTTACATTTTTCTCTGTCAGGTATGCAGATTGTGTGAGCAAATTTTGTACATGAGCAAGAAGTCATATGCTGTAAAAAGTCTGTCATATCGAACTACTTTTACAAAATGAAATATGGTAGAATTATACTGTTGTCACTTTAATTTCTAGCAGGTTTCACAACTTGTTGAATTTGTAAAAGCTTACAATGAAACAGACTTTCATTAGATGATACTATGACTGGTTGTTAGGGTAAACATCATCATGCTACATATTTCCACATTGTATTTAACTAGCTTCTCATCAAAGTCTGCATAGTTATTGTTTCTAATATCTGCAATGTTGATTGATCATTCTTCATTTGTAGTCATTTATATCAAAATATGGGTTTTAGAATCAAGCTTTTATTAGAGATAAAAACTTTAATATTTCTATGCACTACAGTGATGCCAAAGTAAGCATAGCAAAGCTATACTCACATATAACTAACATATAATGCCCAGCTTCACTGTCTCTGTGAATGACAAACCTCTAACATTTTTCCCCAAGATGAAAAGTCCTTAATTTAGAATCCAAATGAGAATGCAGTAGATAGAATAATGCCTCTAGCAGAACTCATGATTCTTCTGTGTGTAATGATGGTGAAGCTGATGCGCTGTTACCTTCAGTGCTCTTGGGAGACGCTGATACAAAGAAGAGTAAAAATAGTCCAAAATAAATATCACATTTAGTTCAATGGTAATGTATTTACAGCAGTGGGGTGGCTCTTTTGCACATACCGATCCCATCGGATGCTCAAGGGGCCTAAAAAGTACTACTCTTACCCTGGCTTTAGCCAAGCTGCCATAAGATACTGAAGCATTCAAGAATGACTTCCTACCTACACCTGGATTAATGTCATGCCAAAAGACATTAGTGTCACAGCTGAGACTCGATTCACAGTCTGGTTATACTATACTATGACACTTATTTTGGGAAAGATTTACACTTGTGTTTCTCTTTCTGAAGAACCTCTTCCTTGGTATGATTACTAAGTGAGTTGTGTATGATTACTAAGTGAGTTGTGTATGATTACTAAGTGAGTTGTGTATGGTTACTAAGTGAGTTGTGTATGATTACTAAGTGAGTTGTGTATGATTACTAAGTGAGTTGTGTATGATTACTAAGTGAGTTGTGTATGATTACTAAGTGAGTTGTGTATGATTACTAAGTGAGTTGTGTAACTAGCAAGAACCATGGATACATCACTCTATGCACTTACAATTCACAGCTTTACCCATTTTCATGAATTCTCATTTGAAAAGAAGTAACACTGTGTGAAGGAGAACATTTCAATCTGGAGAGTCCAAAATTCTACTGCATGAACTTTCCTTTTAATTATTTGCTTTAAATAGCTTCACTAATTGGGATTTTAATGGGGAATTTTTTTTAGCAACAAGAATATGTATAGTTAGATTGTATTACCGAACAGCATTGTATTACCAAACACGTACAGTTAAGCGCCTAAAATAGCTTTCATACGCGTGGGACTACGCGTATGTTCTCCACACTATTTGACACAGAGAACACAGGGCAGAAGATCATAAAATGAGGCAAAAAAGTAATATCTTGTAACCTGCTCTCTGGTCACCCCCAGTTGTTACCCCGTTGGTCCCAAATCGGGGTAGGTTGTGTGTCTTTTACCCATAGGTTTCACACGTTCGGTAATACAATACGTTTTTCAAGGGACCAAAATGCTGCGTCGTTGGGAAGGGGTTCACACAGAAGGGAATATCGTATTAAATCTACGTTGTCTTTTTCAAATTCCACCAACTTCTTTTTCTGTAGGAATTTAAGCATTCATTAAACAAGTTTGACAGATATTCATTGGATATTTTATTTGCTATGGTTGATTTTCTGAAAAGTGTTTGGTAATAGGATCCACCTCCATACTAGTAAAATATTGAATTAAACAGCATTCAGTGCTAGTCCCTATTGCCATCTGTGTTTAACAAAGCTTTTAGTGTACGTGGTTTCCACTACAAGAATGTATAATTTCAGTATGATTTTGATAGTCCAAACAATCCTATAATAAGGGATTCCTGTTTACTACGATTCCAATTTCTTTCATTTACTTACTTGGTTTACTCCTGTCTCTAGAACAAATCTTAGCAACCTCACTATCTTCATCATCATCTTCATCATCATCCTCTCCATCTTCTTCATCTTCATCTTCCTCATCATAGTGAGCATCATTGATATCTTGAGCTCCAGTTTGACCTTCATCTACTTCAGATCTTTGTCTGTCTTCTTCTACATGCTTCAAGGCTTGAACTCTGTACTCAATAGCACAATAAAGCTGCTCTATATCCTTAGGAGCACCCTGTTAATACACAACATAAATTCAGCTTCAGATATATAAGGTGTTTGAATAATTTGTACAATACAAGCTGTTCAAGGTCAAAATCTCAGTAATAATCATAGAGCTGGATTTAAGAAGCACTTTACTCTCAACAAAAGTAGTAAATGTAGATTAACGTCTTGCCAAATATTCAAACCATGTACCACATGACCCACAGTTCTGTGACGTATCTAGCAAGTTCAAAATTATTTTCTCGGCCTAATGCACCCAAACAACCGAGTGCATATAAGGACATGCACAGCCTAGGAATTAATTTTTTTTTTTTAGGGGCAACTTTTTTTTTTGCCTTGGGGCTACTTTTGAATTTTATGGGACTATTTCTTATATTACTGGGGCTACCATTTTAATGTAGAGCAGACTGTCAGCCTGGTTATCAATTTTTTTTTTTGTTGTGATATTGTGATTGCTGTTTACATTGGTACTAATCGTACTATCTCATGCACAGGTTTACTTTACGTCATACTGCCCAATTTAATTTTAAAATATAGAGTTTTAAAATTATAACTTCTCCCCCCCCCCCCATCAGATTTTTTTTTTTTTCTTCAAAACTTTGAGGGAATAAATCAAAAATAGGTCAATTCAACAATAGGTCAATTTCACTCGAATTTGCTGTCATTAGGCGTATTTCCTGCGGAGATGTTTATTTTAAGTGAAAAGGCGGGCTTGGTGTGTGTTTTTTCTTTTCTCGCACATAATACTCCTAAATCCGCTTGGACGTACGTACGTACATATATACTGTGAATGCGCACAGTTCCGGCGATTTTTCTTTTCCAATTTGATTTTTCGCGGATACCATCACACTCGATGAGCATCGATCTCGAGCGCGATAAGTAAAAACCCCGTCATAAATCCACTGATTTCCTGATTTGTAGAGCGTTTTCGGTGACTCTGTTTCTCACAACCCGACTTAAGCCCCGCGTGCTTTGAAGAAATGGCACTAATTCCGCATTTTTTAGGCAGGCTTTGGCTTTACAGATTGATTTTTTGAGGTGACTACGGACAATGGTAAGGGACAATTTCTCTGTGTAGTGTATCCGGTCGTAAATCTAGTGATAGTCTCATTACACGGATGATGGTAATTTTAGACCTATCATTGTAACATTGATATTGCGTTTCGGAAAGGAAATTTTCACAAAAAGTGTCGCGCAAAGACTAAGTGAAATGAAGCTGTCGATGAATTTATACAACCGTGATATAGAATGCGTCAATGCGGGTAGTTACTGTAGTATGCATGAAAAAGCGTTATCTTCAGTTCCATGCGATATCTGGCTATACTGTAATTGTTGTCATTTGGTCTAGCGCTCACGATGCTACACATTCACGATGTACTAAGTTCCGAATCAACAACGAGATAAAAGGTTGAATTTAGCTGCTTTTTGAGCATAATAGTGATTTTCTTTCGAATCATTGATGGGGGCGACTCATATGAAAACGGTCGCCCCCAAATACAGGTTTTCCAGCATTTTTGGGGGCGATATGGGGGCCGACGAGGGCGAAATCGCCCGTCGCCCCCGTGTATTTCCGACGCTGGACATGCAGAATGTGTGACAACTTCAAGTGCGGGCGTCGGAATTTTATTCACTGTTCACTACGGTATGAATGCCACTGCATTGAACAATAGTTGGCTTGATGGACGCTAGTGAAATGCCTTGTGTGAGATGGGCTTTAATGGGTGACAGGTTTGTCACCAGGGACTTTTTAGTGGTGGAAATTTTATTGCCCGACACCTTGCCACCGGGGTTCAGGGGGACAAAAGCTGGTCGGTTTTCAGGGCTTATAAAAAGTAAAAAATATCATGTATCTACACAGTACACACTGTACTGTAGCTGCAGCATTAAGCATTGTAACTACTGTACTAGTATTTGGTTTACTTTGTACATATACCTGCTGTGAGTGCTGTCAGATTACTGGCTTTAAACCACAATTGCATGTTCGTAGGTCAAAATCGTAGTATTTTTTCTTTGTCAGTGGGGAATTAGTGCCGGGCAGGCGGGTGTGATATTACATTGAGTGCCGGTCGGAAATTTCGAGTGGTGGAAGGTTCCGACCGGCGCCAACCACCGTAGTAACAACTCTGATGGGTGACCTAGCTGTGACCTAGCTGTTCAGATCAAAATCTGGAATATCTTGAGTAATCAAACTACTTACCGTAACAAGGAAGACTTTAATTGTTTCAGACTCTGCATCCATAGCTGAGATACGTAAGTTCTTAGTGCTTGCTTTCTCTATTGTCATTCCACTCCATAGCTTTGTGTTGAGAATCAAACGCAGGCTTCCCTGGGTACGCATAACTGTACACAAACACAGGTGTCAAATAGATACTGGAATATAATCCATTCATCAAACAAACAACATCCAACTGGTAATGATTTTTAAAAAAATATATACATGTATATAACAAATGCTGTTCATATACCCTACACATATATCAAAAAGTACCTTTTAAAGAGAACAGCATTCACATTACTTCATGGGTTTAATGGTGCTTTATGTAACAGATTTATAATGAAATATTTTTACAGAGAAGTATTCAATGTTTCACAATGTGTGTCTCCTGAAGTTCTCTACTAAATAAGTTTTAAAAATTTAACAAGTTCTTTCCACTATTCATTTCTCCAGTCATATTTCATTTTTATGAGAAATTGCTAATGTATGTATTTGTATTCCTGCCCATTTCTATCTTCATCATAATTCATACTTGGTCAATACTAGGCAGAACAGTTATCCTTAGGCAGGGTGAATAACTTGTCTTTTTATGACAATAAACAGAAAGAATAACATCATTAAAAGGGTAACATCACTGCTACAGTAGCAGTGACAGGGGCATCTTTGGGCTAACATACAGAGTGCCAGAGCTAGAGCTCTAAGGCAATATGGATGAATCATTTAAAGTAATAAGATTTGAATATCTACATGAAGATAAAAGGAAACCTCATTTACCTAATCTTGACTGGAAGGCAGAATCTTTGGATGATTGACGGCTGTCATTCAACCTGATCTGACCACGCCCTCTCTCTAGCCAATTCCTCTTATGATTGTCAAATACAAACAGCTTACAATGGGACTGTAGGTAGAAAATAACAAACAAATCATGATTACTAGGATCAAACATTCTATAAGAAAATCTATTATACTAAACACTCCATTAGGAGCATTCCAGGTGGTGTCACCATTTTACAGGCATGTATAGTCATGGATTGTATTACCAAACGCATACAGTTAAGCGCCTAAAATGGCTTTCATACGCGTGGGACTACACGTATGTTCTCCACACTATTTGACACACAGAACACAGGGCAGAAGATCATAAAATGAGGGAAAAAAACATAAGTAATATCTTATAACCTGCTCTGTCGTCACCCCCAGTCTTCATCCCGTTGGCCCCAAATCGGGGTAGGATGTGTCTTTTTCCCATAGGTGGCACACGTTCGGTAATACAATACCTTTTTCAAGGGACCAAAACGCTGCGTCGTTGGGAAGGGGTTCATTCGGAAGGGAATATACGTTGTCTTTTTCAAATTCCACCAACTTCTTTTTCTGTAGGACTTTAAGCATTCATTATGTAAGTTTGACAGATATTCGTTTGATATTCTATTTGCTATCGTTGATTTTCTGCAAAGTGTTCGGAAATAGGATCCACTACCATACATGCTAATCCAACCACAATGACATTTGCCTTCTTAGAGTCTCTGCACATGGGTAGGGAGAAACGAACAGATGGGATTACACTAGAGGCTTGAAACCACTACCTTCTTATATCCAACAAGTACTCATATCACCTCTACCATACAAACACATTATATACATTTATGAAAGCAGTTTAATATGTGCTCAGCGTCTCTTTTATTCCTTGTTGGATAACCAATAAAAAAAAAAAAAAAGTTCAATACAAAAAGAGTTTGTTCTTCTACTTGGTATAGATAGAGGACATACCTGTACTACATTTTCTTCATCTTCTTCCCCTGTGACACTCTCAACATCTTCAAACTTTCTCCTCATTCTCTGTCTAGCTTCCTCCAGAGCACTGGCATT
The DNA here is from genome assembly GCA_025618425.1 of Heliocidaris tuberculata. NCBI lineage: Eukaryota > Metazoa > Echinodermata > Echinoidea > Camarodonta > Echinometridae > Heliocidaris > Heliocidaris tuberculata. Next base: position 39,114,918 of record CM046838.1, on the reverse strand, counting down.
CTCTGCTAATGTTTGTTCTGAAATCAAATATTTAAGATCAATACTCAATCAAAGTAATAGGTGTAAAACAACAAACAACAAAAACAATTGACAATTGACTCTTGTAATATATGGGACAGGAGAATTTAAGATAGGCTAACTCCCAGAGCTACCAACATTTATATCAATCAATCAGTGAGGTTTAAATGACAAATCAGGGAGATTTTAACTGAATGCATACACATCAAAGGAAAGAGTATTTCTGTTATCAGGGAGATGTTAAAAATTTGCTTGTTGGAGTTTACAAAAATCCAGGAGACTCCTGCAAAATCAGGGGGACTTGACAGGTCTGAACTCCCCGTTCACATTACCTATGAGTTCATCATATAGCTACGTGTAGTCTGAATGTCTTATAGTAAAACACATGTTTGAGCATTGTTTCAAATTAAAACTCGATAAAGAATCGGCATTGGATCCCCTTGTAGTCTGAACACTGTATCATAGAATAAGCCTATAAGTGAGCATGGCTTATCATGTGTGCAAACTGATGTGACAAGTCAGCTGTAATTTTGTCTACTCCATCACTATTCATAACGTAACCTGATAAAAAAACATATAGTGTAAGCTGACTTTCCCCAAACCAGTTTCTTTTTACGTTTCTTTATAAGATGTAAACCAGTCTGTACGTTCCTTTTGCTATATGATTCTTTATGTTTCTTTAAACGAATCTTGTATAAAACTTTAACGGCTATGAGAGTATAAGAGGTTTAATAATGCCCACATTGTCATACGCATCCGATGTATGAATCACAACTCAGAAGAGCTTTTGAATATTTGATATCAGCATGCACAACATAATTGACCAAGAATATAAAACTTTTGTTCCCATAACCATCATAATAAACCCTCACTGCAGTGGACTACTAGTATCTTGGACTCATCCAGATGCTGGAAGAGTGGCAGATTTTCATTATGTCAAAAAATGCTTAAAATTTAAAAGGAAAATGTTGAAAATGTTGCATGTACTTAAGGTTAGAATTCTTACTTTTCTGTTTGTTATTTTGTCACTTTGTTTTACAGGAACTCATGAATGTCTTCTTCAATTGATGATTTCTGTTGAAGTATACATCAGATGTTAATATTCTGAATTAATATTCAATGTAAATTCACAGGACAGAATGAGTAGGAGAACTTTGTACAAGAACATACCGGTAATTGAAATTTTCAATTTTCTGATTGGGTTAAGATGATAATATGAGTGGAAGAAAGAAGCCTTTAGTCCCATATACTCACCTTTAGGTTTCTCAGGGGATGTTTCATTAAAGCCATCATTCTGAAAGCAAAATAAAAGATGCTGTCATCTTTATCATGGAACAGTATTATTATTTAATCACACCTACATGTATATAGCAATAGTGGCCAAAAGGACTCAAGCATTAAAAAAGTAATATTAACGCACTGATAACTTGAAATCTTACACTATACATTTCATTGAAATTATACCATATATATAAACTGAAAAAAGTAAGATCAACCTGAGTGACTAAGATTCTTTGACTTCAAGAACCACTTAAAAATCAAATGTTTAATGAACACTTCATCCTATATGCATATGTTTCAATTGATAGTTTATTGAATCCCTTTGTTGCTATGTTCATGTGACTCACTCACCTTGATTCTTGAAGCAAGGTTTTGACCGAATACTAATTCACCAGCTGATTGCAATTCTCCTTCTTGTCTGTTAGGACTCTAAAAATCAAACAAAGAATGCATATCAATTCAATAATAATAAATAATATGATATTCAGAAATTGCATTGCACATATCACATATTAAGCAATGTCACTTTGTGCTTCAAAGAGCTTAGTAATTTTACCAAGGCTCTAGCCTAGCTGCCCTCATAAGCCACTGAAACATCCAAGAATTTCTTCCAACTGATACCAATTTACTAAACCTGAGTCAAGTGTGGCACATGTAGAGTATTATCTTGCCAAAGGACATGAGTGATGTAGCACAGACTCAAACCCTCTACTTTGTAATCTGCAGTCCTGTAACTTATCTATGAGACCACAACACCTCTACATTGCTAATCTCACATGGATTTTCCTCTTTCAAATCAGTCATATTTCATTTTTCTGTTTTTGTTGTTGTTGGGGGGTTTTTTTTTGGGGGGGGGGGGAGGGGTAGTCAGAAATACAGAGAGGAAGTGGGAGAGAGAGAATGAAGATAGGAAGATGGTGCAAGGAAAGCTGGAGAGTCAGAGAGACAGAGAGATACATTTAGGGACAGAGATAAGGACAAAAAGAAAGAGAGAGAGAGATTTAAAATTACACAAGTCTTACTCACCGTTACTCTTTCATTCATATTTTGTCCAAATAAGAATGATGATCCTGATGAGCTTGATAGACTGCTAGGACTGTCTCCAGAACTGTTCAAATCTCTATTTATATAAATAATACTCATGACTTTAGAGAGTGAATACACATAAATTCTACTCAGCTTTACTTTTGCCCTGTTCATATTATACACAGAGCTACTTCACTGATTTATGGAGAACAAATCATCAAACCCCCTGTAAAAAAAATTTTTTTAAAGACATATAACAGTACATGTAATACTGGAATGAAATGAATGAACAAAAATCATGTCATTATGGAATCAATTGCTCATTTTCATTTCACAACTTGATTCATTTTTTCTAATTTGTTTGTTGTGTTACAGCAGTACCATAATTGATACAAAACAAAGAGGTTAGACACTTAGCACTCCATATATCTGTGGACTAGGTAAAACCAGGGAGGTGTTTCATAAAGCTGTTCGTAAAGTTACGCATGACTTTACGAATGACTTCAATATGACAAGCCAAATGGGATGTTCAATCATTTTGAACTGCATCAACTGAAGTTGAACTGTGCAGATGTAGATTAACATTCTTATTATAACAAACATTTTTAAAGCAAAGTATATTTTTTGCCATAATTTAATTGAGGTTATTGGAAATACAGTCACACTTTGTTAAAACATCAGGAAAAATTTTGGGCATCCTATCTGGGACTTCATATTCAAGTCATTCTTAAAGTCATGCGTAACTTTACAAACAGCTTTATGAAACACCCCCAGGTTTACCTTAGTCCACTGAGATTTATGATTTCAAGCCAAGAGTTCAAATATTATGCTCCAAACCCTCAGTACATGTAGATAGTGTGAAGTCACACTTCATAACTAATATCATTATACTCATGTCACTATCTGACGAGGAGGTACATGTATAATTGAAAATCCATTTTTCAAGTAAAAATTTATTGTGAATGACACTGGTAGCTAGTGCTGGTATCGGCATGGAAAATCTATGTCGCCATGTCGCAATAAAATTAATTTAGGTTAGGCTAAAAGGGTAAGGGTTAGTGCTGGGTAGAGTGTTTGGTCTAGGGTTAGTGCTGGGTAGAGTGTTTGGTCTAGGGTTAGTGCTGGGTAGAGTGTTTGGTCTAGGGTTAGTGCTGGGTAGAGTGTTTGGTCTAGGGTTAGTGTTGGGTAGAGTGTTTGGTCTAGGGTTAGTGCTGGGTAGAGTGTTTGGTCTAGGGTTAGTGTTGGGTAGAGTGTTTGGTCTAGGGCTAGTGCTGGGTAGAGTGTTTGGTCTAGGGCTAGTGCTGGGTAGAGTGTTTGGGTCTAGGGTTAGTGCTGGGTAGAGTGTTTGGGTCTAGGTTTAGTGCTGGGTAGAGTGTTTGGTCCACAGAGCAAACGTGTTGTAGAACTAGAATTTTGAGTACTCTAAATAGGTGTGACGTTACAAATGTTAATCAGTAGGTAAATAATTGATCATACTTACTTGTCTTGTTTGCTGGTAAATTGTTTAAAGTAATTTTCATGTGTTGCTCCATCATGATTTTCTGGACTGGATTCCTTATCAACTGAATTAGCGCTGGATGAATTAGCAGCATTAGCACGACCATCCTGCTCCTGGAATCCAATCCTATATGCACTATCACGGAACTTGCCAAACACACCGAAACCTAAGTCTCTTTCACTTGTATCGCCAGTGGTAAAAGGAAGAAATAATTTTGTCCTTTTGTTCAAATCACTATCTGCTTCACTATTGTTTTCTGAGAGTGCGAATGCTACATTGTATGCTCCATCCGGCTTCTCGTCTCCTTCTTCACCTACTCAGCAAAGAAAAAAAAGATTTGACATGGCTTTCAAAATATTTAGGCTAAAACAGGGGTATTTACCAGCAATTAATAGAACCAAATACAACAAGATCACAAAAAGTTTTAAGGAATCAACTCAAGGGTAACTTCAATATCCTATTGCATTGCCTATATACAAAAATTAGAAGTAACATTCAGATTACACAATGTCATTGCAATATTTGCTATTTTAAAAGGTGATGCATATTGTAATTGCCCAAGGTTAATTTCTTGGAAGTCTTTGTGATCGTGTCAAAATAGTACAATAAGGTAAAGTTCTGTAGTACTTCCTAGCAGCTAATCTACACAAAAATATACAGTTCAAGGATAATCTCACTAAAATAATCTATACATTAACACAACAAATTACATTGAACTATATTAAAATACGATTAATATGGAATCTGTAACTGAGCTGAATTTCATTATAATCTATAATTATTTTTTTAATTTCCTTTTTTGGGGAGGGGGAGGGGGTTGTTCGTTTATTAATACAATAAGTTTGTCACAGTCATAACTTTGATAAAAACATCTCTTTGTTGTTGCACCTTATTGGCATTAGACAATACATTTCCTCTTAAGATGAATAGTTCTTGTTTGGCAATTCCAAGATTCATCAACAAGAATATAACCTTATCAAATGTTAAGTACGCAAACAATTTCATAAATATGATATTCATAATATAGTAACTCAGCCATAACAAAAGAAATTCTGAAGAGTTGTGTTCTACCCTCATAAATTTATAAAAAACCAAGAAAATTACAGACATCTATTTTTACCTCTTCTACTTTTACAGATACTTTACAATAATCTGGCAAATCAACCCTATTTCAAATTCTAAATTTACTCAAATTTTTATTATCACTGAATTTCCCCTTACCCCATCAAACAATTCTTTTTACACAAAGGAAAGCTCTGAATTATGGTGGACTAATCAGGTTACCAAATAATAATTACCTTTACCATGATGATTTAGTGATGAAGGTCTCAATAATGGTTTGATATCTTCATTCTCTTTCTCTTCACCATCTACAAATAATAATCATAATGATGATGATGATGATGACGATGATGACTTCAAAGACGACAATGACATCAATAACAATTATAGATCTGCCAATGCGCTTTATATTTAATTTTTTGTTTAGTGGTAGTGGATAAGGGCCTACTGGATGCCCTGTTCTCAACTCAGCCATGTCATATTAACATAATATTTGGTACAGGTACATGTATTTATAGGGTTTAAGAGTATTGCTGAAGTTTAACTTTGTCATGCCCAAAAAATAATCAAATCTATAATAGCAAACAGGGTTGGTATGATTTAAATCAACTTGATTTATATTGCCTTGATTTTTAACATTAAATCCCTGATTTACATTTCAAAAAAAGAGAAATAGCTAAGTAATTTTGTTGTTAATTAGTTGATGAGACCCCCCCCCCAAAAAAAAAAAAAAAAAAAAATTAATCTTTTTAATTTGGGGGGTAAAAATTCATCCAAGTGAGAGTTTTTTTATTCCAAATAATGTCCGACATTAGATCCACCAAAAGAATTGGTTTCTTTTTTTATAGGAGCGACACTTAGGGTCATAACTTTTAAAAATCAAATTAACTAATTCAAATCAAATAATAAAAATAAAAATGTAATTTTTTTTTTAAAATAACGACTTTTTTTTTCCAACCCTGATCATAAATTCTGAAAACTTTCCATTTTCATATTTATTTGACACACCAAGTACCTACTATGCATGTACACTGTAGGTATTTTGTATGAAACATCAATGATAATGCATATCATTTGCATATTACACTATAATGTAAAGGCATCGTGGTCTAGTGGATACGTCACCGTACTATGGATCACATGGATCGCAATTTGAGTCCCGCCGTGGCACTAACGTCCTTTGGTAACTCATTAATCTACATTTGCCACTCTCCACCCAAGTGCTAAATGGGTACCCAGTAGGATGGGAATGTCATTGTGACTGGAATAGTATTTGTGCGCCTGTAAAATGGCCGCCAGACTGGAATGCTCCCTAGTGGAGTGGAGAATATGCACTATAAGACCAGAATCGTAACTGGATCCAATGACCGGGGTAATAATACACTATGAAGCGCTTTGGTCAGTTAATAACTGGAAAGGCGCCATATACATGTACATGTAAATGCAGGTATTATTACTCTTATTATACTATGTACTGTAGAATAGTCATTTGGCAGCTTAAAGTTTCTAAAGGCATACCAAACATTTTACTTTCTACTTCGTGAATTATAAAAATGCATTTAAAATGGCTTTCACAAAAAGAGCTGAATGAATAAGGCTACTTGATAAGGCTACCCTGGGTAAACAAGAGAGAACATAACGTCTGTTTAGAGCCAGAAGGGCGCTAACTCAGTACAAAATATGAGTTAATGCCCTTCTGGCGTCAAACAGACGTAATAATAGTACATGATCAAAATCCTGAAGACCTGATAGACCAAATAGAACCTAGGAAGTTTATGGAAATTCAAAGAATACAGTTCTTTCATGGCACATTACCTGATTTAGGAGCTGATTTGGCTTGTCCATGGATGAGAGTAGGAGGGTTGAGCTTAAAACTAGGCTTCCCAAAACCACCTGAAGAAAAAACAAGTTTGACATATTTCACTCTCTCATACATGGCTGTCTGTGTTCACAATGTTTTCCACTTCACAATATAGATCATTCTTTTTCACATAAACATATAAAGAATCACTAGTGCTGCTCAATAACATACAGATCCAATTAACGATGATGAAAACCTCTCATCTTTTCCTTTGTCAAACAATATGTATCTGATTCCATAATACATTGTAAAACAATTATTAATCAAAGTGAAGTATGAGAAAAAAAAACTAAGCATTATTGAAAACCTCAAATTGGCAACTCAGTCCCATTTCTGTGATGTCATTAGGGACTTCTATTTTTTTTTAAACAGGGAAGTAATAGAGTACTCACCATCATTGGCATTATCATCCTCTTCACCCATTGGTGATACTGAAATAAAAACATGCAATGAAATCATTGTTTAAGCAAAGTAGTTCAACAAAACTGAAATATACATGCAAAAAACAATAACAGTCTCTTAGTACAACAATTATCAATCCATATTTCAAAAACACTTGAAAGAGATTAAGGAAAATTTATAAGTCAGTGCTCAATGGGCTTCGAAGAAGATTGCAGGCCTTAGCAAGTAAAAGCTCAAAATGATTGTATGATTTCACTACTTAAATATATAAAAGAGAATGAAAAATAAAAAGAAAGAAAAAAAAAAGTCAATGGTAAGACATAAAGTGTAGATTAAAGAGATGAATCTATTCATTGCGTGTAAAATAAAATCTGTCATAATATAACATACCTGGAGCAAAGACAGCTCTCTGTGCTATGACATCATCTTCAGCCTTGGGGAATTCCCCTGGATCTTCTGGTTTGTATTCTAGGATTACAAAAGAGAAAACCCAAGATCACTGACGATTTAAACACATAAAATACACCAAGGACAAACAGGATGAAGGATGATAATTTTCATTAATATACATGTATATCTTTATTATCTAGGAATAATGCTACATTGGATCTTTCAAACTTTTATGTCTCAATTATGTAATTAGGTCCTTCATTAACACCCCCCTCCCCACACACACACACCCATTTAATATATAAATGCACAATATTATATATATAGTGCATGCTCAGGAGTTGAATATACCGTAATATGTGCATCCATACTGATTTAGAATTTCTCAAGTGCATTATATTCCACCGAGGCCATAGGCCGAGGTGAAATATAATGCACTTGAGAAATTCTAAATCTATGGATGCAATTTTACGGTATATTTGACAACAACGAGCATGTACTATGTGTTATATAAGATGGGAAACTGATTGTGGGAGCTCACCAAACTAGCAACCTCCATCACGGCTTGGCCTTATGGGATTTTGTACACAAATAAGCTTGCAAAAATTGATATTACATACCACGGTCGTGGCCATATACATGTAACCAGTTACGCAATGCCAAGGAGAGTGAATCTGACCAATCAGAAACCTTCTTTTAAGTAACCCATCTTATATAATATTATACTAAATGCCAAATCACCTAGTTTTAATGCATCATGCTAAGTATTTTAGGAATTGTCCAGAATTAATGGAGCTAATTTTCACCTTGACATGCTAAACACAAAAAATAGAATAGGACAATATACATGTATACACACAATTATTTTCAGGCTTGTATCATATATGATAACATTATTCCAAACATGGAAATTAAAGTCTGCAACACACGTTACATTACATACAAGTATATACATGTACATATACAAAAAGACCTTCATAACTACGCTATACATGTATATAAAGTGCACTGAACTTGAACTGTGTCATTCTCATTCAACAAGTAATGAGATTAATTCATGAGTTATTTAGCCAAGGCTTCATTTCAATAGGTTAATAACTATGAATATGAATAAACAAGGAAATATTGAACACTTCAATGAGACTTACTATGAATTAGTTATAAAGAAAATGACATTAAAATAATGTCCCCTTCTTGTTTACTTAGGTAGCTTAGTCAAATGCAATGGCGCATAAAGACGTGGGAAAGGCACAAATAAATAAAATCACAATCAGACTTAACTGAATAAAAGTTTTCATATTACTTTGCTTAACCCTTTCGAGACAATTGACCACATTTTGTGGTTTGGCTCAATAACTTTTTATTCAGAGCTCTAAAAAATATACCAGATACATGAGTAGAAAGAGCAAAAATTTCTGCACACACTATGTCCATTTTTGTTGCATTACCATATTGCGTTTGATGCCAGGAATTTTGAATAGGAGAATAATTTTTAAAATCCTTAAATTGGCAACACATTGAGAGATTCAAAATCCTTATTTTTTATCCAAATTGGCAATTTTTTCAACTTTTGGACAAAATTCCTAACCATGTGTATTATTTTCAAAGACATTACACCATATTAGAACCATGTAACACTGAAAGAAAAATATTATTGTTGCCAATTTGAAGATCAAAATGTGATCAATTTAGCCCTGAAATAATTCCTGTCCTGAAAGGGTTAAAAATGTTCATAGTGTTGGTATTTTGGTTCGGCCTCTATACAACAAAATGAAGATTTTAAACAATTTTGTCATATGCATCTTTCTGGCATTCTTACGCGCTATCACGTTTTGCTGAGCTAAATGTACCTAGCAATGGTAACACAGATATTTATATTACCATTGTAACAACTGTAACAAACCATTCCCAATATAATGTTTTCTCTCAATAATCACACTTCAAAATTCTATGTGGTTGTCTTGGTTGATAAATAACTGATATCTTTTCCCTCAAAGTTAATTAAATCCTAATGATTTTCCTTTAAAGAAAGACAATTGATAGATGATTCAAATATTGGTATAGTAATTTCATGACCATGTCATATTTTTTAAACAGTCCCTTTAACTAATTATTTCAAAGCTTGACACAGGAGTGCCTGGATCATTAGATTATCTTCTTGAAATCCCAAAGTATTTGGAGATTGCAGAATTTTTGGGCAAAGTGATAGAAGTTAAATTATGCACTTCCTGCTTCCTTTCCTTCCAAGAAGTACATGTAAGTGCCAAACTTTGTATGACGATTAACCCTCAAGCTACCACATGTCCTAAATCATATCATACAAGGTATAATGGAAAGGTGAACATTTTTGAAAGGTAAATGCACAACAGTCTTCTAAGTCAATAAGGTTTAACATTTACTGTAAAATCAGCGACTTACAAACTTTGTTTTCCAGAGAGAACACTTTTCTTATTGCACAAAAGTGATGTGGTCATTAATTCATTTTAGGGAAGGAAACGTTCATAAATATAGAATTATGGATCACTTGCAAAAGCTGCTAAAATTTTGTGAAGGCAAAAGTTTATAGTTTTTGCATTAATTTTTTTTGTTACTTTTGGTTAACTGTCGTGAAGACCATTTTCTAAAAACTTCAATACTTGTATGTGCAGCAGAGTCAAATAGGCAATGTTGTATAACTTGATGGCTACTTTAAAGCCAAGCTGTCACATTCTGTGATTTCACACATTATACAACACAGGCTCACTTTTCCATCTAGGATGTTTACTTGGAGCCCCTAATGTGCACCCAGGGAAAATTTGACTTGTGTGATGTATGCTTCTAGTTAAATGTGTTTGCATGGTACTCAACATTTTTAAAAAAGAATGAAAGTGGGATTGCGCTGTGCATAATAAACTGCTTGCACAAAATACTGAAATGGCTTCAACTTAAAAGGAGCAATTTATTAACCAGTTTTCCCTCTGGTGACATGTACATTCTTTTCACCAGAATATTTTACTCAGTACATGTACATGTAAATAAATGTTTGTCATGGTCCTGGGTGGTATTCTGAAAACTGTTTTATCGGTAATATTGTTGTATCTTCACCATTAAAACAAAATTGGTATTCTGAAAATTGTAACTTTTGTTGTAACTTTAGTTGCATCTTTTTTCTTATTTCTTTACTTTACGCATGATCCTAATTTACGTATAATGCACGCTGAAGATAATATCATTAGCTAATTAGTATTCAGAAAATTATCTTTTATTGTATCTTATTTTCCATGGTAATTACAACAAAACAGGTAGAGGCCAATGTATTTCATGATGTCGGTGTTTTCGAGCTCTGTATCAGGCAGCACAATATGCTTGAATAGCAAGATGCAAACTGCATTCAAGATCTCATTGAGGTGACATTTTGAAAAAATTCCAGAGCTGGATTTGATGATTTTACATTAATATATCATGTGACTTGGTTCGAGCAGGAGAGGGTGAGCCATTTTGTTAATCAATTGCAGTCTAATGGCATATATATAAAATATAATATAAAACACGCAATTCATTAATTACGCCCAACACTGATGTATGTGCAAAGTGTATCCTTAGGTTTTGAAACTAGGGGTACTCCTATTGGTTGACCTAACTTAAAAATATCCATCTTGATTTGTAAAGTGTCAAAAAATGGGCATGTCATAGATAATATAAAGGCGGTCCTTAGATAATATCCCGCTAAAACAATTTTCAGAATACCAACTTACAACAATATAAGCGCTGTATTATCTCTGGAAGATACATCAAATGTTACAACAACAGTTACAATTTTAAGAATACCATCCCTTAATTTTTCTCTCATTTTCATGGACTGGCACATGCACAACCACAACTATGGCTCCTAATTATAACAACATTTCTTTCTTTCTCTTTTTTCACTCAGTGCATGCTTGTTACAGTCCTGTGTTCGGTTGAATAAGCAAAGATTGGGTGTTTGTAGATGTCTTCCAAACTATTTGGGGTTGAAAGGTCAAGCTTCAAATTCAAGAAATATTTTTTTTAGTTTGAGATAAACTTCCATACTTTTGAACTATGTAAATGAATAAATTTGTGCTTATACAATGTAATATTCAGTTTTAAACATATATTCACTTGGAAAAAATAGATAGTGATTTGGCAGGAGGGAAGGGAACTGTGTGAATTTTCTTTTTTGTATGCTATACCTACAGGGGTTAACATTGCAAAAGTTTGAAAAGCTGCGTAACAACATTAGAAGAGGGAATATTACTGTACCTTTATTAAGATCATCAGGCCCCAGCTGCTCCTCTGCTGGACGCTATTAAAATAAAATAATGATCATGTAAATAGTATTAAAATATTATGATGTAGGATGTAAATTCAGGAAAGATCATATTCAGAGATCACAATAGTTTTAATATTTTACTCTGTACATGTACATCCTTTATACATGTACATATACATGTAAATATTTAATAGTTAAACAACTAAACCATACATCCTTCTTCCTTCCTTTGTCCCTCATAAAATCCTAAAAGTTCTGCTTTGTATTTAACAGTACATTTAATATTCTACATGGATAGCAAGTGTTGTGTTCATTTTCTCTAGCATCATATACCAAACTCTTGTACTTTTTAAAATGTATTCATCCATTACCTTGAGGGCATCAAAGTAGCCTCTTCTTCAGTAATTCTAAACATTTTCAAATTCTTAATTGGACTTTTCACTGAATAATGAGATAATATAGTTTCATAAATTTGCATCCAAGAATTCATGTATCACTGCTAGTGTTGTCCACTTGTCCTGGCCTTAATGTGAGGACAATTGCTTCACCTTACAAATGAAACCACAACAGCAACATAATGACATGAAATGTAGTACTGTATAAGCTGTTTTTTTCGCGTACAGATATTTTCGCGATTTTGGACTATGTAGGGAAATTCGCGAGGGTTTAATTTCGCGATTTTTGTGATGTTTTTGTTACTATAAACAGCCATATATTGAAGTGGAAATTTTCGCGAGGACCGACTCGCGAAAATCGCGAAAATAAAACCACCGCGAAAATAACCACTTATACAGTATAACAATGTAAATATGACATTAATTTATATAATTACGAACATAAAACTCTGGAACAATCTCCCTTCCTTAAATCAGGTATATTTCCTTTAATAATTAGCATTTTACAATCTGGACTAAAGGTTCACTCATTTCAGGAAACCTTTCACAAGTCCCATCTCATTGTAATCCATAGTCTTACATGTATTACAATTTCAAGGCTTGTTTGGACATCTTTTTTTTATAAGTGTAATTACTATTTTGTTAATAGTGCCGTTTCATTGTTGTTCTCATCACATCGCAAGAAGCCACACTACATGAATATCTACATTTAATACTATTATAATTTTTCCAAGGTGATCATTTTGTTTGTATGAGGTATACCTTGATGCCTTGTTTTTCTTGGTTGTCTTGATCCATAGTTACAGGTGCTTCATCCCCATTAGATTCCTCAGGGCTGCATGAATCTCCTACATAGGAATCAAACACATACATATATCATGTATTTAATACCTTAGTCCTACTGCCATACCAACCCCACACAGATCCCAAACCGACCTGATTCTTTTCCATTCTAGGTAATGTCATTTTTTGTTCGGTCCGTTGTGGGTCTGGTGTTTGTCACGTTGGTGGAACTACATGTAGGGTATAAAGGTGGTATTCTATCAAAAATTCTCAGGTCACTATTAATCTCTCGTGCATTTTCTAAACAACATCATTCTGAATTTTAACCCTATACCAAACACTATACATTAACCATATACCAAACACTATACATTAACCATATACCAAACACTATACATTAAATAACCCTATACCAAACACTTTACATGTACATTAACCCTATACATGTACCAAACACTATACATTAACCCTATACCAAACACTATACATGTACATTAGATAACCCTATACCTAACACTATACATTAACCCTACACCAAACACTATACATTAACCCTATACCAAGCACCACCAAACACTATACATTAACTATAAACCAAGCCTAAAACCCAATTGATACCCAAACCCAATGTATTTGATGAAATAAAGCCAGAGTGAATGACTAATCATTGGTCTGACACATCTTTTTTTCCTTCATCAGCCTCAAATGTGTGTAGAGTTCAGCATTAGTAGTTTAGTATCCCACTTACATACCATCAACAATCTTGCCACATCAAGGCTAAAGTTAGTTTTTAAGAGTGTGATATAGATCTATACAGCTTTATTTAGATCACTTCAATACCAAACAGAAAGCACAACTATAAGGGTTCACAACTAGAAAATTTATAGATAAAAAATTCCAGAGATATTGCAATCTCAAGTATTGAAAAAAAAAATTATAAAAACAATTGGTCTAAACTACTGTACATGTATGTACATGTAGATGAGAGTTTACAGATGATTTATCCAAAATAGTGATCCATCAAAGGTAAGGTCCAATAATTTTTTTTTTTTAATAAAGTTTTATCTGCATTAAAAGAAGTTTTTTTTTTTTCTCTCTCTCAAAGTTCTTTTTTAATGAAAAACATGTCCCGTATAAGTATTTCATCCAAAAATGGAAAGTTTCTTGATACATTTGTCTAATGGTTCTTTTGGTAACACAGCTATTTTTCAATGGTCAATTTAAGAGATTTTTCCGTTTTGAATGAAATAAATGGATAAAAGACACATGTCATACGGGACACATACATGTACATGTAGCACTGAACAGCCCATTACCTCTCATGCACTCCTTCAGAGCATACATGTAATATGGATGTGCAAAGTCTTAACATTTTATCATACGACGCAATACTTTTGAGATTAAAAGTCTACACAATGCCTTTTTTTCTTTACTACCATTGAATCTCATATGCTGACATACAATACATATAACTCCTTTGTAGAAAAAAATATGCATATCTGCATCCTCCTTGGTTTAGATGAAAAACTAATATTTTGCAATGCAAAATATTGTACAAGTACATGTACATGTACATGTAAGTTGCTTTCACTTTGTATTTACAATTTTAATGACGTACATGTAGAATGAAGACATCTAGACCCTTGCCATAAATTCCAATTTTTTTTTTTACAAGTACCGGTAATAAAAAAAAAACCTGTCAAAATTGCTGTGCTGTGCTCAATAGATATATTTATTTCCTATTTCTTACCCAATTAACAATTTAGAAAATTATATTTTGTTTAATAGTACTACAAACAGGCTTCTCAACAGAAATTTTTTTTAGGCATGGTTCAATTTGAAAGAAATATGGATTTGCTGAATCACAGGAATGATCTCAGAGGATCCAAGGCAATTTTGCAAGTTGAAAGTATGGATGTATTGACAAATTCATCGGTCTTATACGAAGTGAATAACCATGGAGGTGGTTAGGGAGGACCAAAACAACTTTGTATACAATAAGCACTGAAATATTTATTACTCTACACCTGGTTTTTCCTTTCTGAAATTCTTCACACTTGGTATTAGCACCAATGGTGTAATGTACTGGTGAGAAGGCTGACCATACACCCATCTAATCTGAAATCACCATTGTAAATGATGAGAAATATTGGTGTGGGTTTTTTTTTTAATGTCAATATTTGACTAAACGGTATAGCCACAATCAGGGTGCAACTTTCTACCTACAAGCGTTACTCATCTCTCCTGGAAACACAAAGTTATTTAATTAAATGTCTTGTGGCCTGAAATGTTGGACCATATGAGTTCTTCATCTCGCAGCAACTTTTGTTTGAATTTCATGTGTGTTGGGTGTGTGAGGATGGTAATAGAGGGCCAAAAATACCACTTTTTGGCTGTTACGCATTTGCACTTTGAAAAACTGTCTTTTTTCATATGTTGTTACCATGAAATTACACAATATATGCCACATCTGTTCATGCCATCTTATAGTCCTTTTTATCTCCACTCAGTATTTTTTTACGGCTTGAGAATTGACCCCAGAATTGCGATACAGTGGTTATTTCTGTGAAAAGAGACGAGCGTAACACTTTTTTGAAAAACAGCTATGTGCATAATTTTGCCTCTATAATTCATATATTTTAACATTATATTGATTGGTAATTGGCTATATTTTCTTAGTAACATACTGTCCTATCATCAGAAACAAAAAATCAAACATAGATACAAACTTTACAAAAATATATGCCCCCATTGCAATCGTAAATTGTGTCCGGAATTTCCTGTAGTGTCCATAACGGTGTCATTCCTGCTACATGAAAATGTTTTCAAAGCTCTTATATGCTTTGCTTTATGTAACTACCCCCGGGGTCTAGCTGTGGTATAATAATATTCCGCTAAGCATAACAGTTTTTTTTTTAATGAATTTAATAAATGCCATTTGTAGTGTCCGTAACACATGTAGTGTCCGTAACACAAGTGTGTAATGTCTAAAAATACAGCTTGATAACTAAATACTACTAATTTGTAATTCAAATTTGATTTTTTACAGTTGCTCTTCTTAATATGTCTCCACATAAATTAAAAATTTTCTCTTTCCCTGGAAGGTCTTCTCCCGGATATGATATTTCGCAAACAAATAAGGTATTTTTCCATGAATTTTATTCAAAAAATAAAACAAAACTTGACTTAGGATTAATTTGATATTAATATTTTATTTCAACAGTATCAGTTAGATGTAGTAAAGTATCAAATAAAATGCATCATTGTGTTTTAGTTTCAATGTCAAGGTTAGAAAAGAGTAGGAGCCAGTGTTACGGACACTACAGATATGTGTTACGGACACTACAGAAGGGATAATACTATGCCTGCAAGCCAAACTGTACTTCCTTTTCTGGATAACAGTGTTCTGAAATAAATTTTAAGAATGTAAAAGCTGTCTATGACATCAAATATGTATGATGCATGTCTTTTGCATGAGAAAATACATTATTTCAATTAAAGTCTATAATATGTACAGTTGGTGAAAGCCAGAGGGGCATTATTGATTAAAACCAGAAGGGTGATAACAATGCAAAATGTCTATGGCATTAATGCCCTTCTGGTTCTCACTGGACAATATATTGCACAAAAGAAACATCTCTTGAAGTTTCCTATTTCATGAACTGCCGAAACACTGCCCCCAAATGGAAGTTGGCACAAAACACATTGTCAAATGATCACTGTGCCTGTACTAGTATAAGCTGTAGTATCTGTAACAAGCTACGGACAGTTAGTTAATTTTGACATCATACTACATTTTTATGCACTAAAACAGAATTAATGTCTTGTTGTTATATGCAGCTGGTATCAACGTGTGTCTTTTGTGTAAAAATTTTCACAGATACCCTGACAATTTGAAGTGTTATCAGTTTGAGATTGTGGTTTATTGGAATTTTAGCCTTTTGTACCCTAGATTACAAGAATTCCTATATAAACTGATTATAGGAATCATCTCTCAAATGTTCTTATTTCAGGAATAGACCAAATAATATTCATAGACCAAAGCTGGCAGAAGAAAAACACATGGTTATCATTTCAAACCATGAAACGGGGTGAATAGGAACAGTTTCGACACATTTTGCCTCACAACATATTCATTACATCGCCAGTGGCAAATATTTTGGCACCATGAAATGTCTATTCATGCTACCTTTCTATTGACATGTAAAAGAAATTCCATCAGCATCAGATTTAATTTTTATATGGAATATTGTGACTGCTCCTATTCACCCCGGTGTTGGGTTGAATGGGAACAGAATGGAAAATTATGAAATAATGTTCTTTAAACTGTTACTTGTATACGAATACTTTTAAATTTATTGGGGAAGGGGTTTGTACTAAATGGGTTTTTGAAAAGAGAATGCTTTCAGAAACATCAGAATGCATTATCATAAATTTAAATGACAACTGACAAAGGCCTATCTTTTAAATCATTACAGGCATCAAAACGGTACCGTGTGTTAGTGAAAATGGAATTTGTTTTAATATAGTTTGCATCATGGCTTTAGAGCTGCTTGGTTACAGATATGATATGGGAAAACAGCCATTGCAAATTATTTGCAGTAAACAATAGCTGTTGGGTAATTGGAGGGGAATGAAGGGGAATCAGAAAACTAGTATTTGAATTTTCATACTTTTTATTAAGATAATGGCCCCCTGATGTATTTGATGGATAATCCTATTTGGAATGTGTATAGGTTGTCTTTAGATTTATTTAATTTAACTTATTGTGTGAAGTAATATTTTCCAAACTATAGCAGATACATGTAGGGTGTTGGGGTTCTTAAGGAGCCTTGAAATGACTGTTCTAAGAATGCCATTGAGTTTTCAGGCTTTTCATACCTCGATCTACATTGTACATCTAAAATATCGTGATTACTATGTCTATGGTGCATATGTGATATGTATTTAGGTGCTTAAGGTATGGTTTGGAATCAGAAAGTCTGAATCATAATTGCTTGGTAGTCTGTTCCTATTCACCCCAGTTATTCAGGAAACAAAAAATGTAAATAAGGAAAATGAAGAAAAAATATATTGCCATCAATTTCTTTCACATGAATTATATGCAAGACCATATTTGTGAGGTCTTGTTGCAAAATCTGATGATTCACTTCAGTAGGTCTGAAGATAAAATTTTGTAAACATATTTCAGACCATCATATCATATTCCACACTGGGGTAAATATTAATTAATTCCCATCATGTAAGTCATTATTGGTCAGCTAGAGGTACATGTATGCACTACATAACTCAAATAATTTTGATGAGTTTACATTATAACTTTGAAAATGAAATTACCAAGAATTTTTTTTCCACTTTTGTTCCTATTCACCCCGCTGTAAGGTACTTGATAAATGAATATATGTCAATAACAAAGTGACCTGTAGTGTCCGTAACAGGCTAAAGTCAATTGTAAAGTACTTAATCTTGACATCATATAGCGCAGGATATGCACTAAATTAGAATGAGTGTCTGTTTTTTATATGGACGTAGTGTAAAAGTATGTTTTGGGTACAAAAGTTTAGTAGTATTAACTAATTCTATCAACTTTTAACAATTTGAAGATGCATTTTACTAAGGTTTTTTCAGCTTTTGTACTTCAGACTGAAAAATTGCAATGAACAGATTTGAAAAGATACTCTCTATTGAATTTAAAATTGTAATTAGGCATCAAGATATGCAGCAACAACAATAATGACAGGAAAAAAGCAAATGGATAACTTATATATTGCACCAATGAATAACATGTATACTATGTAGTGTCCGTAACACCCTACTGGAAATTGTACATAAGTTATTTTGGACAACTTATGATAGTGAACAAGCCTTCCTAGCAAGTTCATTTGTTTTTATAAGTATACAGATGGGACTAAAGTTTGGAATTTGTCTCATTTACCAGTGTTTGGTTGGCTTTTTAAAAAGTTTCAGGTTTTGAAATAACTGGCATTTATGAGATTTGACCTTTCGTTGCCACTGATGTGTATACTGCATCTATTTTATGGACTGAAGTGAGTGCGAATTGTTTTATTTTTCACAAATTGCCATTAAATTCCAAAAAGAAGTGCAAAATATTTTAGTATTAAGATAAATAATGCTGGAAAATTCCATTTTTGTAGCTTTGCATAGTGTCCGTAACACCTACCTCACCCCGTTGTGTTGCTGTTCATAAAATGATAACCAAGATAGTTTCCTTCAGGATATTGCAGGGTGTTAACCCAAGGGTATTCATGAACAATTTGGGGTTGATGAAACAACTCCATTGCATACTTCATTTTTGGACCCAAGTGCAAATGGTTTTGCACCCTGATTGTGGCTATACCGAAAGTTCAACAACAAACATGAAAAAATTGACTGTCTGGCAATATTAGAAGAAAGCTTCTTATCATGCAAATTTCCATGTTTCTATCATTCTGCTAAGCTTGTGGATTTAATTTCCAGTATTTTCTATGTCAGCAATTTCTCAAGATATTGGATGGAGAAACTGCTCTGTGATAGACCCCCTCCCCCCCCAAAAAAAAGGGGGGAAATAAATATCTAAACTATAGACTAAGTCCTTATTTAACACATCATTTGTCATATATCTGTCACCTTACATGTCAATTAGATTACCTTTGTTTAGGCTGTGAAGCCATATTCTATATTTCCTAATTTAGGACCATAACTTTGCTTAGCTTTGCCCAATGGTTTCCCAAACGGCAATAATCCTGACATGCATGTCCGCTAGCGCTTGTCTTATGTCCAAGGGTTCATAAGCTATGCACCCCGCAAACATGCGCAATGCTGTGTTCAATGCACCAAACTTCTTGTGTGACTGAGCAACGAGAGAATATCATTAGAACTGGGTCTATAGCCGAGGTTTGTTAAAAAGAATTTGAAATTTCCCTTTATTTTTTGTGATATTGTAGCGGCAGCTGCAGCACACATTTTTGACAAAATGCTCTAGGCCACAATCTTATCATTATTTAATGATTTAGATCTCGTTAGGACCTGGGCGCTAGACCAGTCAAAATGTCAAGTCCTAACATTTTGCCTTAGCCTTATTTGCTCAAGTGCTAATGGTTCTGGGATAACTCGCCTCTAGATCAAGTCTTTTGACTCAGCAAAAAAAAAATTGAGGCCAAATTCGGCCATAACCCTTGAATCGATCGCAAATACATGTACATGTACTTGTGTAAATTAATGCATTAAGTACATATATGTCTTTAAAACATTCATTTCAAGAAAATTTGAAAGGAATATGTAAAATAATTACATACACTACATGTATTTCAAAAAACATTTTTAATAAGTTTTATCCCATTAAAAATTGAATTTATTGCTCTTTAGAAGTTTAGAGGTCCCAGTTTGTAACTTGCACAACGAATCTTCAAACCTGATATGCCTAGTTTGCCCTGTGATGAGTTATTCCGATGTCACGGCAAAGACAGAGAGCTTCTATTACAGAGATTTTTTAGTTAGCTCCAGTAAGCCACAACATTAGTAGTATAGCAAGAGAACCAATTGTATTGTTTTGGAGAGAATTAACCCTATGATACATCCGTAGTATTTGATGGGTAAGCATGAGTATGACTGCGTGAGGGCTCAAAAACTTACAATCTGTGGCTCATCTCTGGTAATCCTTGTTTTTACGTGGGCTTACTGTACATGTACGTGGGGCTTGCGCAACCTACATGTATGTGCGCATGCAACGTTCAAACTTTTCTTCACACAATGATCCACGCATGCCAAGCGATTACAGAAATGCTGTAAGTAAACTGTCTTGTAACCGTGTATTTTGCCTCAGTCTCGCGACCTTTGAGCCTTACTTGCCGACCCAGCATGAATCAGATAACTCAGCGCTCAACTTCCTGAACTCTTACTGTGCCAAGGGGTTCAGCTCTCTTCAAAATTTCACCAAAATGTGATCAATGCTTACTTTTCAAATGTCTGCACTTTATTGTACAGGATAAAATAAGCTTGTACATACATGTATATAAGTGCCCTATAGCAAATCCGAAGGTGGTTTGCATGGCTCACAGTAGAGGTCTATGTGGGAAATGGTAATATTTAGATATAGATTTTTTGTTGATATCCCTTTCCACAGAGGTATAAGCATCCCATGTAAGGTAAGGGGTCCTAAAGCTACACAGGTCCTAAAGTTACGCACCCCGCGAATACGCAAAATGCAATGCGTTCAATGCGCCAAACTTTTGGTGCGACTAAGCAACGAGATTATAATTTACGTTTGCCAAAAAGAATGAGTAATTTTCCTTTATTTTTTGTAATATTACCACTAGGCCTAATTGGAAATCGGGGTGAAATTCACATCAGTCAGCTTCGAAATTAAGATTTGCATTCGTTTATTACGTGTGCGTAGCTTTAGGACCCTTTCCTTTTGTCGAACAAAATTTGGCACGGGCATCGACATCGACTTGAAAATGAATGTTTCTGACATTCTTTTGTCGTAATTTTCTCAGTGATTTAACTTCGGAATATGTAGAACCAAGATATTTTAAGAAATTCGCATAAACCCCAAAATAAAATGACCTTTTAGGGGCTGGAAACAAAGTGCATAGCTTTAGGTCCCCCCCCCCCCCCCCCCCCCCATCATACAGCTCTGTGTGCCAGTATGGTAGTGGATCCTATTTCCGAACACTTTTCAGAAAATCAACAATAGCAAATAAAATATCAAACGAATATCTGTCAAACTTACGTAATGAATGCTTAACAGTAGAGGCACATGGCCGATACTGGAGACTGTCTCCTAATTGGGAGATCATCTCTGTTATCACAGATTTATGTCAACATTTTTGATGGCCTATTTGGGAGACAGTCTCCCATTTAGGAGACCAATTTTCTTTGTTTACATTTGCGGCAAAGGGATTATCTTGGCTCAAAAATGAAAATGTGATAAGCAGATTCCTCATGAAAAAGTACCCCTTTTGACCATTTACTTTTGTTTTCATAACATTTTTTGTTATGATCCACACACAAAACAAATGAGCTTCTGATTTCTGAGGGGAAAAAATTTGGCCAAGAAAGAGTGCCTTGTTGTTGGTGTTGTTTCTATTGTCCTTTTGTCAGCAAAGTCTCCAATATCAGAGACTGTCTCCCAACTGGGAGAGAGTCTCCCAAATCGGCCATGCGCCTCTACTGCTTAAAGTCCAACAGAATAAGAAGTTGGTGGAATTTGAAAAAGACAACATAGATTTAATACGATATTCCCTTCCGAGCAAAACCCTTCCCAACGACGAGGCGTTTTGGTCCACTGAAAAAGGTATTGTATTACCGAACGTGTGAAACCTATGGGAAAAAGACACTACCTACCCCGATTTCGGGCCAACGGGATGAAGACTGGGGGTGACAAGAGAGCAGGTTATAAGATATTACTTATGTTTTTTTGCCTCATTTTATGATCTTCTGCACCTTGTATTCTGTGTGTCAAATAGTGTGGAGAACATACGCGTAGTCCCACTAGGCCTGAGTCATCACGGATTTTTCAAAACCTGGGTTTGACTCTAAAATTTTGGGCGGGGACCGGGTACCCGAACGGGAATTCCCCACAACAGAAAATTTGAGTGTAAATAGTGACGGGAGTTAAGGTAAAATTGCTACACTAAAATGCAGCGTAGAGGACAGTTACTGAATCCAAATCGATAAAACAATGCTTTTCCCAAGATAAATAACACTTCGGAATAAAAATAAAGCATTAAGAAGTACAGCCAAAGGTCTCTTCGCGCCCTAAAATTGAGGGCTGAAAGAGGAAATCAAGCTTCGTGGTACCGTACACGTTCAGAAATTAAGTCCGAATGTGAGTCGCCTGTGCCCAGTGCGCAGGAATACAGCCCTAGACCGTAATACACACAGACGAGGGTCAAAAATAACTGACGTGATCGGATCAAAGTAAGCTTTAAAACAATTAAAAATACCACGTAAGCGACAATGTCAACAACAAAAATACAGAATTAACGTAAAACAATTCTTTTCTTTTACCGTAAAACAATTCTTTTCTTTGGCAAAAAATAGTATGGGTATCCATAATACCTCAAAGAAAAAAAAAATGTTGAAGGATTGCGAGTGCACTTCATATCGAGATTAGGCAGCCATATTTGACATTGTTCTGCTTAGCAAGATCGCAGATGGCAGCAGCGAGGAACAGTTGTGGCCGATCACCTGATCTAGTGCCCACATTTATTTTCCTCTCTGCTGCCATCTGCGGTCTTGCTAAGCAGAACAATGTCAAATATGGCTGCCTAATCTCGATAAGAAGTGCAATCGTAATCCTCCAACATCTTTTTTTCTTTGAGATATTATGGATACCCATACTATTTTTTGCCAAAGAAAAGAATTATTTTACGGTAATTTTGAATTTTTGTTGTCGCTTACGTTGTATTTCTAGTTGTTTTCAAGCTTACTTTGACACGATAACGTCAGTTATATTCGACCCTCGTCTGTGTGTATAACGGTATATGGCTGTATTCGAACGCACTGAGCACCGGTGACTCCCATTCGGACTTCATTTCTGAACGCGCATGGTACCGCCTTACTTGAATCTTCCTCGCAGCTCTTATATTTTTTTAGAGTCATGAAAAGACCTATTGTAGTCTGAAATGATTTCCATTTATTACTGCAGCAAATATAATTGGATTACATTGAAATTCAGTTTGTGAATTGCATGTTTAAAGTTCTAAATTGCAATATATTAGTGCTAAAATTAGTTTGGAAATACCCGAAATCCGAAAATGAAAACTCGGGTTTCAGCATGACGGGTGAGGACCGGGCGGAGAACCGTTTCGACTCAGGCCTAAGTCCCACGCATATGAAAGCCATTTTATGCGCTTAACTGTACGTGTCCGGTAATACAATGCTGTTCGGAAATACAATCGATATACCAGGGGTGGTATTCTGAAAATTGTTGTAACTTTAGTTGTAACTTTTGTTGTATCTTCCGGAGATAATACCTTGCTAATATTGTTGTAAGTTGGTATTCTGAAAATTGTCTTAAGTAGATATTATCTCTTTAAGAACCTTTATATTATCTTTGACACGCCTATTTTTTGACACTTTACCAATCAAGATGGATTTTATATAGACTCTAGGTAGGTTAACCAATAGGAGAACCCCTTATGTCACACGTAAGGATGGGCTTTGCGCTTATATCAATTTCGGGCGTAGTTATTAAATTACGCGTTTTATAATGCGCCATGCACTATTCGACTGCAATTAATTGACATAATGGCTCAACCTCTTCTGCTCGCACCAAGTCACTGTAAAATCATCGAACTCCACCTGTAATTTCTTTAAAATGTTTTTTCTATGAGATCTTGAATCACACAGTCTCCATCTTGCTATTCAAGCATGTACTGTCTGATTCTGAGCTAGAAAAAATGAGCTAGATCATGAGATACAACAGCTAGAAGCTGTTGTAAGTTTTGTTGTATGTTGTAAGTTTTGTTGTATAGTCATGGATTGTATTTCCGAACAGATCGTATTACCGAACGTGTACAGTTAATGTAAGGGCCTAAAATGGGTTTTCATATGTGTGGGACTACGTGTATGAAAACCACACTATTGAAACAAAGTTTGTGTCTTTTTCCCATAGGTTATTTTCACACGTTCGGAAATACAGTACCTTTTTCAAGGCACCAAAACGCCGCGTCGTTAGGAAGGGGTTCACTCGGAAGGGAATATCGTATTAAATCTACGTTGTCTTTTTAAAATTCCATCAACTTCTTTTTCTGTAGGACTTTGAGCATTCATTCATTGTAAGTTTGACTGACAGATAGGGTCTATTCCTTTGATATTTTATTTGCTGTAGTTGATTTTCTGAAAAGTGTTCGGAAACTGGATCCACCACCTTAATTTATTAATTACCATGGAAGATAGATCTAGACATGAATGATAGATACAACAAAAGATAAAATTTTCAGAATACCAATTATCTTGGTATGGTGCTAATGCACATAATACCCTACCCCTAGCCCTAACCCTAGGCCTAGGGTTAGGGTAGGGTTAGGGGTAGGGTACCCAATGGCAATGCGCATGGATACGAAAGTGCATTGCCATTTGGCATTACATTACTCATTAGCGCCATTAATTATCTCATGATATTCAGCGCGCATAAGTTGTAAATTAGGATCATGCGCAGAGTGAACAAAGATACAACAAAAGTTACAACAATTTTCAGAATACCAATTTTATCTTAAGTGTGTTGTATTTGAGATAGAGTTTTCGGAATACCGCCCCAGACTGATTATAAGCCACGGAGCTCATATTAGCTAAGGCAATGCATGGGCAGAAGTTAACTGTGCGAATGCAATATGGCATACAATAACAAATCGTTAGCGCGGGTTTTTCACACTTTCAACAATCGCTTCTCAGCCACATCATGCACCATTAAAACCAGTCAAGTTAACAATCTATCTGTTTGAAGTAAAATATTAAATGGCTAATACAATTTTCATTAAACAAAATATATATGTAAAACAAATTGTAACTGATATAAGAGAGGAAAATAAGTCATTGTTGTTCGAACCTGCAGGGGCAGTTGCGACCGGTTGAATCTCCGCCATCTTCGCTGAAAAGCGAACGTACGCGTACGACGTACGTACACACACGTACACGCACACTATGTGCTTATTTTGTATGCGCGCGTCCTATTAGGGCGGCGATTCCATAGGGCGATCCCATAGGGCGATCCCAGAAGGGGCGGGGGGGGGGGGGGTACTTACTTACTTACTTGGGTTTACTTACTTGGGTGTAGAAACGTCAAAGCTACAGCTTATTTGCCCCTTGTCACATTGGATAGTGTATGGTGAAAACTTTAGTGGATGGAATTGTCAGTGCCTCTGAAGAATATACTTACTAGTGGCAGAAACTGCTTCCTCTGATCTTGTAGAGCAGTTATTAATGCTCCTAGATTATATTTAGTCTACACCCAAATTTCCTGAGCTGTCATCAGTCTGAAATAAGTGGTTTAGATCAATCTGATCAAGTCTTCTTGCGATCTTATAGGTTCGAATTAACTCCGCTCTTTGGAGGTACGCTTCCACCACAAGATGGTAAAGGCCAGTCGCGT
The DNA here is from genome assembly GCA_025618425.1 of Heliocidaris tuberculata. Lineage (NCBI taxonomy): Eukaryota > Metazoa > Echinodermata > Echinoidea > Camarodonta > Echinometridae > Heliocidaris > Heliocidaris tuberculata. The sequence goes on along the minus strand of CM046838.1, from coordinate 39,088,836 downwards.
GGTGGCTCTTTTCTGCTCCCCTCCTCCTCCTCCTTCTTCTTCTCCTCCTCCTCCTCCTCCTCTTCCTCTTCCTCCCCCTCCTCCTCCTCCTCTTCCTCCCCCTCCTCCTCCTCCTCCTCCTCCTCCTCCTCCTCCTCCTCCTCCTCCTCCTATGTTAGAAATTAAAGTTTCTATTATATAACATACAAAAAAACAAAAACAGAAAACAAAAACAAAAAACGGGAATCTGTTATATTTTACATGTACTGTGAAAAACGGCCCGGCATCCTGACAGCCAGGAAATTTCTCGTGAAAAAACGGCAAAAATTTTCTTACAGTGCACTATAAAATAATTAGTTAAGATTCACTTGTAAAGTTGACTTAAAGATTCATGCCCATTTTTGAAATATTGGGTGAAATGATGAGCGTTTTGTAAGTTCAGTTAAATTCATATATTTAGACTGTTTTTGGCAAAAATAAATGTTCATATTTATACATTTTTTGATACACCCAAGTTTGTCTGAAGTAGTATAAATGATCTTTAAAAAGGAATTGACTATGACTTTTGACGACTTTTGTTGTATGATAAAGATATTTTCATGTAATATGTCTATGGATTATGACTGATAAAAGCTCATTTTCCTTACAAACACAAACAGTAACCGGGGTGAACTGGGACAAGGTGCCCCAGTTTACCCCGATATTAAAAAAACAAGTGCCTGCAAAATATTAGTGTTGGTATTTATCGCAAAAAATATTCATTTGTTGCAAATTATAATTTATATGACCCTATATGGGGTCATATAAGACCTATATGCTATGCTGGGTGTTCACTATAGCCAAGTGGTAACATTTAACAATGATTGATCAGATGAAAAATAGAAAAAAGTGGTCCAAAAAAGAAGTGAAAATTAAACCTATACAAGCAAAATCGCAGTATAGCTGTGGATGTATTTGAGAACATTAATAGTTAAGACCTTTCGCAGGATTCAAACTAATTTATAAACGGTTAATTATTTTTGAGTTAGAGGTGGTGTCCCAGTTCTCCTGCGTCAGTTCACCCTGCTCTCCCCTATATACTGGGGTTAAGGTTCGGCAGCTAGGATCAAAGAGATCGAGCATTCTCTTTTTCGAGGCCTCCCCCTAGTCCGGGTTATAATTGAGCGAGGTGCCACCTGGAGAGGTAGATATTCTCATGTGGTTTTTCTAGACCAGTTTTTCATGCTGAACAAGAATATATGAGGTAAACAGGCTGTATCCTGAACCTTTTCCCGTGAGGGTGCTTTTTTCAAAATGGCCGCCAAAAATTCATATAAAGTGACTATGTGGTATAAATAAATAACAATGGCGCATGTTTAACCACTTTTTGCATTCGTTTTTATTACAGTTATTCCCAAACAAGCTACGATTGTATTCCAGACTCTAAAAAGCGGTATAAAGTGAGGGCGCTCTTCAAAATGGCCGCCAAAATCATAGATAAAGTGTATGTATTTGTTAATAAACATTTAAGAGGCCGCAAATTGGGCATATTTTGCATTTATTGTGATGAGAGTTATTCACAAAGTATCTACATGTGTACCATACATTTTATAAAGAGTTAAAAAGGTGAGGGCACTCTTCAAAGTGGCCGCCAAAATCAGAGATAAAGTGTATATATATTTTTTAATAAACATTTAAGAGGCCGTGAATTGGGCATATTTTGCATTAATTGTGATGAGAGTTATTCACAAAGTATCTACATGTGTACCATACATTTTATAAAGAGTTAAAAAGGTGAGGGCGCTCTTCAAAATGGCCGCCAATAATCCTATACAATGGGTGTGGTCCTGTGTGTGTTAAAAACATCAATGAGGTACAATTTTACCTTTTTGCATTGGTTTTGATAAAGCTTTTCAAAATAATCTGTATTTGGGACAAATAATCTGTTCTGAGGTTTAAGAAAATGGGGGCACTTTTGAAAATTGCCTTCCCCCCCAAAAAAAAAAAAAAAAATATTTTGATAATGACTTAAAAATGTATCAGTAACAGTGCATAGAAAGTACCTTGAAATGTGAATACACTTTTGTGATGGAATTCTTTGTAATTATTTGAGGATGCTCTGTGGTGTTCACATTCACTCTAACAATCACAAATGAAATTATATTTTAAATGAAAGTCATAAATTTGTTATTTTCTGTTTACTTCACTATGACAGAAATACATTTTCAACTCTTTATTCTTTCATTATTCTCTGAACGGTTTCTATCTTCATGTAGGCTATTCAAGGTTACATGAAAAGAGCCCTCTCCCAGTTCCCCTTAACCTGAGATTTTTGCAGAAGTTAAGGTACCTTGAATTGTTTTATCTCAAAGGTTTTCAAGTTCTGTAAAAGCATTATTCAGGTTTTCGTTGGAAAGTTGTTTTGATTCTCGTTTTTGCTTTGTTGCATTTGCTGTTGTTGATTCCTCATATAGAAATATTGCTAATTTCATCAAAGATTTCATAATGCTAATTCAATTATTGTTTATTTTATTTCAAGACACAGTATCAGATCTTAGTCTGAGTTTATTCAGTTTGTTTACATTAATCATTCAATAACACTTGATGTAAGTTTATTCCAGCTCTCTGTCTTGACTGGACTTTTTGGTGAGTGCATTCATATTTCCTTTTACATTACTAATAACCCTACATTTTTTTTTAAATTTGGTAACACGTTACACCGATCGAGTGGTTTTCGAGCATGCAGTACTGTTCTGTTTTGTTTAATGAAAATTATTTATTTATTATATTATTTGATATATCTTAATGTAACATACTTTTCCCTCTACATGTAATGTTCCATGAAGGTTGTAAACAATAAATAAAAAATACTCAAACAAGATATGAAGAGTTTGTTCGCAAAAACTATTCATTGACAATGAGTGCGAGGACTTTTCAGAATGTAGTGATCTGAGCGACTGTGAAGATTAATGATACAACATTGTCAGTGATTTGTCTCACCAGGAAACATTGTAAGGACAATTCAGTATAAAACCTTACTCTTTTGATCATCAAAAACACTGCTCTTCGATTTTAGTGGCCGTTGTAAAAAAGCTCCCTCAGGAATCTGTCAAACATCTTTTTAGTGATCCTATAGAAACAAAATCTAATTCACCGTACATACGCTTATTATGCTTTTTAATGCTTATTTAAAGCATAATTTAGATTGGATCTTTGCGGCCATTTTGAAGAGCGCCCTCATTTTTCACCTTCATATACATTATTTTGTCACACATGTAGATTCTTTTCAAATAACTTTATTCAAAACTAATGCAAAAGGGGGTCAAATATGATCATTAATGTTTCTTTTTGTTAACTTACACAGGCTCATACCCTTTACATGGGATGTTAGCGGCCATTTTGAAGAGCGCCCTCACCTTTTAAACTCTTTATAAAATGTATGGTACACATTTAGATACTTTGTGCATAACTCTCATCACAATAAATGCAAAATATGCCCAATTCGCGGCCTCTTAAATGTTTATTAACAAATATATACACTTTATCTATGATTTTGGCGGCTATTTTGAAGAGCGCCCTCACTTTATACCGCTTTTTTAGATTCTGAGATACAATCGTAGCTTGTTTGGGAATAACTATAATAAAAACGAATGCAAAAAGTGGTTAAACATGTGTCATTGTTATTTATTTAACCTACATAGTCACTTTATATGAATTTTGGCGGCCATTTTGAAAAAGGGCCCTCACGGGAAAAGGTTCAGGATACAGCCTGTTTACCTCATATATTCTTGTTCAGCATGAAAAACTGGTCTAGAAAAACCACATGAGAATTTCTACCTCTCCAGGTGGCACCTCGCTCAATTATAACCCGGACTACCCGGGCGGCCGGCCCCCTAAAACAAGGGGTGCGGGACAATCGGTAGTGCATTGGCGGCTGTAATTCCTCCTATATTATGAGTGGCATCCTAACGTCAGTTCGGCATGCAGTAGGCCTACATGTCATTCCTTGATTCTTATTCAAAATCACTTTGAACTCATTATTAGCATTATAGCGTATAGACATGATAGAGGAAACTACTATATAGCAGTGGCGGATTTACATAGGGGGACAACCGGTCCGTGCCCCCCCCCCCTCCCCTTTGAAACGCATCTGGCATATACCATGTATATAATAATTACACAATAAATAAATTTGCCCCCTTTAATTGCCCTCTAAAATACAGAAACCGCGACTCTCTCTCTCTCTCTCTCTCTCCAAAATGGTAGCAATCTTTTTTCGCTATACAGTATATATGGAGATCATTTTAGTTACGTTCCACAGGATATAGAAAGTTAATTCCGAACTGTCTTAATCATTTTGGGCAACCGGTCCTCTCAACGGAATGCCATTATAATCATGACATGCATGCATAATGCCGGTCTCGTGGGCCTTTTGGACAGGTTTTCAGAGGGTTGAAGACAGTAACGGATCCAGGATTTCTTGAGGGAGGGGGCTCAATATTCACAAAAAATTTTGACAAGCAAGAAGAAAAAAAAAGCGTATTTGGGGCCCCTTTTTAACTCAAAAAATCCCTTGACAAGCAAAAAAAAAAAAAGGTGGTCCCTAGCATTTTTGGGGCCCCTTTTTAACTCAAAAAAATCTCTGACTGAGCACCAGGGTTTTCAAAGAGAGTCTTCAAAATCCCCTTCCAAGTTTAGGCTGATGCAACAAAACGTGGATCAAAACCACACATGACTGGGTTACTTTAGACTAAATTCTGTCCTATTAAACAGTCATTAATTCTGAATAATTTTATACTTCATTAATTTGTGTTTAAATTCATTCATCGTTTCTAAGATTTCATTGGGCCTTAATTCAGCTCTATATGCCATGTATGCGGCTAGTCTTAAATTTTCCCAGCTTGGAAACTTCATGTCGTATCAACTTGCTTGACACAAACTGCTTTCTAGATTTGTCAGTTGAACTTGGTTGCACAATCTCACCTGCATAATATTCATACCATGGGCCGCGGAACCGGGGGGGGGGGGCTGGGGGCTGTAGCCCCCACTTTTTTTTTTTTTTTTAGTACAGACACGTTTCATAAAATCGCCGAAAAAAGGTGCGAAATTATCATTATTCAAGTGAAATTAAATCAGCCCCCTTCACTTTCAAAAACGCTCCGCGGCCCCTGCATACAGTCATGAAGTCAATGGTTTACTAACTCAAAGACCAATGAAAGGAAAGAAATGACGCACATGTTAACATAACTACGAAAGTAAAGGACAGTGGACTTTCATGTTCAAGATGGCATCCCCAATAACCTTTGACCACTGTGAATGACTCGACGATAAAGGGTTTAAACAAGGTATGCGAGGAAGCCACCGACTTTTTTTGTCATGACAAGGAGAGTATCATAAAGTTGCTTTTAATAAGTATTTTGGGGGGTTTTATTAGATATTTTGTTTCTAAAATGCAGAGTCAGTGAAAAGAAAATAGCAATCGTTTTTAGACCATGTAGACTGAAACAAGCAATCATAATTTTGTTAATGGCTTTTGCTTTAGCCCAAACTTCAAATAAGAGGATTTGACATGACGTTTTTAATACAAATTCCTTAATAATGGCCTTGGGCACTAGCATACCCGGGGGGGGGGGGGGGGCAGGGGGCTGACAACTTTTGACCCCCCCCCCCCAAAAAAAAAGTCAAACCCAGCGAAACTCCCCCCCCTTTTTTTTTTTTTGCTTGTCAGAGAATTATGGAGGAAAACATTTGATAAACACATCGCCCCCCCCCCCCCCTTAAGCAACTTTTTTGACGGCTACTGAGAAGAAGAAAATACGGGTCTCCCTCCAAGCAGAATTTGACAATTGACAAAATTTGCCCCCCTTGTTAAAAATATTCCCACTGGCCCCCCCCCCCCCAAAGAATGAATATCAAAGGCCATCCTATATACCTCGAACATGGAGGTGGTCTCTTATATAGACTTTGTATATTTTTTTTTTTTAAATCAGTTCTATTGATAGAAGAAGATGAAGAAAAAGCAGGAGAAGAAGATGATGAAGAAGGAGAAGAAAAGAAAAGAGAGAAGAAGAAGAAGAAGAAGAAGAAGAAGAAGAAGAAGAAGAAGAAGAAGAAGAAGAAGAAGAAGAAGAAGAAGAAGAAGAAGAAGAAGAAGAAGAAGAAGAAGAAGAAGAAGAAGAAGAAGAAGAAGAAGAAGAAGAAGAAGAAAGAAGAAGAAGAAGAAGAAGAAGAAGAAGAAGAAGAAGAAGAAGAAGAAGAAGACCCCTGGGAATGATTTCTTTAGTGAGGGTGCTGTGAGCAGAATTTTTTTATTCACTTGCTTCGGTAGGGGCAAAAAATGAAGTTGCGCCCTACCCACCAATTTATCCACGTCATTGTACAAATCAAATCAAATCAAATCAAATCAATTTATTGAATTAAAATCCACAATCTTGCGAGGGAGCAAAGCGGTAAAGTTTTTTTTTTTGCAGTTTTAACCCCCCCCCCCCCCCCCCCCCATATAACGCAATTTCCTATATATGCAATTTACCCAGTAAAATTTGCAATGGAGCACTGCGATCGACGGGTAGAGACCCGAATTTTGGACACTGATAAACGTTTTTTGTTGTTGTTGTTGTTGTTGTTTTTTTTCATTCACTTCTTTCTCAAATAGGCTAATAATAATAATAATAATAAACCGTTCATGTATAACGCATATCACATTATGATATTATATAACGTCCCTATGCGCTTCCAAAGGGTTTGGATATTATTACCCTGCATGGCTTTAGCTCCGGCGGCCGTAATCAGCGCACAGTCCATTTCAAGGAATAAATCCTGCCAGGTACCCATTTAACACCTGGGTGGAGAGTGGCAAATGTGGATTAATGTCTTGCCAAAAGAGATTCGAACCCTCAACCCTTTGGTTTGAGGGTCAAGTGAATGAACCACTATACCACCACACATTAATGGAAACCATTAAGAAATAAGGAATTTAGGAAAACAACCGATAGTTTACATTTCTTTGAAATATTGAACCTTTGCAAAAGCGATCTTATACACTTGATCCTATATAATAATAATATAATAATAATATAATAATAATATTGGATATATGGCGCTCATATCCACCATAAATGGTGCTCAAGGCGCTCTGGCTAGGCTACCGATTTCGGCGCTCACGGCATTCAAGGAATTCCTACCGGTACCCATTTAACACCTGGGCGGAGAGTGGCAAATGCAGATTAACATTGCCAAAGGACAGCAGTGCCGCGCCGGGGTTCGAACCGGGGAACCAACGACCTTCCAATCTCGAGTCAAGTGTTTAAACCACTCGACTACGACACCTCGATACAAAGAGTGGGGAGCGATAATCATTATTATTAACAAGAGTATGATGAATATCAAACCCTCTAACTTGATTTCTATCGCACTTACCCTGCGGACAGGGGGCATACAATCCTGAATAATCGCAAGTTTTCTTCATTAGCTCCTCTTATTCTTTCTCTCTATTGCGTTTTTACCCCCCCCCCCCCCCTTTAAGTATCTGCCGGAGCATGTGCGCTCCTGTGCCACGTAGATGTATACACAACTGATAATATTACACATTATTTCGCTAAGTCCTTCCAAAGCCAAAGTTTCGGCAGGGGGGGGGGGGGGGCACACCCTGAAATCAACATTGCCTGCATGTAAAGATACCATTCATTGTTGTATAATATACATACATGTAAGTCATCATTCTGCAAACCAATGCACCAGGGTTGGCACGACTGAAATGAACTTTAAATCGCCGTGATATTTCAAAAGAAAATCACCAGTTTCAGTAAACTACCATACAAAAAATTGTTGTTGATTTTGTTGATGCGACACAAAACAAGTCACTCCAAAACCATTCTTGATTTATCTTATTTTGGGGCTAAAAAAACATCATCCCAGTGAGGGATGATGTATTTAGGGATATCATCGATTTAAATCAAATAAATCCGATTTTTTATTCGACCCTGCATGCAATTAGTCTGGGTGCCTGTCCCGAAATATTCACCCCATTTTACCCATAAGATTTGACCCCTTAAAGTTGCTTAGACTGATTGACAAAAAGGTTGTCAGCCTGAACGTAGCCGCCGGGTTTAGCTCCCAGAGCCCCCAAAAGAGACCCCAAAGTCGGGTCGATTTCACCCCGTCTCCCCCATGCACCAAACTTTGTCAGTAGGAAGCAGTATGACTGGATATCCCCGTCGGGATGGGGTGTCAGATGGCCCCTAAAAATTGGAGTAAATTTGTCCCCTTGAAGCCCAGGGACCAAATTTTGTCAGAAGGAAGAGCTATGCATGGATGTACATTCCAAAAATATTAAAACTGACAAAATTGTCCATCAGGAAGGGTGTGTCAGACCCCCTTGGAATGAAAGCCCCAAAGTGCCCTTTGACAACGTTTTGCCCCCCAAAAATGCTCTGTATGTAAAGAAAAATCATTTTCTTACCTTCTGACTATGATAACTCAAAAGTCTTCTAGTCAATTCAATTCAAACTTTCATAACATAATTTGGTGTTAATTGGTCTTTTGATTAATAAATTATTAAATTGTGAAAAATGTATTGCTTTTTCAAAAGTAGCCAAAAAAAAAAAATACTGTCAGGATTATGTAAACACATCCATTGTCGTTCTGACAAGGCATAATAGGGAAGCTTGCTTGGTATCTGTGTAATTAACACATGGATAGTACATTTCAGCCTGGCAGTCACATACCACAGATCCCTGAAAAGCTCTTCTATTATGCCTTGTCAAACAGGTGAGAAGGGACAATGGGTGTGTTTTCATAATCCTGACAATATTTTTTAGCTACTTTTGAGAAAGCAATACATTTTTCAGAATTTAATAATTTATTAATCAAATGACCAATTAACACCAATTTGCACCACACGAAGATTATAATACTCAAAATTATGTTATAAAAGTTTGAACTGAATTGAATAGAAGACTTTTGATTTATCATAGTCAGAAGGTAAGAAAATGGTTTTTCTTTACATACAGAGCATTTTGGGGGGCAAAACATTGTCAAAGGCCCGGGGGGGGGGGGGGCCACTCAGGTATATTGGTGTACACATGCGTGTCCATGGATTTAAAAAATGCCCCCTAAACAAGTTTCATACTTTGGTGAAAAGACACCCCTTAACAAGGATTTCGCGTGCTTTTTTTCGTAAAAATTACCCCTTAACGAGGATTTCGCTTGTTTTTTCATAAAAATTACCCCCCTAAACAGGTTTGATTGAAATGTTACCCCCTAAACAAGTTTGTCTTAAATATTACTCCCTAAACAAGATTAACTTAACCAACATAAAAAATACACCACTTGAATTCAAGATCACCTTTTGCAAACTGACATATTCTTCACCTTTGGTGGATAAATTCTTCACACAAGGCAAACAAAATAAACTGCACAAATATAGGAACTGCTGTTGGTTAAATTACAAATGTTATTGTTTACTTCAATTATGAAGGACAGGTTTCAAACTGTGTACTCCGTTAGGTTTAATACACGATCATCATTTGCTTACTTTTGAAAAAAAGAACAACTTTTGTAATTTACTTCCAGAGAAATAAACTGTATCGGCAAGAAAATCGGACAAAAAATGTTTGTTCGTACCATTGCCGCTGGAATGGAAAGAACCCCCTAGACGCGTTTGGCCGCATTCCGTTCAGCACCCCCTTTTTGTTGAAAATCGGAATTTACGGACCCCTTAACACGTAACGCGCGTTACGCGTCCTGGATGAAAAAAAGACCCCTTTTTACGCGTTTTTTGGACGCGCATGTGTACACCAATATACGTGAGTGGCCCCCCCCCCCCCCGGGTCAAAGGGCACTTTGGGGTTTCCATTTCTGGGGGGTCTGACACCCCTTCCCAATGGAAAATTTTGTCAGTTTTTATATTTTTGGAATGTCCAGTCATACTGCTTCCTGCTGACAAAGTTTGGTGCATGGGGGAGATGGGGTGAAATCGACCCGACTTTGGGATCTCTTTTGGGGGCTCTGGGGGCTAAACCCGGCGGCTATGTTCAGGCTGACAACATTTTTGTCAATGACTTAGATGGTCTAAGTAAGTTTAAGGAGTCAAAAATTATGGGTAAAATGGGGTGACTATTTCGGGACAGGCTCCTGGCCTAAATACTGTACACTTTGTTTGCATTGTTGAGGGTAAAGGCTAAGAATTTAGGGTGCGCTGTAGGGTGCATGCAAATTTGGACGGAGAACCCATATATCTACTCGGGTGGAATCGTACACCCTTACGGATGCGCTTTGCAGAAACCGTGGCTCAAAATTGTGCAAGGTTGAATTCTGCACCCTTCGATCAGAAGTATTAGTCTTTACATGAATACCCACACCAGCATTGTTGACACTTATGTCACAATATTTTATCAGGTAAGACTAAATATTCAAAAGCATAAATGAAATAAATTAGAAAAATAAAAAAATAAATCCATTTCGATCAGCTTGTGTCGCAAATTTGCTTAAATTAAAAATCTCCGTAATGACGTGTTTCAAGAGAGTAATCGCGCAAAGACTAACATAAACCGACTTTGCAGGCACTACATGAATACAATGACAAAAGAGAGCGGACAAAATATGGACAAAATATACAGCTCCTCATTGTAGAACATCCCTTCATTGCTATTATAAGTAGAACAGGTAAATATGCATGTGACACCCAGTGGCGGATCCAGGATTTCTTGAGGGAGGGGGCTCAATATTCACAAAATTTTCTGACAAGCAAGAAAAAAAGGGTCCTCAGCGTTTTTGGGCCCCTTTTTAACTAAAAAATCTCTGACAGCAACCAGCGTATCGGTATACTTGTAGGTCTTAAGGCAGGAAAAGTTTCATAATTCGCATATTCAAAGTATAATGGGGAGTTTTTCGTGGCTCGATTTTGATAGTTTCTTTGTCAGAAAGGTTATTTGAATAAGAAACTTGATGACTTAGTCGGGATTATATCATTTTTAAGTGACAGGGCTAGTTTTACTAACTGTTACTCTACTGATTGGTTGTATGGATAGATAGTGGAGTACATATACTACAGCTTTTAAAGTTGTATGAGTAAAACGAGCTGTCGCACTGTAGACGCCATTGGGCGTGGCTCGATGGATCTCACGGAGATCCCCTCATGGCGTATACTATACTGCATGTGTTCCATTCGTATACGTGAATTAATATGGACAATAACTTTGTATTATTTGATGTTAAGCTGTGTAGAGGTGAGAATGGTGATCGATTGCCATCGATGATGCACCCTTTATGGTGCAGTATATGAACCCAGAGGGTGCAAAAAACTGAACCTTATATTGGGGTGCAATTTTGAACCACACAGCGGGGTACAAATTTTGAACCCCATAGGGGTGCACATATATGCACCCTAAAAGATTCAAGTCTGCACCCTAAAGAGTGCTGCTATTTGTATCAACGGTCTGTACCCTCATTCCTTAGTGTATACATGTAGGTGGAAATAATGAGGGAAATCCGTTCATAAAGTAACAAAATGTGTTGTTCTCATTGTGTGAGTGTCCAAAGCGAGCGAACACAACTGAAAATGTGAGTATAATTTTGGGGTCAGCTAAATTTTCAGTAAAGGCACTTTCTGTATTATTGCTCTGGGCAAAAAATGAAATTGCCCCTACTCTCACCCCTTTCCCATACACAAAACTGCGAGGGAGTGATTAAGCGACCTAGCGATATTTCTTGTTGTTGCATTTTTAAGATTAAAAAAAAAAATCTTGTTAAGCATTTTACTTTTAAAAAATCGCAAGCGAGCACTGCATCGACCGGGGTAAGGTTTTGAGTTTTGGAAATTGATTGACAGACTTCTTCCTCAATGGAGCGCAATTAACGAAAATTCATTAGATATATAGTCCATGAATTTATAGCTATCTTATACACCTATAGGGCGCCATATAAAAAAAGAGAGACTGATTTAAAAAATAATATGGAAAAAAAGAAATTGGAATAACATTTTTTCTTTCAATTTTGAAACTTTTTAAAATGCTATTTATAAAGCCAAATATTGGAGGCGAGAATAAGAGATCCTGCGGAAATACATGCGAGGGAGCAAAGCGACCGAGCTTTAGAAAGTTTTCGCATTTTGAAAAAAAAAATCCTCAATTTCTAATAGACTTATACCCTGCTTAAGCATAAGTTTGTCACTTTCTCTCTTTTTCCTTTTTTTTGCGCCCCTGCTTTAAGTACCGCCCGGGGCTAGTGCCCCCATAGCCTCTAGACTGGGGGTGCTGCAGCACTCAGCCTTCTAGATTTACTAGTGCTGCATCACCCCGTGCAGCAAACACGGCCCAGGGGCCCGCCTAGATACGGGGCTATATTATAGGCTTGTTTCGCCGTATACAGTCACGAATTAGGCCTTCGAAGGGAAAGTCTACCCTGGTATTACGTTGATGAGAGAAGCAGATTATTGAAAGTTCGAGCAAAATCCGATAAGAAATAAGAAAATTGTGAATTTTTGAAGTTGTAATAAATTAAACACAAATTGGCAACTCCGTGACGTATCTTGTGAGCTCCTCTCCCTGACTCTTGCTCAGTAGGATACAGAAAATTTCATAAATTTTCATTTTCTTAGTTTTTGATGAAGGAATAAATTTGTTTCATACAGATTTTATGTAAAAACATGAATGATTATATATAAGGTGTATGTATGATTGAATATTTTCAAGAGAAAATGGAAATTAATGATCTTTTGGGTAGGGCCTATATAGGCCCCATTTGTCCTATAGGACAAATGGGAGAGGATATGTCACAGAGTTGCCAATTTGTGTGTGATTGATTACAATAAAAAAAAAAATCATAACTTTCTTATTTCTTATCGTATTTTGCTCAAACCCAAGTTCACTAAGTGTCTTTAATTTCAATTTATGCTTCTTTTAAAACCAACTTGTAATCAGGGTGGACTTTCCCTTATAGTATGTATAGGCCTACATTAATGGTATCTAAATTGATAGGCCTAAATATTTAAAAAAAAATCATCGGACTTTCAAGGAAAAATACAGAACAAATAATTATTTTATATATTAAGAAGAAGAAAAGATATGTCAAATAAAAAAAAGTGACAACAGCAACAGCTAACTATAATGTTGATCATCATCCTCTGCTCTGCATGGTTTCTTCCAAGCCTCGAGATCATTTAGAAATCTATACTCGAATAACACTAATATATTAAAGAAGAGAAGAACAACAGGGCACAACTTTGAGTCATCATGGGCGTTACCCATAATATCAAACCTCAATTAGCATACCATAGGTAATTTTGTAACAATAAATATCGATTTTCAAATTCTGTCTGCTGTGGTAATGTAGGAACGGGCTGAGTTACATGATGAATTGAGATCCTTTTTTACACGAAATAAACTATTCTCAAGAATATTGATGGTATTCACTCCCTACTTCGATTCAAATCATATTTCTCGTGAAATGCTAGCTTTCTATCCGATCCGGCAGGTGTATTGTAACGAACAAATTAGACAGACTGGAGCTAGTATAGCGTCGTTGTTTACCAAGGCTACCGGCGACGCCGTGCTGTGACTGTGAGCGTGATCATGGCTATCTCTACGTCTTCGAATCACAGGACAGGCAGAGCGGTCCCACATATGAATTTTGGTGTTGTACTTTATACTTTTCTTGCTGGAACCATTTTCTCTCTTCCGTTTACAGCAGGTAATTCATTGTTTCACCTTTTCTCCTTCATTTTATATGATAAATAGATAAATTTGAAGGTCCAATACAGAAAGTAATTGTCCGTAGAGTGTTCTTCTTTGAGTTTGACTTTATTTCATGTTGAAAATTTTTGAATAAAAGAAATCAAATAGTAATTAGTATGATGGGGGGACCTAAAGCTACGCACTTTGTTTCCGGCAGCTAAAGTCACCTTTTCAATGATTTATGCGAATTTCTTTTATATATCTTGGGTCTTCATATTCTTAAATTAAATTCCTGAGAAAATTATGATGGACAAATATCAATAACATTAATTTTCAAGTCGATGTTGATATCCATGTCGAATTTGGTCAAAAAAATGAAAGGGTCCTAAAGCTACGCACACGTGATAAATGAATGCAAATCTTGATTTTTAAGCTGACTGACGTGAATTTCATCCAGATTTGCAAATAGTGATAATATCACCAGAAATAAAGGAAAATTGCTCATTCTTTTTGGCGAATGTAAATGATAATCTCGTTGCTCAGGCACACCAAAAGTTTGGCGCACTGAATGCGTCGCATTGCGTGTATTTGCGGGGTGCGTAGCTTTAGGACCTGCGTAGCTTTAGGACCTCTGACCATACTAAATACTAGTGTCTGGACTGAAATCACACTGAAAAGTGTCACTGTCAGCTTAAAAACGTGCTGATTCAGGGGGGGGGGGGGGGGAAATGGCACAATTTGGGGGGCAAATTCATCCTGTTATTAAAATGTGATCTGAATTAATTTTTTTTATCTCATATTTGGAATGTATGGAAAGAGAAAATCCTGGTCATTCTTTTGACACTAAGGACAAGTTTTTAGGCTCACTAGAAAATTAAAATAAGAGATAAATTGCAAACCCTTATACTTGTGTGTATTCAGATTGCCATTTCCCCATGCGTTTCCTATGGGAAACTGCAATTTCTGTTTTACACAAATTTTGTCACTTTTTCGCAATTTTGCACTGTGATCTGATATTCAAACCTTGAAAAAATTCATACCATCTGAAAGATTGTAAAATTTCCTACATGTATCTGGTCATGTAAAGGACAAGTTTTTGACATTAAGTATAAAGTCGTAACAGGTCTCGGAAGCTCAGAATTTGCATTTGTGTGTGTCCCATTTCTTAACTACATAGCCTATGGGAGGGAAAAGCTGAAAAATGGTCTGATATCATTCTCTTAATTTTGCAGTAATTATTTCTAATTAACTGGAATTTTTCATGAAATATCATATTTCTGTCAGTTTGATGTTTATTAAATTTCAAATCCAGAAAGAAAATTTAATATTATTTTGAAATAAGTGAAATAATTTTTTTTCTCCAGACACCCTACAAATAGGTCAAATGGAAAAAAAATGGAGGCAGGATGAAAAAATGAAGAAGGGAATGAGAAACTGCGAATTAATTATATACAGCCTAATCACTCACACTTATGTGAGGTTATTGGAGATAACCTCGCAGGATTCTGCCTAGAATATTACAGATCTAACGTTAGCCCCATCTGATAAAGAGAGTTGGAGAAAAGAAGGTATGGAGTGGATCCTGTTACCGAACACTTCAGAAAATCAACGATAGCAAATGAAATATCAAATGAATATCTGTCCAACTTACATACATGTAAATGAATGCTTAAAGGTTATGTAAAGTTTTGGTAAGCCCTCAAAAGCTGTTCGTCAGATTTCTTCAATTTTTGTTGATAAATAGCAAGATACTAGCAGTACTAAGACACTGAAGATTTGGCCTCCTAAAGTTTAATATTAAACAAATAAGAGGCAAAAACTAATTTATGTGCCGGGACAGGTACGTAAAATCCCAACAAAGGCAGCATGTGCTATACACTGTAAACACACGTGTAAAACCAATGATGAGTAGCTAACACAGTGCACACACACTGTCTCTATGCGAAGCCCCAAGATTGCTTTGCGGGGAGCCGTCGGGATGGAAGGGTCCTAGCATAATGGCAATGATCAAGCATTCCTTACAGATATTTACACTGAAACTCACCAGAAATCATAGATGGAATACGAAATGATCTAATTGACAGACATCTTTTGATACAAGGAAAACAACGTGAGACTATATTTAACATGTTTCTTTCCTATTTCCTTTTTGCTACCAATACTGTACATGTACATGAGCTTTAAAGTCCTACAGAATGAGAAGTTGGTGGAATTTGAAAAAATACAGCGTAGATTTAATACGATATTCCCTTCCGAGCGAACCCCTTCCCAACGACGCAGTGTTATGGTCCCTAGAAAAAGGTATTGTATTACCGAACGTGTGAAACCTATGGGAAAAAGACACAACCTAACCCGATTTTGGGCCAACGGGATGAAGACTGGGGGTGACAAGAGGGCAGGTTATAAGATATTACTTAATTTTTTTTTTTTTTTTGCCTCATTTTATGATCTTCTGCCCTGTGTACTGTGTGTCAAATAGTGTTAGTGTGGAGAACATAAGCGTAGTCCCACGCGTATGAAAGCCGTTTTAGGCGCTTAACTGTACGCGTTCGGTAATAAAATGCTGTTTGGAAATACAATCCATGACTATAGATCTATCTTCAGATTATAAGCTTGTAGATACATGGATCTATGGATAAAATGCAAGATTTTGACACTTATTTGCAATGAGTCCTCACAAAATTATGGTGGCCCTGAGCACACCAATTACAGTGTTTGTATTGACCACTAAGAACGAATAATGCCAATAATAATACATATTTTCTAATTTCTGTCACATATGTACTAAATGTATGGGGGGGGGGGAGGGGAAATAAGATAAATATTTTAAATACTTCCTTTCAAATATTCTGTTCATAAAAATAGAGGTCCATCCTTCTCAGGGGCCCCACTCACAAGCATAGCTTTTTGGGGTCCCAATTTGCATGATCATGTTTGTTCGTCATGATTGTTCTGTCTGGTTTTTTAATAAATTGAATTGAATTGAAGTGAATTGTATCTATAACAAAAATATAGATAAAGATATTTAGAGTGTACATGTACATGTATAATTATAAGAGAAGTAACATAGGTCCGAATTCATGAAAGAGGTTTATCTAACCCATGGTTTAAACCTCCTTAAGCGAAGTACGCGCATGTCCTTATGTCCAATGCGCTTGCATATATGTTTATGCTAATTTACGCTTATTTTAGTCCACAACGGTGTTTTAAACCATGATTTAGTCCATGGTTTAAGATAAACCTCTTTCATGAATTCAGGCCATAGAGTCTATGTCAAAAGGAAGGTAAGTACTAGGTGTAAAAAAAACAACATTTGACCCTTTTGATTGTTGATAACTCAAAGGTTAAAATTTGTATCAGACTGAGGTTTAACAAATCTAAAATTGAAGAATGTCAAATTTATGTGGAAATAAGTTTTGTGAAATTTCCTTCCATTAATATTCTTAAAATAATGCTCTGAATATTTAATTAGATTTTCACTTTTTTTTAAAATTAAGACCGCAAAGTCTCTGTGTGTCAGTAATTAATTCAGAACACAACAATTGTCATTTTGCATTGCACCTGTCACTTCTGCCAACCTTTTGCTGTTGAGTGTCATTAATGATTCATGACTGAGTTAAAAGAGGTGATCTGGAATTTCAGCTGCAGTGCACAATGGCGATTGTTGTGCTCTGAATTAATTACTGATACACACAGATTTTGTGGCTTTGATTTTTCAAAAAGTGAAAATCTAATTAAAGGGAAAGTCTATCCTGATTATAAGTTGTTTTTTAAAAGAAGCAGAAAAATTAAAGAAACAGATCAGTGAAGGTTTGAGCAAAATACGATAAGAAATAAGAAAGTTATGAATCTTTGAAGTTGTAATCAATCACACACAAATTGGCCACTCCTTGACGTATCTTGTGAGCTCCACTCCCATTTGCTCAGCTCCGGAATTATCATAAATTTTAATTTTCTTAGTTTCTGATGAAGGAATAGATTTGTTTCATACAGGTTTTGTGTAAGAATATATTAGCAATGATGAGGTGCATGTGCATGTATGTTTGAATATTTTCTTTAGAGGAAATGGAAATTTTTGCCTTTTTGGGGGGTACTGGGCAAATGGGAGAGGAGCTTGCAAGATATGTCATGGAGTTGCCAATTTTTGTTTGATTGATTACTTCAAAAAATTATAACTTTCTTATTTCTAATTGTATTTTGCTCAAACCTTCATTGATATGTTTCTTTAATTTTTCTGCTTCTTTTAAAAGCAACGTATAATCAAGGTGAACTTTCCCTTTAAATGTTCAGAGCATTGCTTCAAGAATAGTATTCAAAGAGATGTCATAAAACTTACTCCAAATAAATTTGACATCCTTCAACTTTACAATGTGAAAATCTCAGTCCGATACAAGTTATAACTTTTGAGTTACTAACCATCAAAAGTGTCAAATTCTTTTTTTTTTTTTACACCCAGTCCAAAAATAATACAATGGGAAATATGAACAGTACTGATTATCTGATGATCTGATTAGATTTTGGGGTATGTTGGTCAGAGGTCAAAAGTCATAGAGGTCAATTTCCGAAATAGCAGGTTTTAAATTTAAATTTTGATTCAACGTGATATCTTACACCATTTGAGGTATGAACTTCACAGGCTTCTCGGCAGAAAAATGTTTTACTCATGATTCAAATTTACAGAAATATGGCTTTACCGAATCCCATGGGGGTGATCTGAGGACCAAAGCAATTTTGCAGGTTGAAAGTATGCATTGACACATTTATTGGTCCATATTGAGTGAAATACATGTACATGTATGGCCTTATGACATCCTGGGAGGTGGTTTCGGAGGACCAAAACAACTTTGGAGATTGAAAGTAGGCATTGACTGATTTATTACCTTGGTCGGTACTCTTGTTGAGGGAATCTACACATGGTTTTTTATTTTCTGTAATTTCTCACCCATGGTATCAGCACCAAGGGTTTAATGTACTAGCGAGAACGCTGGAACTTCAGACTTAGTGTTGGTATGTATCACCATAGGAAGACGATCTGATAAGATTTTGAGGGTAAGTAGGTCTAAGGTCGAAGGTCATTTGCCATGAAATTTAATGTTTTTAGCCTCATTATCTCTCGAATAATTTGAGCCATTAACTTCAAATTTAGTACTAGTATGCATGACCATTATTGTGATTATAATTTGCATTTAGTTGGTCATAGAGGTCATAGAGGTCAATATGCATGAAATTGAATATTTGTTATTTTTTGTTGTCACCATATCTCAACTATTTTGTATGCATGACGAGAAGGAGACAAAGTGATCAGACTTTTGAGTTGTTAGATAAAAGTTCACAGAGGCAAATTAACATAATATTATAGGTTTTTGTCTCGCCTGGTCGCAAAGTCAAAGGTCATAAGGTCAATGATCTTTCTGCAAAAAGCACTTTAATCTCAATAACTTCTTTATGGATTTGAAGTGGAATCACCAAATTCATACCACAGGTGCATCTCTTAAAGGCGAAATGCCAAGCTTGAAAATGAGTTGAATTTGACCAAGGTCAAAGGTTGAAAGTCAATGAACTTTCTGCAAAAAGCACTGTAATCACTAACTTTCTGTGAATTCATAGCACAGGTACATCTCTTAAAGGCACAGGTCAAGTTCAAAGATGAGTTGAATCTGACCAAGGAAAAAGGTTCAAGAGGTCAATGAACTTTCAGTGAAAAATCATCTCACATGTAATAACTTTTTGTACCTTTGAGGTAGGATTACCAAATTCAAATCACAAGTATATCCGTTGAAGGTGCATGTCATGTTTGTAAATGGGTCAAAGAACTTTCAGTGAAAATCACAGCTGCCAGACCAAAGTTCACATTATCATTTGCATAGCAGGATGCAGGCGAGACAACGCTTGGCTTTTGTCTTGTTAATTCTGGTTATCACAATATTTCAAGAGTTCAAGAGTTAGCCATGAACTTAACTGAACTTAGGCGGAGGGCTATATAGGAGACGCAGTCGCATTCATCTTGTTTTTGATAAGACCAAGTGATCTCTCCAGAGCGCATTGAAAGAGAGACTTGTGACATGCGCATAATACGCCTCCGCGTACGCGGTCTTAGTTATAAAAATGGCGGATCATGGAGCTCCCAATAGTTGCCTGCAGCTGAAATTGACATACATGTAGCTCCATACAGGGATGATTCTATGAGTAGGCATGGTGTACTTTAACAGACCATCACAGACTACATGGAACTTTCATCACATGTTGCATCCACAATCTAGCCACCCTGACTGGTTAATCCTTTGACTATTGAATTCTCTCATTACTATAGGGTTAACAAAGGGATGACTCAGTCTTAGAAAACAATGGGTTAACATTTTTGCTACGAGTAGAGAACCTTTTTGCCAGTTTATGATGAGCATGTTTTTTACTTACATAATGACTAGATCGAGTTTGAACTGGTAATGCAATATCGCTCATATCTCATTATAATTGTGCATGTATTTCTGTTTGACCTTCCAGGGCAATCCTGTAATGGACTTCTAAGTCAGGTAGAGTGTGCAGATGGAAGCTGTATCCTTTCCTCGTTTGTCTGCGACTCTTTTAATGACTGTCCTGATGGTTCTGATGAAACTCCTGCTACTTGTAATGATACAGGTACATATATATACCAGTGATTCTTAGATGGTTGTCCATAGGCCATCTTTGGTCCACCATTTAATTCCATCATGCTTGCTAATCCAGTAAAGAAAGACAAACTCTCCTTCAAAGTATGACCAACTGCTTATCTGGCTCACTTCACAAAGAATAAAAAGTAAGAGAAACTGATAAGCATGTACATGTACATCCTTCATTGTACATGTATGTTGATATCTATTTGAATGGTCATTTCACTTGAAAGCAATTTATTGGTGAGCATCCAGGGGACCTATTGTCTGAAACATCAAAAAATCACATTTGATTTTAAAAAATCACATATATTATTGTTTAGATACATGTATGTGTTTTTAAAGGTAACAGATAGTTTTGGGAGGCCCTCAAAAACTTTTCGTGAGATTTCTTTGATTTTACTTAAAGGGCAATCCAACCTTGGTAATGAGATGATTTGTGTGAAAGCAGAAAAATAAGAAAAACTGGATGGTAAAAGTTTGAAAGAAATCGGACAAGGAATAAAAAAGTTATGGATGTTTGAAAAATGAGATCACTACATCTATGCGAATCTCAAATTGGCAATTTGGTGATTCAATTGTGACATGTTTGTGGACAACTCTCCCATTTGTCGTACACAAAAATATCATTAATTTGCGGTTTTCTTCGAGGCGCTTTTACCCTCGGGGCAGTACTCAAAATATATTGGATATAGCATATTGTTATAGGTCCTCATGAAAGAAAGAGATCCTACTGAGTAATACATTTTGAAAAAAGTGACATTTTAGTCATTCTGTGTGTTGGAGTGAATGGGGGAGTTGTCCACAGCTACATCACAGTGACATTACCTGTTCGGCCAATTTGAAATTCCCATATGTATAGTGATTACAACTTTCAAAAATCCATAACTTTCTTATTGCTTGTCCGATTTCGTTCAAATTTTCACCAATCTGCTTCTCTGATTTTTCCTCTTTCTTTCAAAGCAACTTGCTATTAAGGTTGGATTTCCCTTTAATAAAAAGCAGGGTACTAACATAACTAAGATGCTGTGAAGTTTTTCCTCCTCAAGTGAAATATTTACTGAATGAGAGGTGAAAAGTAATAAAAATCCCTGGCCTCAAAAAGAGGGGATGTAAATTCAAACAACGGCCACACACACTACTCACATTAGGATTGCTGTGTGTATAGAATACGCTACACATAGTGCGAAGCGCTGGGTTTATTGTGCGGGGAACCTTCGGGTGAATATGGTCTTAGCGTGAGGCAGTGAAAAGCCGTTACCAAGCGTTTCTTACAGATATTTACACTAAAATTTGTTCGAAATTGTGAATGGAATGTTAAATAATCTCGTACATGTGTCTTATGATAAAAGGAGAGTAGTATGTGACTATGTTAGATAAGTTTCTTGCCAGTATGATTTTTGCTACCGAGACTGTCTATGAGCTTTAATATTACAACTTCATGTAAATTTAAAAGTAATCTAATCATATTTTTTTTTTAATTACTGAATTAGAAGCAACCTTTGATGAGTTGAATGGATCAGGACCCTGTTTCAAAAAACTTATCAATAACAAGTTGCAATAACTGTGATAAGCTACTGAAATCCTTGAATCTGATTGGCTGAGAGTAAATTTGTCATAGAAATATGGCAGTTGTTATTGATAACAAGTTTTATGAAATGGGGCCCAGCTCTGTTATATCCTGCATTTTCTAAAAAGGGGTTCCTCGTATAATCTGGATTTTAGGTCCATTTTCTTCTCATTTTCCTTTCTCCATTTTCTTTTCTTTTTATAAGTGTCTGCATGTGACAGCAACCCGTGCTTGAATGGAGGAACATGTATAGCAACAGAAAAAACAAGCAACAATGTGGCATACCACAATTGTAGTTGTCCACCTAACGCACTTGGTGACCAGTGTCAGATTGTTGTCACCACTCTGCCATCATCAGGATCTACCACTCAAGAAACAAATATGCAGACAGATGGGATTTCCTCTACAACATTTCTTCCACAAACAACGATGTCTACCACAAGACCTACAACAGCAGCAATAACAACAAGCTTAACCAGCACAGTAGAGTCCATACAGACAACAATGGCTTCTACTCAAAGTGCAACACCTGCTACTACACCATTTCAATCTACAAGTTTTTCATCAACAACTTCTGCAATTACCACTACACAGAATATACCAACAACAATCTTACCTGAAGAAACAACACAGACTTCGACTCTTACTACCCAAATAACAACCTCTACCCAAACCACAGTACAGATAACATCAGTTGATCCATCTACCACATTGGTGCCTACAACATCTGGAGGTACTGCAACATGTCATCAACTGGGTTGTCAGAATGGAGCAACATGTATGCAAGACGGTGTTGTAGCAGTATGCATCTGTTCTGCTGGGTTTGAAGGTAACAACTATTATAATGATTCACTGAGTCAATTATCTTTCAGTGATCAATACCGTAACCTGTGGAGAAAGAGGTTAATTGAAATGGACATGTGTACATTGATGTTATGAAATGTTAATATTGAATGGTATCCATTCATCATGATATGGATCAGTATCACAACACTCTTTGAGTATATGTATGTATATATAGGAAACTCTAGTGCTAACCTTCAAAATGACATCAATTTCATTTGTCATTAAAGGCATTGATTAACTTTGCCCAGGATTGAAAAAAAAAATCACTGTTCCAGCTAATGCTGTAATCATAATTGGAAACCTTTAGCTCAGACAGGAATCGCCTGAGTTTTATAAGCTGATCGGTCGTTTATATATCAAGATATTTACGATTGAACATTGATGTCGGGATAGAGTACCACCGAACCCTAAAGAACTCTTACGGTTGGCATACCTCGTTCTATCACAGAATACCGTACGGGCTGGAAACCCGCTCTGAAATCGCCAAGCGCTGGTGCTTGGTTTTTGTGACTGCAGCGCAGCAAAGAAGCCGAGCGACTTGCGCTAGCGATTGATCGCGATTTTCTCTTTTTTAGGCTAGTAAACGGGTTCCATTTTCTCTCATACTTTCACATATCCTTAATTATATATGTAGTTAGAGGACTGCACACAATTCACTGGCATTTGAGCTGATTTTACAATTTTTCACAAAGTTAATCAATCACTTTAAAATCTGATTTTTTCTGTAGTAAGCTTGCCTAAATGTGTACATGTTAAATATATTACTTCCCAAGTTATGATACCGGGTCATTCTGTGTCAAATCACCCCAATTTTTTTTTAAAGTTTAAACCCTACCCCCTTCAAATTCGCCCAAATTCGGTAAATGGGGTAATCAACCCGATGGGGCTAAAATTTAAAATTTCGGCGTCGGAAGAGTCAATTACCCCATGTACCACATTTAGGTCAATTTGAAGGGGGTAGTTTTTTCTTTTAAAAAAAATCTTTCATTGATTTTTTTTTTTCTACATTCTATGCCAAATACATTTACATTCCATTTTAGAGGTGTTATGTGTAGTATACAAAGGGACTATTTGATTCCATCACTTACACAGTTCATCAATAAGCACTGTTTGCTGAGTAAATGGTGACATGTGTTGGGTTGGACAGTGCTCATCCAGTATGAACAGTAGAGATTTAGTATTTTGATGAAGACATTGAAATATATGTACACCCTGTATGTGATAATCTTTGCTGGGGCTGAGTGAAAATATCATTCTTCCCTAATGATACATGTGAATTTATTACAGAATGAATAATAAGTTTTATTGATTTCAAGGGGATGATACATGTAGGACCCACAAGTTAATATTCACTGCAGCATGAAATTTTCCACATGTGGACCATAACCCTATATACAAATTTCGTGAAAGTTTCATGCAAGCATAATATCTGGGTTTCACAGTTTACTGTTTCAGAATTTGTTGTATCATCTTAATTCTTATGATTTATTATTTCATTTGTTCATCTCGTCATCTGTGCAGGTCAACGTTGTGAGAGAGATATTAACGAGTGTGCCAGTGATCCGTGTGAGAATGGATCTGAATGCCAAGACAACGTCAACTCATTCATATGTATCTGTACATCAGGTTACTTTGGGACAACATGTTCAGCTGAAATCAATGAATGTGATTCAAACCCGTGTATGAATGGAGCTACATGTAGAGATGGTATTGCTTCCTATCTATGTAGCTGTGTCAGGGGGTATACTGGACAGGATTGTGAGACAGAAATCAACGAATGTGACACCATGCCATGTAAAAATGGAGGTAGGCTTGGGTTTCACTTCATTTGGAACTTCTTTTTACTTTGTGTCATCATTGTTGAATGATTTTCTTCTCTCTTTTGCATTCTAAATGATCTTGAAGTTTACAAATTGTTGAAAATGTTTGTGTTTTAGAATATAAAAGTAATTGCTCATATTGATCTTTGCTGAGAATACCCAAGGTCAATTAGTTCACACTCTCTTCCAATACTTCCACATAAATAGAGTAAACTACTTGTAGTGATGATGTAAGAAATCTGTATGATAAGCACAAATTACGATTCATTTTCTTTTCCTCATTTCCCTGTGTGTTTTCTGTGGTCATTTTAATGAAATGTCTTAGGTTATTTATATTTAGAATTTAATCATGTGAAAGTAATATCCAAATTCTAAATATTTCAACGAAATTACATCTTACAGTGTATTTGCGAGGACCAAACCTTCAGGTTAGACCAAACTAAATGACAATAAAGACGTACCTTAAAATCTTGATTTCTTTCCTTGTTAATGACTATTTACCATTGTTTTCTACATTGAATCCTATCTAGGTGAATGCAGAGATGAATTGAATGGATACAGTTGTCATTGTGTAGATGGATTCACTGGTATGAACTGTGAAGAAGATGGCAACCAATGTGCTAGTAATCCCTGTGTTAATGGTGCTACATGCTTGGATCTAATAAGGGCATACCAGTGTGTCTGTATTACTGGTACTAGAGGATTAAACTGTGAGATTGACGAAGTCGATGAATGCATCAGTGACCCGTGTCTAAATCAAGGTACATGTACATTTACAAACATTTTATAAACCATTGCCTAAGACAGGGCTCCACACTAACATTTTTCATTTGGGGGGGGGGGGGGGGGGGAGGGGGAGGGTTGGTGGGCTGAAAATTTTAGGGGTCTCCATGCACGGGGCCCTTTTGAATAATTTGGAATTTTTTGTTGTTTACAGTTATAATTTTAGGGGCCCGTGTGCACTGGATCCCTGTCCATGTTGAGCCCTTTTTAACCCTAAAAGGGCCGGGATATTTTGGCTATGCCACAGCCGGAGGGGGGTGGAATCCACCCCCCCCCCCCCCACCTGCCCTGAGATCTCGACCGTCGACCGCGCGATTGTGCCAAAAATCAGCATGCACGTGGTGCACAATGTAATCTACAAAACTGTATATTAAATGCTCCGAAATAATTTCAGATTAATTAATTATGCTAATTTATGCATGAAATCAAAATTTTGCTCTAAATCATTAAATAAAGCTCAATAAATGCTAATTTTTGGTCTAGACACTCTTTCCAGTATTCTTAGCAAATATACTTGAAAAAAAATTCGATATCAAAATTGATTTCTTATGTATTTTATTATATTTAAAATTTCTTATGTATTTCTTTGTTTTTTGTCCCCGCCGAACGAAGTTCGCGAGGGGACTATGAAACGGGCTCCGTTCGTGTGTGCGTGTGTGTGTGTGTGTGTGTGTGTGTGTGTCCGTCCGTCCGTCTGTCCGTGTGTGCTCAAATGTTAGAAAATGCTACTTCTCCGTCATTTCTTGGCCGATTTTGATTCTGATTGTTTTATCTGATAGGGCTGGGTGGGGGCTTCCAAACTTCTACACAGAATTTTGAAATTCATTAATTATGCAAATTTATGCAAATTTATTCAAAATTGACGAAAAATGCTACTTCTCCTCTATTTCACATCGGATTTTGATTCCGATTGTTTTATCTGATAGGGCTGGGTGGGGGCTATCAAACTTCTACACAGAATTTTGAAATTCATTAATTATGCAAATTTATGCAAATTTATTCAAAATTGACGAAAAATGCTACTTCTCCTCTATTTCACATCGGATTTTGATTCCGATTGTTTTATCTGATAGGGCTGGGTGGGGGCTTCCAAACTTCTACACAGAATTTTGAAATTCATTAATTATGCAAATTTATGAAAATTTATTCAAAATTGACGAAAAATGCTACTTCTCCTCTATGTCACATCGGATTTTTATTCCGATTGTTTTATCTGATAGGGCTGGGTGGGGGCTTCCAAACTTCTACACAGAATTTTGAAATTCATTATTCATGCAAATTTATGCAAATTTATTCAAAATGGCTGAAGGTTCATAATGTTTTCATGTTTTATATTTCAGTTGTATACATGCATTGTTGGTATTCTCTTCTTTTGCATGCAGTAACATTATTATTTTATTCACTAAAGTTTTTCACTGAAGTTTTAAGGTTCAGGCTAGTTAATTTCCACAGATCTGCACTTCCGGCGGGGACATTTATTACGCATTGCGTAATTTACTCATTCACTTGTTATTGTTTTTTTGATGAAATTTGTCGGAGATACATGTACTTTTGCGATCATAAACAGCATCAAAAATAAATTAATTTTAATCAGTAAATGTAAAAATATTGAAAGATTTCTAAATTTTGGCTGAAAACACATTTTGTATTGAAATTATACACGAAATCACGTTTTGGAGCAATTTTTGGTCTGATGTGTTCGGAACCACATGCCTGGAACGTCGCGAATTTGGTCTTAAAAGATGCGTGAGATTCGAAAGAAAAAACTCAGGGAACGCTGCGGCGACTGCTTTGCGCGTTGAGGACATATCGCAAGAAACGTCTAGGTGGGGGTGGATTTAGGGTTAAGAGATCTTTAATAGTAATGAAAATGTGTCCAGTGTATCCAGTGTGGACATCATATGAAATGATAAAACAAAATGGATATCTGTTACTCAAATTTGTTGTGGTCTTATTCAGAATACCTTTCTATCTTCGTTGCATTCCCTAGAATATTTTCTCTTGCTTGGAGAAGTTTGAAATAATCATTTATAATATCTCAGTTGTGGAAGATGTGGCAGATACTAAATGCAATGTTATGAGGAATCAGCAAGTCATATTGAAAGACATTCTCTTTATCAAGTTTGAGCTTATAGTTTCACTGATATACATGTATATTGATCAAACAACAGCATATCTCACCACTCATAGGCTATAATCAATATAATGTATCAGACATAGTACATTTGACTTGCCCTATGACAATGTTTTATTTCTATTGATTACAGCAACCTGCATCAATGGTATCAATGAATACCAATGTAACTGTAGTGAAGGCTGGTTTGGTGTGAACTGTGAATCCGATGGTGATCAATGTAATTCTAATCCTTGTCTTAATCAAGCTACTTGTCTAGATGGTATCAGATCTTATACCTGCCAATGTCTTCCGGGATTTACAGGTTTGTAAACAATATTTTCTTGAGAAACATACTTTATTTAATCTACATTTGCCACTCTCCACCCAGGTGTAGTAAATGGGTACCTGGTAGGAAGTGAATGTTTTCAGCACCTTATAGCAGTTGGCTAAGCCAAGGTAATAGTAATTCATGTACTTCATAGACACTTTGAGCATACCCTTTGATGGATATACAGGTACATGTAATGTGTTTAGCAGCATTACCTATATATTTGAAGTAAAGAGGAATTATGATGATACTGCACATGTAGCTGCTCTAATTATGCAAATAAAAAAAAAGATTAATGTAGTGAAGTATTATCTTATTATTGAAATGAAGAGTTGACTTTACGTGTACATGTACACTCAGTGTTACCTACAGTTCAAACATAACATTGTGATAATGGCCCCAAACGACTGTTTTTAGGCTGAATAGAAACAACTTTTCTCTCAGTTTATTCATTTCTCATCAAAACAGCTTCAAAGTAACTGCCTCAGCCCTTTTAGTAGTTATAGCATTGATATAATGTATATCTGCTGATGTACAATAAGAATAGTTAATAAACCAAAATTTGAATCATATCATTAGAAATGAAATTTTTTCTTGAAGTTTTTGAAGTTTACTGAATGTTAACCTGTCTGCTGTGAATTGACAGATGAAATGTTTTGTATTATGTCATTTTGAAAATGGGATAATTATGATTACATGTATATGGATATATGGAATTGGGTTAGCAGTAAAGATAGGTGCATTTTTGAAGTTGTGCAGTTTGTTCTGTTTTTTTAATGAGAAATTTATTGTCGTTGTTTTCCTGACAAAATGAAATAATTTCAAGATAAAATTTGAGACATGAATTGCAGTTTGTTTTTGCACCCTCGCACTCTTGTATTTTCCGTTAAAGGGATATTCAGTTTCCATTTACAGTAGTTCATAATTTGCTGACACCAGACTTGGTGGAAAGCACTGGAAATACTATTATTGAATAATAGGTGTACAAGTCTGGCACACAGCATACCCGCTGTCTAGCCAAGATATACCCCCTGGTCTCTCAGAGTCTTCAGGTGACAGAAATGTATTAAAGATAATGACTTTTCCATATTAGGGGGATGGGTGGAAAATGCAGAGCATTACATAAGGCCTGTTGGTCATAAAACTGAAGTCCACTCTGGATGATTGACAATACCTGTTATTGGGTGAACACATGAATGGTGTCAAGTTCTCCTTGAGAGCCCACTGCTATGGGTCTTTAAAAAGAAATGATGTTTGAAGTCTTTTTTTTTTTACTCTCTCTTCTTTGCAATAAATACAACAAAGTGACTATTAACTTTTACATAAATTGAAGTTAAGAACCAAAATGAGTAATTAACATGATTGATCTATTTGTTCACCTCATTACCCTATTAATTTGAAATAAAGACTTGCATATATAAAATGTTACACAAATCTAGTTGCTGTATTCTTCCATTTTCTTCAGGTTCAAACTGTGAACAGGACATCAATGAGTGTTCTAGTACACCATGCAGTGCTGGCGCAACATGTGTCGACCAAGTCAATGGATACGAATGCATATGCCCTCCAGGATTTAATGGCATGACTTGTGGTGTGAACATTGATGAATGTTCTAGCATACCATGTGTGAACGGTGCTACCTGCGAGGATGTAATAGATGGCTATACATGCACCTGTCTACCTGGCTACACAAATACAAACTGTCAAGATGAGATAAATGAGTGTATCCCACAACCATGCAGCACTAATTCAACCTGCAGGGACATTGTCAATGGATTTGTTTGTGATTGTTTTCCTGGTTTTACTGGTCAGCTTTGTGAGGTAGACATCGATGAGTGTTCCAGCGATCCCTGCATCAATAGTGCAACATGCGTGGATGGATTGGACAGTTATGTCTGTCAGTGCCTATCTGGTTATGAAGGCGAGAGTTGCCAGAGGGAGAAGGATGAATGTGAAAGCAATCCTTGTGAAAATGAGGCTACCTGTAGAGATGAGTTTGATGGTTACACCTGTAAATGTGTAGAGGGATACACAGGGACCAACTGTGAGACTGACATTGATGATTGCATAAATAATGCCTGCCAGAATGGAGCTACTTGCATGGACCTGGTTAATGGGTATAGGTGTGAATGTGTGCCAGGATTCCAAGGGAACAGATGTGAACAGAACATTCAGGAATGTCTAAGCTTACCATGTAGGAATGGAGCAACCTGCCAAGATGAAGTTGATGGATATGTCTGTGAATGCATTTTTGGATACACTGGTATCCATTGTGAGACTCAAATCAACGAGTGTAACAGCAATCCATGTGAGAATGGAGGCATCTGTAATGATCTGATTGGAACCTTCAGCTGTACTTGTGCACCTGGCTTCATGGGGGATAGGTGTGAGACAGAGGTGGTGGAGTGTGCCAGTAGACCATGTATGAACGGAGCTACATGCAATGAAGAAATCGCAAGATACACTTGCACCTGTCCTGTGGGTTATACTGGTGTTCATTGTGAAACTGAAATCAATGAATGTGCTAGCTCTCCGTGCCAAAATGGAGGACAGTGTACAGACTTGATTGGTGGGTATAACTGCTCCTGCCTTATTGGTTTCTCTGGTATCGACTGCGAGGTGAACATTCAAGAGTGTGACAGTGGTCCATGCCAAAATGGAGCTACGTGTGGAGATCAAATCGGCAGATATCGTTGTTTTTGCCTTCCGGGATTCCAAGGAACTGAATGTGAGATAGATATTGATGAATGTAGCAGTGGACCATGTCAAAACCAAGCTACATGTGTGGATTTAGTCAATTCTTACACTTGTAACTGTGTTCCTGGCTATGCAGGTGATCAGTGTGAGATAGAAATTGATGAATGTGAAAGTAATCCTTGTGAAAACGGAGCGACATGTATGGACTTTGTCAATCTCTTTACATGTATATGTCTTCAAGGCTATTCTGGTGTTACATGTGCTACAGACATCAACGAATGTAACAGTGACCCATGCCAGAACGGTGCTTCATGCACAGACCTTATTGCAGAGTATGCATGTGAATGTCTGCCCGGTTTTCAGGGTACCAACTGTGCTAGTGATATTGCAGAATGTGCCAGTAATCCTTGTCGAAACGGTGCAACTTGTGAAGAAGGAATCAACGGTTATTCATGTTCTTGCATTGAAGGATTTAATGGAACATATTGTGAGATGAATATTGATGAGTGCTCAAGTAACCCCTGCTCCAATGGGGCTACCTGCAGTGATCTTGTCAACTCTTATCGTTGTCTCTGTCCTCCTGGGTTTCAAGGTTCTGAGTGTAGCAGTGATATCAACGAGTGCTCTCAGTGATCCTTGTCAAAATGGAGCTACTTGTCTTGAACAGATAGCAAGCTACATCTGTGTATGTGCATCTGGGTACACAGGTGTCCACTGTGATTCAGAGATCAATGAATGTGCTTCAAGTCCATGTGCTAATGGAGCACAATGTTCAGATCTTATTAGTGGCTTTGAATGTGAATGCTTACCCGGTTTTCAGGCAGAGCGTTGTGAAATCAACATTAATGACTGTGCTAGAGCCCCCTGCCAAAATGGAGCTGAGTGCCAGGACATGATCAATCAATATCTATGCGTCTGTGTAGATGGGTTTATGGGGACTAATTGTGAACTAGATATAGATGAATGTGAAAGTAATCCTTGCGTAAATGGTGTTTGTCTGGATAGGATTGGGCAGTTCTCCTGTAACTGCACATTAGGCTATCAGGGTCTGAGATGTGAAACAGAAATAGATGAATGTACCTCTAGCCCTTGCATCAGAGGTACTTGTATGGATAGAGTGGGACGCTATGAATGTCAGTGTGAAGCAGGATACACAGGAATAAATTGTGGTTTGGAGATAAATGAATGTTCCAGCAGCCCCTGTTTGAATGATGCAACGTGTCAAGACTTGGTAAACACTTACAACTGTCTATGTGCACCAGGATTCTTTGGGACTACCTGTGCCAATGAGATCAATGAGTGTGGGAGTTCACCATGTCAGAATGGAGCTACCTGCACAGATATGATAGCTGGTTACTTATGTAACTGCCCAAGGGGTTATGAAGGTGCAGACTGTGAGCTTGACAGTGATGAGTGTTTATCAAGCCCCTGTCTGAATGGTGCTACTTGCCAGGACTACCTGAATGGCTACCAGTGTCTATGTGCAGCAGGGTTCCAAGGTATCATCTGTGAAGACAACATTGATGAGTGCTTCAACCAACCTTGTAGAAATGGTGCTACATGTGAGGATCAGGTGAATGGGTTTCGATGTGTTTGTCCTGAGGGATACACTGGAGCAGTCTGTGAGTTTGATCTTGATGAATGTGCCAGCGATCCGTGCCTTAATGGAGCAGCCTGTATGGACGTCCTTGCAGGATTCACCTGTCAGTGTGCTTCAGGATTCACTGGAATACTCTGTGCTGTAAACATAGATGAATGTAATTCTAACCCTTGTCAGAATGGAGCAAACTGTGTTGATGGCATATCAGGGTATACATGTACCTGTTTACCTGGTTACACGGGATCGTTCTGTGAGACGGAGATCAATGAATGTGATAGTGATCCGTGTTTAAATGGTGCGCTCTGTCAGGAGGGTCTTGCTGGCTATGCTTGTCTGTGTACTGAAGGTTTCCTAGGGGATCACTGTGAAATTAATGTAGATGAATGCATGTCTAATCCATGTCTGAACAATGCATCCTGCTTAGATGCTGCTAATGGATACATCTGCTCATGTCTTCCTGGTTATCAAGGTGCACGATGTGAACTTGACATCGATGAGTGCCAGAGTGATCCTTGTGAAAATGGGGCCACTTGTGAAGATTTCATCAACGGATACCAGTGCCGCTGTGCTGATGGCTTTGATGGAATCCACTGTAGGATTAACATTGATGAGTGCAGCAGCAATCCATGTGAGAATGGAGCCCTTTGTGTAGATGGAATCAACATGTTTACATGTAGCTGCAGCCCAGGTTTCACAGGAATCACTTGTGATTCAGAGGCAGATGAATGTGAGAGTTCACCATGTGTGAATGGAGCTAGCTGTGTAGATCAATTCAATGGATATCATTGTCTATGTGTTGAAGGGTATGAAGGAGCAGAATGCCAGACTGATATACAAGAATGTGGAAGCAATCCATGTCAAAATGGAGCTACATGTCGTGATCTGATCAACCGCTATGAATGTGAATGTTCTACAGGATATGAAGGTGACAGAGTTCTAGAGATTATTTTTGTCTTCCTCAGACCCTGCATAGCCACTAACAATTTGTGACATCATCCATTCTTAATATTCTTCCAACTGTTATGCATGTTATGCATGCATTATGTTTTCTCTATTTGCATGCTTTCCCAACTCTTTTGTCCTTAACATGTGCCAATGTAATTTCCTAATCAATATACAAATGCATATTTACATGTATCATGTTTTCTATCAGCAACCCAATAGTATTACTCACAACTTCCTTAGGTCGTAGAATACAATGCTTTATTCCTCATTACTTTTATTACTGCTTTAGACTTATTTTGTTTTATAGCTCACCAATTTACTTTCTTGTCCATCAGCAACATTAATCTTCATGTATCTTTAAGGACAGACTAACTACATGTATACAGTATGATTCCATTTGATTTTCTGGAGGGCATTGCTGTTCGAGTAAGTTTTCTAGGACTTTGAATAACCAATTTTAGATTTTATTTTATTTTATTTCATTTCCAGGAAAACAATATAACAATAACAGAGAATACAAATACAAATTACAATAAACAGAAGGAGAGGAGAAAAAAAATCTTTTCTTCCAGTCCTGTGTGGCTTTTCATATTGGGCATGGCACACAAACAAAATTTGAAAAGATACCCAGTGATTTACAAAACATAAGCAGTATGGCAGTGAAGTATGTCTAAAGTTATGCAAGTTGGATTGCAATATCTGAGAACCAATTTGGACATGATCAGGAAGATGTGTCATTTCAACTCTCAAAACAAAACATTTTTTCTAAAATTTTTTTTCTCACCTTGGGATCCTGAGTGCAGTTTGGTATTACATTGCACTTGTGTGATTTGAGTTTGAT
The DNA here is from genome assembly GCA_025618425.1 of Heliocidaris tuberculata. Lineage (NCBI taxonomy): Eukaryota > Metazoa > Echinodermata > Echinoidea > Camarodonta > Echinometridae > Heliocidaris > Heliocidaris tuberculata. The sequence continues at coordinate 39,055,015 of CM046838.1, read as the reverse complement.
ATGCACTTAACTTACACACATGTATTTGTTGTTTGACTCACCATATAAGTTTGACATGTCATCATAATTTGATATTATTCACATGATAATAATACTGCAGCTAACATTGTGCTGTAATATAACCCAACTTCTTTGTTTGGTGATGGTTTTCCTTTGCAGTCTCCATTACATCCCATCCTTTAATGCTATCATGCATGTTACGTTTAATACATTTGGAATAATATCAAACCATTTGCAGTAATCAGTATACTTGAAGGATTTTTAATAAAAAAAGAAAACATTAATTGGAACTAAATACCTGACATTCTAATAAACTGAATCCCCACATGTGTCTAATGATTTGATTTATGCACATCATGGAAATAATAGTAAGCCTTCAAGCAAACACAGACTACTGCAGACTCCTCATTTTACCTTGCATGTTTTTGACATAGAGCATGAATTTGTGTAGAAGTAATCCAACTTTAATAGCCTGCAAATGGTCATTATTACCTTCGATATGGATAACTTGTTTGATGTAGTAGTAGCTCTTCCCTTGTATATCTATTTATTCTAATCCTTGAAGATCATGCACATTTTGCTAAGCTACCTATGTTAATCAACATTTAGTGTTACTCAACCATGTGCCTACTTCATTGCATGTATGGAGGAGTTTTTTTTTTTTTTTTTTTAATTATGTGTTTATTAAGAAATCAACTCATAACATATACAAACTTTCCAAGGTAATACAAATGTTGTGTTAATGTATGGAGGAGTTGTTGTTCATACCACTGTTTGGAGAACTTCCTTATTTACTAATTAGCTGTTACTCAAGTAATATGTGCTTGTCTATACATAAATATTCTTTGCTTCTTTACTTTTCCTTGATATCTATATGACAAAGTTGGGTATTTGTTTTTCCTTGCAGGAGTCCACTGTGAGAGTGAAATAGATGAGTGTTCTAGCGGCCCCTGTCTGAATGGAGGATCATGCCTAGATGATATTGGTGGTTATGTTTGTCAGTGTTCTGCTGGATATACTGGTACACATTGTCAATCAGAGATCACGGAATGTTCTAGTGACCCCTGCCAGAATGGTGGAAACTGTACTGATCTAGTCAATGGCTATGTGTGCTCCTGTCTGCTAGGCTTCCAAGGTAGGAAGAAAATAGGATTAAAAGTATGAGAATGGAAAAAGGATGTTTAAAACATGATGATTACAAAATTGAAGAATAGCTCTAAATACAGACATACATGTACTGAAGGTTCTGGTCTTGCATCCATCAGAATAAAATACAAGAATGTTTGAATTAGGCTGTCTTTTCATTCTTGCTTGTTACTCTGATAATTGCAAGATGCAATCTTCATTATGTCTGTATTTAAAGCTGTTCTTCAAAGTTTAATCAATTCAAATGGTTCAACCATCAGCAACGTTGCCGAAGGCTGAGAATGTCTCTTTACTGTCGCTAATTAATTTGTAGTAATGTATACCTTTTACATGTATGTTCTGGTCATTTTGATTTCAATGGCTCTGATTGATGCCCTGGGGGGCGTTTCATGAAAGGACTTGTCAGATATTTTATCCGACAAATTTGCTCTCAGCCAATCAGATGCAAGGATTTCAGTAGCTTATAACAGTTGTCGGATAAAATATCCGACAACTTCCTTTCATGAAACGCTCCCCTGTACTTAATTTGTAAGCACATAATATTAATTTGTTCTGTACCCTCAGGTGTACACTGTGAGGTCAACATAGATGAATGTACTTCAGATCCTTGTCTGAATGATGCTACATGTATGGATGGTATCAATTCATACACATGTGAGTGTGTATTAGGTTATGAAGGTACACACTGCCAGAGTGAGATAGATGAATGTAGGAGTACACCCTGTCTTAATGAAGGTTCTTGTACTGACCTCATCGGTGGTTATAACTGCTCATGTATGGCTGGCTTCCAAGGAGTTAACTGTGAGGTGAACATTGATGAGTGTGCCAGCATGCCTTGTCTCAGTGGAGGTAAGAAGTCTTCAATGCTAGTGTAATAATATCCAAAGTCCTTTGGAAGCGCATAGAGACGTTATATCATAATGTGATATGCGTTATTCAAGAACGGAATATAATTATTATTATGATTATTATTATTATTATTATTATTATTCTCAATATTTTAATTGAGATAATTATCACATAGTACAAGATTCTTGTTTTCTAGTTCTTGTAATGGTTTTTGATAGTATTTCTTTTAAAACCTTCCTGGAAAATTGAGAAAATCAGGAGAATGTATCATAGGGAGGGTAGGGGTCATTAGGAGAGGCAGTTCATTCTTCAAGTTACAAGCATTCATATTCATTACCTCTTGTCTGAGATGATTTATTCTTATGTAATTTTTACCGACTGCTTGTGACAGGTATGATTTATTTAATAATTTTCTGATTCAGACTGAAGTATATGTAGTTCGCTATAAAGATTATCATATATCCAACTCCATATTTGTTTGCTTCCCTCATTGGCAGGTGAATGCATTGACTTGGTGAATTCTTACCAGTGTAATTGTACGGGAGGTTTCTATGGTACACACTGTGAGTTAGATGGTGATCAATGTGAAGGGTCTCCATGCTTGAATGGTGGGACCTGTCTAGACCTGGTCCTGGACTACCAATGTACCTGTCTAGATGGATTATCAGGGACTAACTGTGAAATAGATCTCATTGATGAGTGCCAGAGCTTACCTTGTCAAAATGGAGGTAAGTAGTATGCTTCAGGGTGTTATTAGTATTAGATATGGGTATCTCTTCTTATAAGAATGAATGAATTCACTGTACTGTATAAAGCAGTAAACTCATTACATGGTATTGGTGTATAATGCTGTTCTGACAATGTACAATTAGGATCCCACTGTACATTATATATTTGCACAGTACATTTTTTTTAAATGTTACTTTCAAAGAATATGATATGAGAAAAAAATATATGTATACCAGGAGGCAAAAATGTACCAGGAGGTAAAAAAGAATTTTAATTTTCTTTCTTATAGATAGATGTTCTTATATGTGGATAGGCTCAGTTACATGTACATGTAAAACATTTATTTTAACATCCAAAGAATAAAGCTATTTATTTTAACACCCAAAGAATAAAGCTATTTATTTGATTCGTGATCTTTCTAGTTTGCTTTAAAAAACTATGCTTCTAATGCTATTACAGGTGCCTGTGTGAACTTGATAGGAGAGTATGAGTGTAATTGTATAGGATCATGGTTTGGAGATCATTGTGAGTTAGATGGAGATCAATGCGAATCATCACCATGTCAGAACGGAGCATCATGTTTAGATGGTATTCTTACATTCCTCTGCAGATGTGTCGATGGATATGAAGGTATTGCAATTATGTTGGTTGTAAGTCTTCAGTGTATCAAGATCATTTAGGTCTTGGTTACATGTTACATTCTATGAAATGTTTGAGTATTAAAATGTATGTTATAATGATGATAAGTTCTCATTGTCAGTTGCAATGTTACCTGTCAGAATTGATTAGATATAGTTTTTTGAAATGTGCATTTTATTAATATCCTTGATAATCACAAACCAGTGGTAATTCAAAGTATTTTATTAATATCCTTGATAATCACAAACCAGTGGTAATTCAAAGTATTTTATTAATATCCTTGATAATCACAAACCAGTGGTGATTCAAAGTATTTTATTAATATCCTTGATAATCACAAACCAGTGGTGATTCAAAGTAATTTTATTAATATCCTTGATAATCACAAACAGTGGTGATTCAAAGTATTTTATTAAT